>VZTB01011203.1:54608-76619 GCA_013397245.1 Thryothorus ludovicianus | reverse complement strand
AGTGCAGCACAGGGAGTCTGCAGGTAACTGGGTCACTGCTGCAGGTGCTCATAGCCTAGGTCAGGAGTGAGCAATACTCCCACAGATAAATGCTGCACACATTGCTATGCCCTCAAGATTTTTCCATTAGGCAGCATTGGCTGGAGACTCAGTCCATTGTCTTATCCTGTGCTGCCTTGGGCTCTCCCCCAGTCAGTCGCAGACAAGCACATTTTTCTTTGAGAAAGGGATTATGTGAATTAGCAAATTTTGGGTGATGATTTTTCACTTGTGTTTTTGTGGGCATGTGGGAAGGTTCTGACCCAAGTGGACGGGGCTGATTCTGCGTGTTTCCAGCTGAGCCTTAGGAGGGGTTGGGCTTAAGTACCAGGTAAAATCTAGGCTCAAGTAGTTCACCCTAAATATCCATACTAGCAGAGGTCTTAGACTTCTGTGCAATGCTAGTTTGAAGTGATTTTCTCTTCATATTGCTGTTCAAAAAGAAAAAAAAAGGAAAGAACTGTGTTTAATTATCACAAGAATTATTACCCAGCCTTGGTAGGTGTGTTTCTAGTTAGTTGAAAACCTTCCTGCATGCCGCAGCAGCACAGCAGAGACACTGACGAGTTAGTCGGCAAGTTATTGCTAAAAAGGAGGTGTTTGGTACATATGCTTGAGCTTGGAAATGGAATGACACTTGGCACCATAATGTCCCAGTTATCTTTTTCTGAAGGAGTAGGAAAGCTGCAGAACTAAATATTGAGTCAAGCTGCGTGGGCAGAGCTCCTGTGTCAGAGCTGTGCTGACATCACAGCCGCAGCGTGACATCATGGGCTGTATGTGAAAAGCCCAGAGCATCACCCAGGCTCTGTGCTATTGAAAACCTCAGTAACGTTTATTGAAAACTTGCATGGGGCTTTTTTCCCCTTTCGCCATCCCCTTTGTGCTGAGAAGTTTAGCCACACAGCTAAGGGGAGAGTGTGCAGTTCAACTGCCTCGCAACACTGTGTGCTGCTCTGAAAAAAAAGGTGCCATGGAGCCCAGAGTTTAAAGGCCGCTGCACTTGGTGTGCCCTTTCCATAAATATCTACAAAAACAAGGTAATGCCAAAACAATGTTTCTCTACTGAAAGCTGGTGAGATACTCAAGTCTACACCTTCTGCAGTAGCTTTCTGTGATGCTCCTATTTACTGTCCTCTTCCCAGAGTGCTATTTAAGCTACTACTACTGCATGTGCATGCAATAATTAATGTGGCATGGAAAAACAGACACTGGAGCTCTTTAGATTTAGTCCTTAAGAATGGAAAATCTGATCTGCAAGATTTTTGCCAAAACTTCTTTGATAGTATCAAAAAGGCAGGTCACTTCTCCCGTGGTGGTCACTGGTCAGTAGGAAGCAAATGAAATTATGGCATCAATGGAGACAGATGAGCAATGGAGTGTGTATGGGTTTTTGGAGTGGTTATATTTTCCCCCTCCTGCAGCTGCTTTAATGAGGGGGTAATGGTTTTCTTTGCTTTTCTTCTATAGCTCTGCAGTGATTAACAGCTTGTTACTGAGGAACCTACACTTGGAGTCCATGGAAATCCAAGTCAGTGAAAGACATGGAAAAACATGTTTAAACAGATCACAGCTGAAGCTGAGACCTTAATCTTTCTGAGACAGAAGGTAGCCGGCACAGCCTCAGCTGTTCCATCAGGAAAGGTTAGTGTGAAGTACCAAGCTTAACTCACTGCTAGAGAAATGGTGCAGAAAATCAGGTAACAGCAGTTTAGTTTCACACCCTAGCATATGAGAAGTAGCCTCTCTCTGCAAGAGACTGCAGCTTGGCAAAAATAATGTCTTTGCATGGGAGTTTGTTGCTGGCAAAAAAAATATCCTGATAGAGCAGTATTTCTCCAAATGACTTAAGGTAAGGTCAGATATGGAGGGTTCTTATGCAACATGAGAGTTCCCCTTTCGAAACAGTGGTTTGGAGAGAAAAAGTCATTGGTCTGGGCTAGGACAAAAATTAAACAAGATAAACAAGGATGGACTGCTGCCATCTTCCCCTTCCCCTTTATCTCTAAACCTTAACCTTAAACTGCAAATTTGAGGTTAATGCAGTGCAGTGTTCCTGCAACTGCTGAAACCAGCTATGTTTTAATAGACCTTTTTTTCAAAACCCAATAGGCCTTTTTTTCATTTATTTCAATGATGATGAAGGTTTGAAACTTCCTCTAGGTAACAGAAATATTTATATGCTTTTAAAGTTCAAATGCAGGTATTTTTCAATATTACTAAGAATATTTTCAAATTAAATAATTAATTCTCCCGATAAAACATTTAATGATTTACTTTTTTTGAGTCCTTGTTTCTAATCTACAGAACAAAGAAATAAACTTTATTTTCAAAAATCTGTCCAATTTTTGTTAACGTATTATTTTTCTTTAATATCAGCTAAAAAGAAAGGAAGTGTCAGTTCATAAAAAGTGAAGCTAACCGCATAATTTTGGTAGCAGGTTACTCACCACTACCAAGTACTTCAGCACTTTGCAGAGCTCTGAGTAGCTGAGGAATGTGAAATGTAAAATATGGAACAGGGACCATAGCAATAAATTAGGGTGGAAAAATGTTTGCTTGATCTTCACAAAGAAGAAGCTGCTTTAGTGATGCATAAGAAAATGTATCTGTTCCTAAGCTGCATTTTGGCTTGTACTATACATAGCATTCTGAAAAACTAATCCTTCAAGATACTGGTGATGTGATGGTGACTTTATTCCATAAATACCAGATTAGATCCTGTCCTATGCACTGATTTATCCAGCCATTTAAAGTATGGTAGGGGAGGAGTGGAGAGCATGATAGATGCAAATCTGGACTGTACATCATTCAGCTACTCCTTCCAATACATGTGACCCTTCTTTTAAATACTATGAGAGTTTGCTGGGGGTTTTACTCAAATATGACCATCCTACTTTTCAAACAACTTGGTTGTGACAGGAACTTTGTTCTGACAGATTCTTTTTGATGGGGGATGTCTTAACTGAATTGGCTTCAGGGTATCTTCCTGTGGCAATGCCTTCAGGGGCCATGTGCTGGCTGGCTGAGCCTCTGACGNACTGAATTGGCTTCAGGGTATCTTGTGCTCCGTAGGAGTGCAAGACTCTGAACAAAGTTGAGCTGGATGGCGGATATTAAAGACCTGGAAATGTGGAAGAATGTGCTGAAGATAAGGCTAGATTAATTCTCAACACTCTAAGCCTTCGTTAAGAAAAGTTGGTGTGGATTTTTTGTTTTGCTAGTTTAGTTTTGTTTTTTGGTTTGTTTGTTTTGTTTATTTTATTTATTTATTTATTTATTTATTTATTTATTATTTTTAAATTTATTTTCTGCATCTTTGACCAACCCCAAACAGAGCCACTCATATGCAGAGGAGGGAAACTTAATATTCACTGAAATTTCACCGAGGTGCTTTTTGATAAGTCCAAGATATTTTCCTAAGTAAATTGAATAGGATTGTAATGATTGTTACATCTAGGACCCTTTAGAGCATGTTTTCCAACACACTTTTAATCTCTGGTAAGTAGATTATGAATGTAGGAGCCTGCCTTGTGTTGGGAACTCTGACAGGTGAAAAGTGCTCTCTATTAGTAGCACATGCAGGGCTCTGACCTCTGTCCTGCTTTTCATCCCTCAAACTCTGCTAGACTGTGCCTAAAGAAATACAAAGTGCTCACTGAGACTTGAAAATGTGACCATGGCAGAAGCTGTGGCTCTCTGAGGGGTCTCGTTTATCTCCATATGGACTTCAGTTTCCCCTAAAAGCTAAAATTTCAGTTTAAGGATGACCTCAGAAATAGAGGTGGGGGTGGCTTGTAGAAATCCCAAGAAACCTCCAGCAGGACTACAGCTGTGCTAAGGAAAGAAGCCATCCTCTCTTGGATTGCACTGCAATCTGATCCAACCTGAGGGATGGAAAACCACGAATCTTCCTCAGGGAGGTCTGGATTGCTCCTGGCTGATCCTGCACCAATTTTAGGGCCAGAGCACATGGGAGAAGTGAGGGCATGACTGCCATGAGCTGGGCTGTGCAGGCCAGATAACCTGTGCTCTGAGCAACTCCGGTCACAGAACACCCATCTACCGACAAACGCATGCACAGCACCGCCCCTCAATGTCTGAAACTTCCCCTGTCTCTACAGGAAAGGCTCCACATCCAGAGCATGTGTGGCACAGGTGTAAAGGGAGCAGTGGGCTGGTGGAAACAGCAAAACCAGTGGTGTAAACAACTCTGATACTGGGCTGCCACTCCAGTTGTTCTGGGATTAATGCTCTCACTGAGTTTTGAACAGATAAATGAGTCTTGAAACTCAATTTAGGCAGAAATAATTGCTTATACCTGGTTATTTCTTATTTCCTTGTGCATATGGGTTTTCTTGGCTGTTTGCTTTTTCCACAGTAACCTCCAAGCCCTGCTTGGGCAGGAGTTGTCTCCCCCCAGCATAGCACTGATGGTACAGGTAGGTATCCTGCAGGCAGGGCTGCTGGGTGCTTTCTAATCTGGCAATGGGGAAAAACACCCACAACGAGAGAGTTTGCAGTGCTTCACTAAATAATTAAGAGATACTAAAGTCTCCAGGACTTCGGAATCACATGGACTCTGACTTTTCATGCAATGCTATATAGAGTTTAGGTAAAAGGTTAAAACTATACCTACTCTGAAACAAATCTATACCATAACACGGAGGCAAAAAGACAAAATTAGTAGTACTGCTCCCTCCTTTAACAGAAGTCAAGCTGAGACAGAGACAGAGTTTATAAATGTTTTCTCTTGTTTTTTTCCTTTCACGTGACTTCTTGTTAGAAGGCTGAAAATAGACTTCTGTTAACTTTTGGTATTAAAAATCCAAAAAGCAGTCTTAGAAAGAAATTGGGGTCTGACAACCCAGCAGGGTAATGGGAAACTTAATAAATGTCCTGTTGTTATAACATCTGTCATTTTAGCATTAACAAGCTCATGACTTTAGCTGTTGTATGATCACAGCTCCACTCTGCAGATTAAGGGAAAGGCTGTTAGACCTTAAAAGTAAAAGATTTCTGCCCAGCAGGATGCTTTAACCTCTTGTATCCTGAAGCAATTTAGCTAAAGCAGCTTGAAAGTGATACAGAGACAGACTCCTGTGTAGGTCAATTAGGAGGGATACAGAAGCAGTCAGACTCAAGGATTTTCCTAATTTTGTTCTCTTTGATGTCCAGAAGAGCCAGAAAAAAAAAACAAACAATCAAGCCCAAAAGAATGTGGTGGGTTTTTATGTTGTTTTTTTTTTTTCATTTGGTCCCATTTTGATTTCTTAATGTTGTAGAGAGAAGATTAATTTAGTCACACTTTGATTTTCTTAAAGGTTATAGAGAAGAGATTTAAGAGACTGTCTTATTAAATGAATAAACATCACTGCAGTAAAGGTATGGTGGATGCCCATTGCTTGTAAGGCAGTATATATATGTCAACCACAAACACAGAGTGGTATTTTGGTTCATTTAAAACAGGCCTATGTAAGAACCAGAGCAACTGCACAAATACTGAACTCCATACAGCATCTCTCACCACCTGTTTCTGAGATTTCTTTAGCCTGTTGACTCATGTTTTTCTTTTCTGGAAGCTAAAGAAAATGCCTGCCATGCTGAAAATGTTCCTGGTTTGGTTTTAATCTCAGACGAAGTTCATCCAGAACAGCTCCATGGTGATAATGTTTCTGACTTCTTTATTTTTTGCTTTTATGTGTCAGGTGGTGAAATGAGAGCCCTCCACCATCAGCATACAGCCAGTGCTTCCCTGGTACACAGCTTCTCACGCAGGCAGAAGCAGAGGGACTGGACTGAAAGAAAGAAGTTGTCTTGGTGCTCATGAGGAGCCTGGAACGTGTTGGGTGCGAGCAAGAGCTGTGGAGTTCAGCAGAGAGAAAATCCATCTTGTCCCAGATCACTCAGTTGTCCCCCCTCGTTGTCCTCTCTCAGGGCAAGCAAGCACATCCAAGCCACAGCCACCTCCAGGACTGCTGTCAGTCTACAGAAGTATCAGGAAAGTATCGTGGATCTCATTGTCTCCCAGGATGGAAGGGCAAACCACCATGTTCTCGCACCACTTAGGTGCTTCTAAAAGCACCAGAGGCATTCCCAAATGCTTACAAACCCCTGTGTACTTTAGATGAGTGATCTTCCACAGAATTTAGGATTCTTAAAGCAGGATTGTTTGCTTTAGACAGGACTGAAATTGTCTTGAAAATGCTACTGTTCTGTTTGTGGGAAAAAAAAAATCTAGTATCTACAGCAGAGAAGCTGTCTTGTGTGGCATGACTGGAAAGCCCAGGCATGATCTGGGGCACTGGGGCACCCAAAGCCCTAGCTCAGGTCTTTAGTAAGCAGATGGTTTACTTTGTGTACTTTCAATTTCTATTCTTTTTAGTGATGCTAAGGCAGGAAGAGAAATCCATACCCTCCCCCCAAATTTTAAAAATACCAGCACAAACATTTCAGTAGCTGGTGGTGGTTTCACTGCAGAGACAGACTTGTCTGATGACGACCTTTTGTTTAGTAAAATGCTTTAACTTCCTGAAATACTTACTTAAAAAAAACGGAGGCCAAACCACTTTCCATTTTGAAATACTTTTCTAAGTGAAATTACACGTTCAAGTTCTCTCAGTGTTTTTAGTAGAACAAAACATTTGGACCCCAGTAGCTTTTGCTAAAGGCTTTCAGAGCTGCTAACATCTAGAAAGTCTGTTATTTGCATGAGGCAAATTAGAGCCCATAAAAGAATAAGAGAAATTATACCCAACAATGCAGTTCAACTGCAGTGCTAAGATCTTGCAATTAAACTGTGCTGTTGGATTATGCATGTTAGCACATGAATTGCTCTTTAAGTGATAAATGTTGAACCAAATAATTATCTAAAGCTTTTGTGAATGAATAATCAATGAGGTTAGGCTGGGAAAAGACAATGCTTTTTTTTAAAAAAATATAAATAGTAGTATAGCTTGATGAGAACACAACAAATTGTTCCCTGTGAATGAGCTGACAGGTTAGTCCACATTTCTTCTTTTTGAAATATGGGTGGCACCTTACGTTATTTTTTTCCCTTTAAAACCGGGCAAACAATTCGAATAATCAAAACCTTGAGGTACGCCTACCAGATCTCCAGAGGCGGGAGGCAAAACCCCACGGAGGAGCTCATTTCCATCCTTGCCACTCCAGCAAAGAGGGTGCTGGCAAGGGCAGAGGCCGGGGAGCGCGGCTGTGCCGGGATGTGGCTGTCCCTTCCATGCCAGCGCATCCCTGCTCACATTTCAGTCTCTCGCTCTGCCGTGCCCGCGCCTGTGGGAGCGGCTGCCCCCGGAGGGGCTGCACCGCCGCAATCCCCAGGCCTGGCCTCGGTCTTTGTGCACCTTGCACGGCTGCAGTCCTGTGCCCAGCTGTGCTGGGGTGCCCGTGGGCAGATGCCGGGGGCAGATTCCAGCGGCCTGGCTGCAGGGGGACAGCCCCAGAGTCGCCTCACGGAGCGGCCGGCGCCACCGTGCCTCTGGGGCCCGGCCCTCACGGCGATCCCCCGAGCCCTCCGCCACTGCTCATCCGCCCAGGAGGTTTTATCCCAGCCCTCACGGCCGTGAGCGGCCAGGCCGCTGCCCGCAGGGTCAGCCCCGCTTTCTCCTGCCGGTGGGTCCCTGTGTGGAGCTGCCCCGGAAGGCGGCGGTGCCTGAGCGCAGGCCAGAGGAAGCCAGAGCGAGGGGTTTTGTGGCAAATGGAGGGACAGCGAGGCTTGCCACAGGGACACTGCAGCGGCCCAGTGGGGAGAGCGATGGCACTCACGCTATTAAAATGCAATTTGCTGAAAGGAAACCGCTCCGGCCGCATGCACCAAAGTGCAGCGTCCGAGCAGCGCTGGACTGGCCGCCACCACAAGAAAGCGGGCAGCCCCCATTAGCAGGGAAATTCATCTTTTACAAGAGCCACAATGGACCTTCAGCTTTTAACCAGGTTCTCGGGGTGGGGAACAGCCTTCCTGTCGGGCAAACCCTAAGAAGGAAATAACCGGCTCCAAACATCCAGGGGCGGTGGGGAGTTGAGAGGCGCGTTCGCTCTGAACTCCGCAGCTGGAGCTCGCCGCTACAATGTCGGTACAATGCCGGTACAATGCCAGTCCAGTGACGCTACAATGCCGGTACAATGCCGGTACAATGCCCGTACAATGCCCGTACCATGCCGGTCCAATGCCGGTCCAATGCCGCCCGCTCCGCGCGTGGATCAGCCGCTGGCGGGGCCGCGGGGAGCTGCCCTTGTTTATTTGTTCCTACGGCACAGGCAGAGACAAGCGCCCTGTTTTATGTTCCCCTGCAGGAAGGTGATAAAGTGCCCGGGAGCTGCTGGAAACCATTCTCCAATAAATTCAAAAGGAAAGGCCATTTTTTTTGTGCCTTGGAAGCTTGTGAGGGCTGAGGGATGCTGGAAGGCAGTGAAAACTGAGGCAGCGCGTCTCACGCTGGTGTGGCAGGAAGCCACCGGAGCAATTTTTCTGGTTTGTTTTGTTGCTTGTTCTTTTTTTTCCCCTCAATGATTTTTACTCTGCCTGTGGCTAAACAATCAATATCTCTTTGCCAACAGTAAATATTACAGGCTTTTAAATGATGATGTATTCCAGGGTGAAACAAATTAGGTGCGTTATTGCTGCCCTCTTGGACTCAAACTAATTCTGTGGGTCTGAATGGAAATTCAGAGAGATTCCTGAACCAGGCTCGCTGGTGGCAGCAGATCTGAACAGGTCTGGCTTCAGCTGTCAGCTTTGTTGCTGATCTCTCTTCTCTCACTGAGATGAGCAGAAATTCAGGAGAGCTGTGTGAGCAGCTCCGCAGGCTGAATCCATCAGGCAGATGCATGCAGCTGAGCATGAGCCTGCCTGGAGCACTGCAGCGCCCTTGTTTCCCTCGGCAGGAGGCTGCAGAGCTGGATTGATGGGTCAAGCACAGCCCAGGCTGAACAGCACCGGTCCAAATGCTGACACTGGGGTGCCACACCAGCAGAGACTTCTGCTCTGACCTCTTGGTGCAGTGGCTGGTCAAGGAGTGTTCCTCAAGGACCTGCTACCAAAAGCAATCCTTCCCTTCTGATAGCCGCACAGGTAGCCAGGTGGGAACCTGTTTGGAGCCCTAAAAAGTCAAGGCTGTGACAGCAACCAATCCTATTCCCATGAGGAAGAGCATATCACCTTAATTAGGCACCAAAGAAGCGATCTGTTTTGCTTCTGAAGTGGGGCTAGATGATTTGTGCAAATAAATTGTTACGGGACATATTATTCTCTTTGGTTTCCTATACATTTTGCTGAGGTGGTAGAGGGATTGTGTAGTCATCCCTGCTGTTTTTCTCCCATGGCATCAGTGCTGCTTGAACCTTTTAGCAGAGAAACTTCATAGGACAGTCCAGGAAACACCTGAGTCCATTTCCCACCTACTGCTACAAGAGCTCTTGCTCTGAAGGCTTAAGATGCCTGTGGAAGATTGAGGGCAAAGACACTGGGCACTTTTGCTAGGAGACAATATTGCATAATTAAACACAGCCAGCCAGAGCAGGTGGATACCTCATGTCAGTGACCACCAGCCCCTTATCCCCCAGAACTATCACCCACAGGGCCTAACTCCCTGTTTATTAGGGGGATGGAGATACATGTAAAAGAATTTCTCTCTTTCCTCCTTTTTTCTTCAGGAGGAGGGTGCCGCTTTTTTAATAGTGGCAACAGTTCCCTACTTGTACATTAATCCTCATGAGCTTGTATGTGCATACAGGCAAAGCATGATGGGCTTGACATTCACCATCAAGAAAATGAAATCCTCCCAGTCTCAGGTCACCCTGCTCTGGTTTTGTACCAAATCTTTTCAAATCAACAGCCATTTCATCTCAATAAGCTAATAATAACCCTTGCAAAGCCTGTGAATCAGCAGAAGGCTCTCCACAGCTGCAACTGTCAGCAAAACAGGAGCTAACACTGTGGAGGGGCGGGTGGTGAAGAAGTTTGAGCCCGGGCCCGTGCTAAGTGTTAGGCAGCGTTTGCTGAGCCAGACCCATCTCAGGGCTCTGCCTCTGGCCTAGCTCACCTTCACCATGCTTGTGGTTGTCAGGCTGCACAAATAACTACCAAAGCATTTACTTATCCTTTCTCTCTAAGGAGAGTCCTCTGGATGCCAGAAGAAGCCAGATAAATGCTTTGTCTCTTCAACTGTTACAGGAACCAGCTCTGAAAATATCTGCATTGGTGTCTGGTGGGAATATTTGGAGCATTGGAGCTTGGCCTGCTGCTTCCCATTGAAATCAGCAGGAATTTTGTCACTTGCACAACTCTGCACCTGTGGCTGGCTAAGGAAAAGCGGGTTCTGCTGCAAGGGTACTTGCAATGGGAATTTCCAGGTCGTGGGCAGGCTGCCTGCTGGGAGACCCTTTGACCTGAGGCCCTCTGTAGTCCTGAGGGCTGATGTTCTTTTTTTTTCCTGTCGTGTTTTGCCCAAAGGACCCTGCAGGTTTGCTGCTGACCAGCAGGCAGTGCATGCAGCTGTGGGCCCAGAACTGAGGATGAACTGGAGAGATAAGCTATCTGTGAGCACAAATGCCTGTCTAGCCTTGCACGCCTTGTAGGAAAAAGAAGAAATTCTGAAGAGGAGGAGCCGCCAAAAGAGGGGCTGGGCAGTGCATAACTTGCTTCTCACTCTCTTTCCATCAGCACCCACTGGTGAGCCCTTTTGGAGGCAGACTACAGAAGGAAAGATCTGTCAGACCCAGGATGGCAGTCCCTAGTGACAAAACTACAGCGATTTAAGAGCTTATGAATGTGGGATGCTTCAGACACTGCAAATAGAAGAGAGATCCTGCCTAGCAGCTAAGCCCTGAGACCTTTTAATGACCGGGGGTCTTGTGACTTTCTTCTTGTGACTCCTGATTCTGGGTACCCTAATATTTCTCCACATGGCGTGAGATTTGAAGCACATCCTCCACAAGCCAGTCTGCTAGTCAAGAAACAGTGCTTTGGGCAATTTTTCAGTCCTCCAGCACAATTTGGAGCATAACTCTCATGGGCTGTAGTGAAACTTCCAGGCAGGCGAGGTGGCTGAGCCAGCAGGGGTGTTGGAAGGTGCTGCTGAGTGCCACTGCTGCAGCAAATGCTGTGAGCAGCTGGTGACTCAGGTCTCTGCTGTATTTCCTAATGAAAGTCTGAAGGATCTGGTGTCTTTATTAATCACTATAGCTCAGCCTTCCACTGTTAGTATCTTCCCATGGTTTTGTGTATCTTGGCATGGTTAGATAACCAAACAAGTTTTTGAGTGCTCAGATGAGAAAAAAACACTGGTAGCAGACACTCAGAAGGCAGCACCATGGGCTGAGTTAAAACTCCAAGGCTGTTCTTTGTTGCACTTATGGTGAAAAACTCAGGAGCACTGCACTGTCACTGTATGGTGCTCCCTATTTCAGGATGAGCCTGACATAGATGAAAAATAAGAGCTGGAATGGCTGAGCAAACACATCTGCAGTGGAGGAGTCTGTTTGCACCATGCTCTGTGGAGTTCCTGTGAGTCCAGCAGCTCGTGCTGCAGCATTCCTGCTAATTTAGTGTACTACACTCAGCACCTCCCTGAGAGCCTGTACAGAATGAGCTGCATCTACTGCAGCCAAGGGCAGCTGCATCCTCTTGCTTGCTACATTGCTGCTTTGGTGGTACCTTCTGTGTCTGAGAGTTTTGGAAGCACCTGAGCACCCAGAATTTAACACTATGACCTCACCATATGCTCACTATGCTGTGAGCTCAGTCTTGACAGCTCCCTCTTTGACCTGGGAGCTTTTGTCAGGTAATTTGCTCTGCCCACGGCCGGTGCACTTGCCTCAAGGTCTAACTCGCTGCACTGCCTACTGCTTTTATTTGCACAAGTTTTCCAAAGTGTCAGAGTGGCCAGACCTGATGGATTGCCTGCCTGAAGTAGGTGGATGATTAGCTGAAGTGTTTATTTGAGCACAGAGATTCCTACTTGTGTTGTGATATTTTAATTGCTAAGTTCAACCTGCAAACTAAATTGGTGAACTCTCTTTGGTATTCTCTGTTCCTGAAGTGAAACCCCTTTGTCTGTACACTTCCCTCTTTCTTATATAAAGGAAAATAGGATTTTATGTTTGAGTAAGTAGAATATAAAGTGCTATCCAGGTCAATTTAATGTGAGATTGCTTTATGCTGATTGGCAAGAATACACTTCTGTTTGTTATTCTTAGGATTTGATGATATTCTCTTACTGTGAGAAATGAGCACTGCCAAGAAGAGATGAAGACATGGCTTAACTATGAAGGGGAAGTACAAAAGGCTGACAATGCAGGAAAAATACACTGCAAAAAATTCACAGGGGGGCTGGTTCTCCTGAGCTGTGCGACGGCTGGGGTGCCCAAAGACTTGTGGTTTCCTTTCCTTGAAAGGCACCCACACAGATTTCATTTCCCTGCAGTGCACGCTCATGACCTCATGGTATTTCTGGCAAGTGCCCATCACATGCCTGCCAGCAGCTCCATGTGTGAAACACAATGATCAGATGTGCTGCCAGTCTGGGGAGCCTGAAGATTTCTTGAGTCAGAAGCCTGAAGATATTGAGCTACTGGTCAGGATACACCATCCCAGAAAACCATCTTAAACAGGGCTAGATGCAGAGCTGGCATTTCTCTCCTCTCCCAAAGTCTCCAGATTCAATTGCAGAGTGCTGATGGAGTAGCCTGGCACACGGTGCAGAGGGGGAATGGGAATGGGATGTGGTGCTGCCGCCGCTGAGGTAACGGCGGCCGAGCAGGTATCTCCTCTCCTGCTGCTGCCAGAGAGGCGGGTAATTACCATATCCATTTTAGAAATGAAGAAGCTAACGCAGAGTGCATAGGCGGAAGGGGAGAGTTTTAGGAATATGTGGGTGTCTGAGATGCAAATGCCTTGGGAAACACCACGTTGCGCCTGATTTGCATTTGTAGGCAGCTAAATACTTGTACTGATCTGACCCAGAGGGCTGCGTGTGAGGGTGCAGGGAACAGGGTGAGCTCCCCACGCTTCCTCGCTGGGGATCCCTCAATCCTTGTGGTACCTGGGCCAGTCACTCCCCTTCTTTGGATCTGCTCCAGGGATAAGTGTTCCTGGGTTGGCCCAAATCACAGCAGTGATGGGATGGCGTTAGATGAGATGTTTCCCTCTTTGCTCTGCAAAGGTAGCCCACATTGGCAGCCCTTGCAATTCTCCCAGCTTCTCCTCCATGCTAGCTTTTCTTTCTCAAGTAGAAATATATTACAAAACTCAGCAGATTTATTTTGCTTCAGGACCTATTGATTTTGCCTGCTTGGATATTGCCCCTACCCAGGCTGAATGCTGCTTATCTCCCGCCAGGTGCTGTTGATGTTCCTGGGCAGGAGGCAGAGCTGATGCCTGCTGCTTGCCCCTCCCAGTCCCTGCAGGACTTTGGACACTCCTTTTTATAACGATGATGTAAGTGTTGAAAACTATCACCTGAGTTGAACTGCAAAAGAATAAGGGAGTTTACTTCGGTGGAAAAACAGATTATAATTATCGGTAACAGACTCAGCAACTCTGTGTGCAATCATTTCCTCCTGAAGACCTTGGTACACCTGAGAAGAGAAACTTCCTGGTTTCTCTGCAAAGAAGAGTGTCATGAAGATTTGCCATTAATGAACCACCCTGTTCTTTCATTTTCCACTTTTCAGTATAGCTCTGGCATTATTTTCTCTAGAGAAACACCCAGAGTCTACCTCATTTTTTTGGGGAACTTTGAGGGTCAACTGTGTTAAACATCAAGAACACCTTTTCAGCTGCAGCCAAAGGCTTTTCTTTTATTTCTGACCCAAACTAGTGGGTTTCCTAGCTTGGTCATAGCTCTGGAGTCTACCTGCAGGCATCTGCTCATTTGTTTCTGTTGGAGCATGGTCCCGCCATTTTCCCAGTGGGCACCTAGACAAACAGTAGTGCCCTTTTAATGTGCTTTCCTACTTTCTTTTTCCATATGAGCAAAGAAACAAAGGTCTTCACTCCCAGTGCTGGCACTTAGATTCATCTTCATGTGTCAGGAAATGCAAGGTTGCAACATACTGGGGTTTTTTCCAAGAGTCTTTAGCATAACATTGATAAAAATATTTTAATTGACTTCCTTGTGTGACAGTGTTTGAATGAGAGTATCCTTTCACCCATGGCCACTTGCATCAGTCCAAAATGCAATTCCTTTTTCTGCAAGTAATATTAAAACCAAACTAAAACAAAACAAACAAACAAACAAAAAACCCTGAAAAAATAATTCCAGTTTCCTATTTGGAAAAAACAAAAAAAATTATAAAATGAGTGAGTGATCAATGTCATGGAATAGCACAGCCTCTCTGTGGGGTAGACCTCTGCCATGAGTGTGTAAGTAGTGTGCAGAAGAAGCCAGAGCAGTCAGCACTGCTGTGAACACTGGATGGCATTATCTTCCATGTGGGAGAATCAAACCAGCACGGGGGGGAAATGAAAAGACCTCCTAGAAAACTGGAAGTCATCAAAGAGGCTGATCGTCACCTGGGCAGTAGGATCAATGGAGCAGCTCTTGGGAAATGTGTGCTGCAACCTCTAATATTTCATTTCTTATCAGGTTTGAGTCAGTGTCTTTCATGGCACAGTCAATGTTGAGAGGCAAGGTGGTTTCAGTAACAATGTGTTTGGTTCGACTGATCTCGTTTTTGTTGAATGTCTTGTCTTGGCTCTTTTGCTATTGCTAATGCATGTTGCTACAATGCCAAGAAGATGCCAATTAGAAAACCAGTGTGGTCTTCTCACACCACTTTCCCCAGATTTTTGCCTAGGATTATCCAACATTCAAAATCAATTTATAAGTATGCTAAATACTAACTTCCTGGGTCACTGGCTCTTTTGAAGACTACCTGTCCTGCAGGAACCAGTGTTTGTGCTACATGGGTTTAGTGTCACCGTAGGAGTGTCCAGGAGAGCTGGATTTTACCTCTTCATTCACTGTGGCTGGAATACAGAGGTGGCTGGGCAGGATGAACTGTGCCCTGGGAACAAATGAGTGAGCCTTGGCTCAGTGGCCTTCATGTCTCTCAGGTCCCCTGTGACGGGTTAGAGCCCATGGTGGGGTTGGAGGTGGCACAGCTGGGAATGGAAGCCCTGGCTGTGGAGAAGGGATGTTTCAAGTGCACATCTTTTCCTGGATGTCTTTTTACCCCTCTGATATTTAGTTATATTTCTCTCTTCTATCATTTCTTCTTGCCTTTTTCTTTTTTGTTTTGCTTTTAGTCTTGTTTGAAGCCTCTCTGCATGGACAGAGAGGCAGAGCTAGCATCTTCCCTCTTCCTCACCTAGGACACAGATTGCATCATGCTTTTCCTTCAGTTCGTGAGTGAATTTACTGCCAAGCAGTAGTGGGTGAAAACCCATACCGCAGGAGCAGTTATGTATAGCTGAGGATCAAACTGGCATAAATTTCCTTGCTTTCAGGGCTGCCATTCAGAAGTTCATGACAGAACAGTGGACACATTCCTTGTGGGAGCTCAGCATCAAAAGGAGTTGGAAGCCCCTTCTCAGGAGGAAAGACAAGCACAGGCTGAAACACCCAAGCTGCAATCTGTGTCAAAACACTGCTGCAGGAAGGATCACACCTCACCAGTGGGTGTTGGCTGTCTAAGGCACCTCAAGTAGCCTGCCAGAGTAATTAGCAGTGATCTGAATCAGACATCGCTATGTACACGTCTGTCTACAATGGTGACATGTTTCCTCATACATCTGCATTTTTGAGGTGGATACACTCCCTAGCCTGCAGTAATTGCCTGCCTTGTGCTTCTTGTCACTCTGCATAGGAGTGTTTGTCCGAGATAGATCCTCACATTGTCTCCATGTTGCTCTGGGATCCCAGGCTAGCTGGGAGCATCACTGAAAAGAGAAGGACAGAGCTGGAGAGAAATGTGTTTAGTTCAGTTGGGACAAGTCAAGCATTGCATCTACTGAAGAAAAGAGCATATTTTGACCCCACTCTGTTTATATTTGTTTTGAAGGAAAAAAATGGGCAGTTTATTGCAATGCAATGCACTCATTTCACTTTCAGCTCCAGTAGTTAGGTAAATACTTCCCAGTAATTTCCCATAAGAAAAAGCTGGGAAAATAGGGGAAATAGTGTTGTTCTTTCACCAAAAACATTAATAACATGCGAGATGGGCCCTACCTTTTTCTCTGACTACTCCATAAAATGCTGTGGCATAGGTGTAGCAACAGTTGACCAGGTCCAGACACTGCCTCTTGCTCCTGGCGGCCAGGCTGAGGTCATGTCTCAGTTAATTTTATTTTATTAATTTGTTTTTTAATTATTTGCTTTCATAAAAGGCTTGTGATGGAAAGAGGGGGGAAGTTCACCACTGCACTTTTGTACATGCTTCCTGCAGGATGGGCCCACAAGAGGTGTGAGTGCCCCTTGTGCCTTTGCTGTGCTATCCAAGGAGATTTCACAGGACTCCTGAGGCCCATTGGAGGATGTACATAAGAACAGCAGAGCCCTGCCAGCCTGGCAGGAGACAGAGCGAAAGGGTAGGAGCTGTCCTTTCCTAGAAGGGAGCTGTGGAGACTCAGGCCCTGTGGAGCCAGCAGCTGGGGCAGGATGAGGGGTGTGGGTGAGAGGGAGGGAGATGCAGACTGGCAGTACCTGTTTGTGCTACTTCACTGTGACTGCTCGTGCAACTCTTCAGACCTACCTTTGTATTTCATTTTTTAATCATCCCCCAAGATCTCAAGTTAACTGGTTTGTCTCACCCCATCTAGGGCCAGCCATGCTCTGTCTCCTTCCCCAGAAAGCTGTTTTCCCTCTGCTAGCCTGTGATGGCTTCCACAGCAGAAGTGCACACTGATTCCATCAGGCTGCCTTTCCCCACTTCAACCACGTTGAATCAAATGTGGGCACCTGCATGTGGTGGTGTGATTTAGTTCAGCCTCCAATATTGTCGTGCTTCCAGGATTACTCTGGTTTTCATGGTGCTCCCAGGAGATGCATGAACATATGCAAGGTGTCCTGCAGAACTTCCCAGTCTTTGGATTGTTGAATGGTTTGCCAGAAAGTGGAATATGACAATCCCACCCTTGGGTGGGATGGGATCACATTCTCTGTTGTTTGTTTCCAGCATGGATTGTGTTTGCCTGCAGTGCTGGTAGACCACATTTATTCATGTACCTCCTGTCTTGTGTTTCATTTGCTTTGGCAACTCCCTAACTCCTGGTCATGGTGGGACACCATTGTGTGCCCAGCCACCTGCATGACTGCCAGGACAGTGATAACCCACCTTGTCTCTGAGGGTGGCTCAGATTACAGCCAAAGAAAAAATTGTCTGCTCTGTTGGTCTCCAGGCTCAACATTTGTATGTGACATGTTACCTGCTAGATACTCCCACATGACTCATGACCACAAAAATAATAAAAAACTAATGGGTAAGCTGGCCTACATGGTGTTACTTGTTTGCTGTTATTGTCCAGGTCTGCTGACTGCTGCTGAAGGATTTCTACTGTGTAATTATAGCCCAGTCTTAGCAACTCTGCCAGTCTGAACGGTGCTGCTGAGTGGTGTATGTGCTTATTGCTTCTATGAACGTGACTCCAGAAGATAATAGCATGCACAGGAAGAAAACAGGATAGAAACCTGATTGGGAGGATAAGGAGAACCTGCTTTGTGCCATCATAGGATTACATGCAGGAGTGTAGTATTGTCTGAAGGGAGAACAGTCAAGATACCATCAGCTACTCCTGTTACTACACCCCAGAATTCATCAGGGACTGAAGACAAAGAGCCAGTTAATTATTCATGATATATGCATAAAAGGGGAAGGCAGAAACACATAAAGGGCTATTTCAACATTTTCTAGCCTAGTGAGTCGTATTGGTTCATATTAACCAGCCCTTCTTTTAAATCTAATTTTGAAATTGGCCAACGCACCCTTTCCCTCTGGCATTGGTCAGGCCAGTTGTAAACTCAGATTTCTGCTCTCCTTGCTTAATTGGTACCTGTGAACCCAGGGTTTATTTTGCCTGCTTGCTCCAGCTTGTCTCAGGCCTTAATTGCAAGGTGTCTGGGGGAGGGCTTGTGCTGTGTAACGGGCCAATGTTCTTCAAATGGCTCCTCTTTTCCCCTTGGAAGGAGCTGATTCATCAACACGGAAACATTTTGCACAATGGTCTTCACTTTGCTTAAATTTCCAGTTAAAAGAGTGACTCATTTTGATATGGCCAAAAGTGTTTTCTCTAGTCTAATGTTGCAGTGTGGTGCACCAGACCTGCCTGGGAAGCTGTGGGCTGTGCTTCCCCAGAGGAAGAGCGGAATTGTGCCTGAGCAGGGCAGTGGCACAACTCTGACTCTGTGCGAAACCCCTCTACCTTCAGCAAGCCTGCGAGCTGATGGGAACAGTGCTGAGCTTCAGGCCAGTCTCCTGCTCTTCTCAGAGGTCCAACTCCTGCTCAGGCCAGTCTCCTGCTCTTCTCAGAGGACCACTCCAACCATGGCCTTCTCCTGAGAGAAGTCATGTGGCTCTCAGGTGCCCTTTCCACCATGTGAGCAGTGTCCATAGGCCGGTATAATGTGCCTGCATGCTTTCCTCTGCTCAGGAACAGCTCTTGCTTTGCCTCAGAACATTTTGTAGTAAGACTTGAA
Source organism: Thryothorus ludovicianus (assembly GCA_013397245.1). Lineage (NCBI taxonomy): Eukaryota > Metazoa > Chordata > Aves > Passeriformes > Certhiidae > Thryothorus > Thryothorus ludovicianus. The sequence continues at coordinate 57,927 of VZTB01011203.1, read as the reverse complement.
GTAACTCCATCCTAGTGAAGGAGTGCCTGACTGTAAATTCCTTTCTCTGTCTATTACTTGTTCTGCTCCTGACTGTACCCACTTTTTTAGACCCATTTCCCAAGAGCACTTTCATTGCTGCAAAACAGCAAGTTTTTAATGAGCATGTTGTTGTTGGAATTCACAGAGAAGTTTTTGTGCTGCTTCTGAAGAAAGTACATTTTGTAGAGATTATTTTTCTGGAATGGTTTAATGGAGAGGAAACTAAATGTGTCCCCATAGTGGTTTTCTTTCAGGGTGAAACTTCCAGAAGGGTGGGAGCCAAAACCAACCTGGCCCCTGCACCTGGGAGTGCTTCAGGAGGAGCTGATGGCTGAGCTGGTCAGAGAGGGTGACCTCTTCACCTGGAGAGACAGTGGCTTGGAAATGACACTCCCCTGTCCTGGTTCCAAAGAGATCAGCTTTGCTCTATTCCCTGAGCACTCAGGAAGGTTGTTGATACATCACCATTGGTTTTCTTGCACAGTGTGCTTTGTTTTTTAAGCAGTTCCGGCTACAGCCTCATGGATGGGAGGGACAGAACTTGGTGACAGACTGAGGGCATGGGGTAGAAAACCACATTATAAACTCAGCAATAGTCATCAAAGTCTGCTAGTTTTCAGAAAGGAACCAGGTCATTCCCATCTATATGTAGCTACTGATAAATCAGCTAGGGGAGAAAAATTGAATTTTGAGTATGATGGACACCACATATGAAACTGGGGCAGAGATTCTTCCCTCCCACGTCAGCCTGAGCAGAAACTGGACATTGCTGCAGGTGTGATGGCTTTTTGTTCTTTTTTCTAGTGTGCATGTTGGACACATCAATTAAGAGTCCAAGAAAAAAAGAACCAGAGGGGAAGGAGTAAGAGACAAAACAACCTCCTCATCCTTGGTGGCATCCTTTTTTCTGAGGCCTGAAAAAATGGCTAAAACATCCTGCATATCTGATGAGTGGTTAATTGACAAAATTGGAACAGGAGTCTTTATGTTTAAGGGACCTAAAAGTGAGAAACATGTCACCTCCTATTTCAGGAAGTCATGGGTTGAGCAGCTGAACTTATATGAACTTTCCCTCAGCAGGGGATTTTGGCAGGAAAGTGTACTATTTAAAATTTGGTGAGTTACCAGTAGTTTGCTTCAAAAGGATCTATCCTGCCCTTAATTAATATCCTTAGATCTAAGACTTTTATTTTGTTTAGGTGAACAAATGTTGTGAAATGCCTTTATGACTCAAATCTAATCAAGTTGGTATTCCCCAGCTGGAGCCTGGAAACCTGCCCGGAGTGCAGGGCAGAGGAGAGCTGTGTGATAGGCAAGGCGTGATGACAACCCGCCAGAGGAGAGCTGAAAAAGGTGGAGCAGTGAACTGTCCCTAGCAGACAGTGATATTTCCATGCTTTTCTTCTTGAAAACGCTTGAACTCCAGGACACACTGGGTGTGTGAGTTGACTCCAGCGAGCCTGAGGCAGTTTCATTTATGCAACTGTTTGCTCAGCAGATGAGAGGCCCAGTTTTCTCTGATCTTGGTGATATTCAGAGAGCAGACTCTTCTGTAGAATTCTCCTCATCCAGATGGGCATCTGCCTGATGCCAGGTGTGGATGTGTTTCGCATTTTTCCAAGCCATTTTTTTGAGGGGGTTTGAAAATGAGCATCTGTGGCCCCTGAAGACACTGAAGAAACTTCTAGCATTCGAGGGACAGAGTGAGCAGAAACAAGAGACGTGTCCCTGAGTTTTTATTCTGGACATGTGGGGATGAGTCTGCTCCGGGCCTGGGGTAACACATGCTCATGGGTCCTAGGCAACACATGCCAATGGGTCTTGGACACAGAGATGCACAGCCCTGTCAGCCTCAGCACAGCAGCATCTGGAAGGAAGACTATTCTCCAGTGTCTCAGTGCACTCCCAAGCCTTCCCCAAGTGATCTGCCACATTGCAGATCTGGCAGTGACAACTCTGGTTGTCTCCCCAAAGTCAAAGGCTTGCTCTTTAACCAGGTCACTTTGGAGAAAACCAGGGACATGATCCCTGCAGAAGTTTGTGTCTGTGGTGCAGCTCCACAGCAGCATCATGTGCCGGCAGCATCTGCAAACACTGGTGTGCTTCTCTGAGACATTTGGCAGTCCTGGTGAGTGGCTCCCATGGGCAGGCTGGACATACAGAGGCAGCCACAGCTGCAAACTGGCATCTCAGAATGTGCTGATGTCTCTTCTGAACTCACCTGCACAGCTGGAGCGACCAGCTCAATTTGACTTATGTAAATACAAGGGGCAGCAAGGAGTCTTCTTGTCCTGCCATGTCTCCTCATGGGAGTCTGTGGTGCTGGCAGTACAATGCCATCTGGCACCAGCACATACCACATGCTTATTAATGGGAAAATTAGGAGAAATGTACCCGGCACATCTGTCGTGCTGGGCGTCACGGGGCTGGCAGCCTCCAGGAACTGCTGTGGTTCACAAAGTAGAATGAGAGGGCAACATCAGCCTGCCTCTCCTTCGCAGCAGACAAACAAGGAGGTGTGTTCCCTGGCTGAGCATCCACACTGGGGTGAGTGCAGGGGTCTTTTAGGGAAGGCAGAGAGCCAGAGTCCTGCAGCCCATGTGCCTGGAGGATTACCACAGCCCTTTGGTATTGAATCCAAAGATCCCGACGTGACCCAGAGGAGAATGTAGGACAGCTTTGCATCAGGCCCAAAGTACACACCTGCCTTTTAAAAACAATCAGCAAGTTTGATTACAGCACAGCATGGCAGCCTGAGCTGGGAGACAAACAACGAGCCTGGTACTTATTATCGGGACTGTAATTATGCCTGGAGGTCCCATGCTGCCTGCACCCCAGTGCGGGAAGGGTTGTAGCAGACGTGATAAAAGATCATCCCTGGCCTGAAGAAATCAGAATCTTATTTAAAACATCCCGGGAGGGTGAGCCAAATGGGGACGGTGTAAGGGACTAAGTCTGGGAGAAAGCAGGGTGAGTTTGATTACAGATAAGGCTGCTGCTTCCTGGAGGATGCCGCGGAGCCAGGAGGGTTTGCTGGCACCTCTGCGGCGCCGCCAGTGGGAATGGGCATACGGGGCGTGGAGGCAAGACACGACAGCGTTATAGGCTTTGAGTCGAGGAGGAGGGAGGTGGGCTGCAGCTATAAATACACATTTATATATATGTACGTGCGTGTGTGTGTGTGTGTGTGTATATCCAGAAGGAGAGGGAGGAGAAGGCTCATCCCCCAGTGGAGGATGGGGGCAGGCAGAGCTCTGTGCTACCAGCCGAGAGCTCGGTCCCCGGCGGAGCAGACGCC
>VZTB01011203.1:33055-54557 GCA_013397245.1 Thryothorus ludovicianus | reverse complement strand
GACCCCTTCCTCCCCCGCCCCGCACCCCCGCAAATACCGCGGATAGTCCGGGAGGGCTCCCGGCAAGCGGCGCCCCGGAGGGCTGAGCATGGCCGGGGCCAGGAGCGGAGCTGGGAGCGGGGCCGGGAGCGGAGCCGGGAGCCAGCAGTCCCCTGCTCCCTGTCCCGCCGGGCTCTGGCAGCAGGAGCCAGCGGGGCTCGGCCCCGGGAGAGAGCAGCCAGGAGTGACTAACGCGAGGCCGGGGCAAAGCCGGGCTGTGTGCCAGTGGTTGCGCTTTGATTTATTAGCAGCGTTATTGATTTTCACCTCTGTCTGGGCGCCGGCTTTGGAGCAGCTCCCAGCTGGCTGCTCTCCCTCCATACGCTGCCGCCTCGCCAGCCGCTGCACCTTTACAGAGCAGGAGGCGCTGGAAAGCTCAGGCCTCGCTCTGCTCCTGGGGAAGACACACCCGGCGTTCCTCGGGCTGCCTGCTGGTAATTATTGACACTGGGCATCACAACTTTCTGGTTACAGATGGGACTTCTGTACTACTAAGAAGGTCTCCAAGACACTTAGTGCTATTTTTGGCATATGCTGGATCCTCCTCTTTGGGTAGGGAGAGGCTGATTTCTGTAACCCCCAGACTGAACACACTTTTCCCTCCATTTTACTTTGAAGAAGTGTTCTGCAGGCTGTAGATTTGGCAAGACCTGTTCAAGAATCTAGCCACAGGGAGAAGGGAGGTCTCTCAATCCCCCAACAATCTCTGAGAGCATGGTATTAAACTACTCACCAAAGAGAGCCAATTTCTCCTTCTTGCCAGAAGCCTGTAGAGCAGGGTTTCTGCAGATGAGCCTTTCTTCCTAACAAAAAGACATATCTGAGCCACTAACCTTGCTCTCACAGTGCACAAAAGGCAGCATTTAACCATGTTACATTTTCAAGCAATCTCAACTTAATTATCCTTTTGAGCAGATTTTAATAGCTTTCTCTGCTTCCTCTGGCTTCAAATTTGCTTTGATAATTAAAGAACCTAAAATTTCATATGTTTCTTTATGATGCCTGAAATTTACTACAAAAATCCATTTTCTCCTCCAGTTTGAACAAGTTACCAGACCTAATATGAGATGACAGGCAAGAATTTTGCACAGCAGGTTGTACACCAAACAACAGCATCTCTGCAGGCACCTGCCCTCCGAGACAACCCACTCAGGGTAGTTTTTGAAGGAAAAGCCCCTCATTCCCTAGGCATACTTAATCTCCAGCACCTCTGTGCTGTTTGTGTCTTTGCACAATTGTTCTGGCATGTGTTGGAATTGCTGTGTAAGCATTCACACCCAATGGGGCTAGAGGTGGTGGGCAATCAACCTGCTGCTGGTATTTGTGTTGGGTGGTGATGTGGCCAACAATAGTCCCTCCGGCAGGCCAAGGAGTTAAATACATGAGGAGCCAACTTCTTCTCTTCCTCAAGCTTCCCACACTCTTCACTGTTTTTTTGCCTTTTAGGGGTATTCTTCCGTTTACAGGGTTGCCCCCCAGATACAGGTGTCTCATTGTGAGTGATATGAGCTGCAGTGGTACAGTTTGCTGTCATTGCTTCTGTGCAAGGTCTCATAGTTTTTTGTTCTGAATGCCTTCACAGAACTGGAGACTTCTATGATAGTCTTGCTTTTGGATTAAAAAAAAAAAAAATCAGTTCTAACACTCATCTTTCTAGAGAGAAGCCTCACAACAGAATTGGAGCACACCCAAGAGGCTCAAAATCTGAAGAGAAATTAAAATATCCTGAACTTGATTTTATGTTAAAGCTGGCAATTTTGAAAGCACATTTTAAGTGCAAGGATAGGGAATTAGCGTCTTTAGATACATTTCTTGATTTTGATGTTGGAAATAACTGTCTCAGTGCAGGTGGAAATATTTGCTTCCACCACGTGTCTAATGCAGAACTGGTCTGTGCATAATGGTGGGAGTTGGGATCTATAAGGATTGTTCTAATCTGATTCAGTTTTAGAGACTTTTGGGCCCAGAGGTGCAAGCTGGCACTGTCCTGGTTGTGCATTATGCCACCAAAGCATCTCAAGCAAAATTCCCTGCCCAAAGGTGGGTATTAACAAGCACCACTTCTTTTGATGCTTTCCAGTGCCTCTCTTGACTCCCTCCTCTTCACCAGCTGTCAGTTTGCTAGATGGCTTCTGAATGTGGTAGGTGGATGTGATTCCCTTTTGTCACCATTGCAGCAATTCACACCAGATCCTACTGACCACCCTTTTGCATGGAGCAAAATTAGGTGGTGCTGGGTAGTGTCCTGTGGAGTGACATGGTTTTGGGAGGTTGAAGGTCTTCATCCCAAAGCACAATCTGAGGCCAGTGCCAGAGCCCCAGCACACAGGAGACTTTGTGTGGTCTCTGTCACCAGCCAGCTTGGGCTGGAGAAGGGCTGCCCCAAGCATGGGACCATCTGATCTCACGGAGAAGGCTGAGTTAGGCAGGAAGACACTTTCTGGAGATGAGCACCTGGCAGGGATCCTCCTGCCTGGAGGGAGACTGTGAGAAGTTAGTGAACTAGGTTTCTGTAGTATGAAGGAATAATGCAGCATCTGGACAATACATAAGCTATGCAGTCATTTTAGCTGCCTTAGTGCCTATAGTCCTGCTTGCTTGAGATATTTAGGCGACGAACTAATTTCTGCACTCCCACAGACAAAGTAAATGATGCTGTGTACAACAAATATTGTATAATGAGTTTATTAAAGGCCGGAGAAGGCTTGGGCTGCTATGTACAAAGATGTGGGCAGAGATGTGGATTGATTTGAATGCATTTACATGATATTTTTGTGTATAGGGGTATTTAAAACCACTTTTACAGTTGGCATAGTGGCCTTAAGTTGTAAAAAGAAGTCAGACTGGATACAAGGAAGCAATGTTTCCCTGTGAGGACAGTTGAGCCCTGGAGCAGGTTGCCCAAAGAAACTATTTGCTGCACCCTCAGAAGTTTTCAAGGCTCAGAGGAATAAAGCACTGAGCATCCTGGTCTGGCCTCATTGCTGACACTCATGTGAGCAGGAGAGTGGGCTGAGATCCCCTGAGGTACCTTCCAGGCCTGAATTATCACTGATCCTGTCTCCATTCCTGGGAGGATTGGGTTCTGCCATGCAGCCATGGCTCAAGCAATCTGTGTGTGCACACCCACGCAGACAGGGCTCAGCCCTTCCCTCCCTCCCTGGGCAGCTGCTATGTCGCTGGTGGTGATGTCATGCCATTTGCTTACTTAGGAGAGACATCATTAGTGAGTAAGTAATTTATGTAATGCTGCTCTAGTGCAAATGAAGGCAGAGCCGGGTTAAGCAGGCCCCAGGCAATGAGGGCACACTGCACGGAGGGCTATGGAGAAAATTGCTGCAGGAGGCCAGCGGGCCGGATTACTGGAGATCAGACGACCGAGGAGAGCTGGATTTGTTTCCTATTCACCACACCCTTCGAGGCAAAGCAGCAGTGGGAGAGGGTTTTTAGTCTGTTGCCATAGGGAGGTCAGTAAATGCCTGTTCCCTGTCAGTGCCCTTTACCCAAAATGACCTGCTTTTGGTGATCAAATGCAGGCTCAGCTTATTGAAAAAAACAACTTAAAAAAATCAGCCACTGTTGTAAGATCACTTTGACTCTTTCCCTGTGTGAATTTCTGTGTCAGTTTTGCCTTGTGAGACTGACCAAGCCCCAGAGCTACCGAGGCACCACAACAGCAAAGAACTACTGCGTGGGGGGGATTTATGAACCTCACAGCACCAGGAGAAGCTGCTCTGCAGACTTGAGGGAAAACTTTGAAGGCAAAACTCAGGAAAAGAGGGAAGGAACTTCTTAGATGTTGTTTGAGAAGCAGAGACACCCTGGTGGTTTCCTCTCCCCTGCTTGAGTGCTATTACTGCTTATGGTTCAATGGCATAGAAATAGTAGTAGCGCTCTTTTGGGGCAGAAATTGTGCACAAAAGAGTGCTTGCCACTGAGGAGGTATCTCAGACCAAACAGAAAAGAAGATAAAGGAAGGAAAACAGCTAGAGAGGGCTGGGCAGGGCACATGTTATCCTGTCTCCTGACTGTACCATAAAACCTACCTCTGGAGATGTGAGTCAGACTCTGGATTCTCATGAGCTCTGAGGGAATTTAGAGTGTAGACAGTTTATACTCATCATAGCTCAGGTCAGAGTCTGACCCTTCCCACCTCATGTAATTAAGCAGATGAAGTTCCTGCCCAGCTTAGCCTACACAACATTGGTTTGCTCATGTTACTAGTAAAGGTCTTGTTTGGATTAGCACACAGGACTGGGTGATCAGCAAGGAAAAGGAGTGCAAAAGCAAAGCCCTTGGGTAGTCAGGGTAATAATCATTGCTCATAGGCTCACTAACGAGGATTTTGCTGCTGTAAAGAATAGGTGTTGAACAGCATCCTAAAAATTACATTCTCTGTAAGGAGAGAGATCAAACCTTTGGAGGAGAGGAAAACAAAGCAGGACTGCTGAACCCCATAAACACTATTGATTACCAGAACTCTGAAATGTTATTAGGAAAGCTGTCACCATATCTCATGTGGTTGAGGGGAGGCAGGGAGACAGCTTCCAGCAGGGTTCAGGGCATCATGGCCTGTTCTCCTGCTGCTCTGAGACCCCTCGGTGGGAATCTGGCAGCCGTGAGTGCTCCGTGTGCGCCGGCCGCAGGCGTGGAAAGCCACCGGCGCCAGCTGCGAGTCACAGGAGCGCTGCTGGGCACGCAGCTGGGGTCGGGGTGGAGCAGGAGCCGATGTGACATGCTGGTCCCTTCTGCCAAAGCAGGAGCACAGCGGGAGCCAAGCTGCGAGCCCTGCAAAGAGGATTACAGCAGCGAAGATGCCGCGAGTGCTGCATTTCTGCAGAGAGACCCTAATGGGGTCGAACAAAGCCATAGTGGGAGAGGAACACCCTCGAACACGTGAGCTCTTGGGCTTCCCGGGAGAGGAACAGCTGAGAGGGCTGCAGAGGCTTGTCTTCTACATCCACTCCCACCCTATCCCCACCAAGAGGCAGCTGAAGAGGAAAGGGAATTTTCATCCTGCCAACATCTGCCAAACAGTACATCTTTGCTATAGTCTGGGTAAAGGACAAAAGATCACCAGCAAACCCGGAAGATTCCTGTTCCCAATGTAAATCACCTGTGATACCCACTGTACAAAGCAGGGTATTAACCTAAGCCTACCCCTCAGCCTAATGTAGGCACACCCCTATCAGCAGTTTTGTTTGTGTATTTAATCACAAGTTCAGGTACCACTGGGAACAGATGCTGGCACCTGATCCTTCTGGGCATGATTCCAAAGAAGCTGGGAGCACACCTCTGTCCCTCAAGCTGGAGCCCGCTGAGATTGAGATGAAGTAGCTCAGCCCCACTCTGTGGAGAAGATGGGCTTGGGATCTGGGGAGGATTCCCCTTCTTGCACTCATCCTGGCTGATCACATGGCCTGCACCCCCTCCCTAGGGCGGTCTGCCTGATTTGGGAATCCATCCCTGGACTCTGTCCCTGAGGCAGCCTGGCAGGGAGAGTTGCTCTCTCCTTGGCTTGTCTTTTGGTACATTTTTGGGCATCTCCAAGGACTGCACTCCAGTGTGTTCGGCCAGTCTGAGGATGACAGAAATCATATGGAATTTAAAAGTAAAATTATTTGTTACTATGCAAACCTAAGTGCACAGTTACTGCTCTATGTATAGTTTTGAAGCCAAACTATTCTTATAATCGCATTCATTAGCAATTAACATTGTATAGATGGAAGTCTAGCTAAAGATATGCATGTTGCTGCTTGATTATAATGAAAAATTGCAAAAAAAAAAAAAAGTCATTTTCTTTGTTCTGTCTCTCTATGTGAAGTAAGAACTTGGTTAAATCAGTTACCCACCATCCTACACTTCAGAATAATGCTGCTAAAAATGAAGCATGGAATTAGCCTGTCAATTTTCTGTCGCTCACTTGTGATTCAAGCTGTCCTTCTGCAAAGCTTTTAGTTCCCATTAAAATACCTTGTTGCAAATGCCTGGAGCTTTAGCAGCAGCAGCAGTGATCAACCCCAAACTGGTCCAGTGCTCATCTCCTTCAAGCACTCACTGCCTGGCCGGGGCTGTCCTGCTCACTCAGGAGCAAGTTTTGCTACTCCTCCCTGGACAGACCCTCTTATAGCAAATCCTGGCAGGAGCACAGCCACGTTCTCCTGCCTGCATGCCCAAACTGTGCCCCATGGGATGTCCTGCTCCTCCTGGCTGTGCCAGGGATGCTCATGGCTCTGGCATGGATTAGCAGCCCTGGCTACAGCCCCCAACATTGTGCACTGAGATGGCCGTGGGGCTGCCCTTTTTCTGCTGGTTTTGGGAAAGCCAGGGAGCTGCCAGGTAGGTTTTGCTGGGAGCTTTATGAGCCTCAGGAGGGAGCCAGGAAGGAGCACAGATGTGACCAAGAGTAATTTCCTCTCCTTCACAGTAAGTCTGTGGTGCTGGAATTCAGCTGGGCTTGGCTCAAATGGCACAAAGAGCAGCTCTGGCAAGAGCCCAGGCATGTGCATGAGAGGGCCAGAAAGAGAGACAGGGACCAGTGTTCTCAGCACTTGCTGTAAGGAGCCAGCTTACTCTGGGAAAAGCAAGAGGTGCAGGTCAGATCATCCAACACAGGACCAGGCCTTCCATGCCAGTGAGAGTCCCTTCAGAAACATGACACTGTCTTAGGAAAAAAGTCCTTGTCAGTTTTTGCAGGACATGGTAGGTTTTGATTATGCTTTATCTAACAGATGGGAGGCAGTGCTATTTAGGTTGTAATACACATTCAGGTTTGTTTGGACTATTTTTGTGCTGGAGGAAAATTTTTCTCTGCTGGATCATGAAGAGACCTGCTCTGCTCCCATCTGTTTGAACAGGGATTGTCTTTGATCCATTGGCCAGGCAAGCTGGCTGAAACTCCCTCTGAGATTCTGCTTCTTCAGTCCTGAGAACTTGTAAGTTTTATCTTTGAGCTGTTGGGATCAAACAGATTTTTTTGGAAGCCTGAGGAGAGTTTAGAGGTGAATTTGTTTCTAGTTTTAGCTGGAATACCCTGTATCCATGTCAGCTGGCATGCAGCCGTGCCCAAAGCCACCTGAAGCACTTTGCCCCATAGAAACTCTTTGACTTTCAGTTTTGTGCCTTCAATCCACAAGCTGTCACTCTGATTTTTCAGGCAGTCACTCTGCTTAATGCTAATTTTAGGATTTCACCTAAAGTTTGTAAAAAAAGCTTGGCCTTGCCTTTCCTCCACAGGTTGAAATATCTATATCACACCACTAGTGCCAAGAAACTTGTGCCAGCTGAAACCAGTTTAAGCCATGGTGCAGCCTCCATGCAGGCCTTGTATGAAAATTTCCATGCCTGGTTGGAGCAGGTTGAATCCGGTACTAGCAGCAGTGACCATTCCTAAGGACAGACCTAAGCAAAGCTGGTGTGTATTTGCCATCACACTGCATCACACCACAGGAGCACCTGCCAGAGCAGTGCTGGAGGACATGACAATACAACCTGGTATGGACATGTTCAGGCACAAGTGGGGCCTGGTGATGAAATCTGAGTTGTTTCTAGCAGTTAAATAGCTAGTTACAGGCTCTAAGGTAACTGTGAACCACGGGTTTTGCAAGGGAGGGAAAACGACTATGAGAAAAAGAGACACCTTGGTCCTTAGAGATGCCACATTCAGATTGAGCAGTAATAATTTTTAAATAGCTAAGTCTTCCCATGGTGCAGGGGACACATGACCTTGCAGTAAAACTGCCTTGATTCTAGCTATTCACTTTATTCCTGTTCCTTTAAAAGCTGTTGTGTGCTTTGGTGTTGCTGACAGTGAGTGCTGGTCAGGGCCAAACCCTTCCTCCAGCTCTATGCAGGGGCTCACTTTTGACCTGTAATATTTGGTGGGCCTTTTTCAGCAGAAACTGACAATCATGTTAAGAAATGTGCAGGGCATATGCTACTGGTAGGCAGAGATCATCAGGATTTGGGACTGGTTTTGTTGTTGTCATCTCTAACCTGAGCTGCATCAGGAAAGTTTGCTCACTTCTATGTCCTACCTGGTGGCTGCATAGGAAGAAATCTCAGTCCTCCTGGGAGTTCACCTCTACTTGCAGAGATCAACCCACGCTTGGTCCCAAGCAAGGAGCTTGACTCTTCTTTGCTTTGATAGCCTTTTTTCCTTTCAAGGGCTGCAGCGACTGCAGTTGAAAGGTATGGGTTTCGAAAATAACACCCCTCCTTGAAAAGAGAGCTTTTACCTTTCTCAGAGGGCCTTAAAATTTCTGCTAGGGTTCAGGAAGCAAAAGAAATGGTGTTAGGAGTGAATGAATGAATGAATGAATGAAATGAAACATGCCTTCTCCACCACTGCAGCTCATCTGTGCTCAGAGTTGTGCCTGGGACTTGCCCATGGCAAACCTTTGGGGTGAGCAGTGACTCATCCCCCCATTCTGCTCTTTGCACCTCCACATGTGCCCATGTGCTTAGTGTGGCATTCCAGTGAGAATAACAGGCTGTTTGTTCAGTGAATACAACATTGCCAGTGTCTCAAAAGGCTATGGCTGTTCCTGCTCTTGGTGAATGGCATCAGTGGTTTCCTTGAAGCCAGCATGCAGAATGGAAGGAGGGCTTGATTTTTTCCCACAATCACTTTTCTAAAGTGACTCCCATACCCACTTGAGGCAATGCTTGAGCAAATGTTTAATCTGAAACCTGCTGGTGAAACTACAGAGGCACCAGTATTTTCAACTTTAAAGAAAGTGGAACATCTTAGAATAAGTTGAGTGCCTTTTACTTCAGAGTCAGTAGGTTCCTCCTTTTAAGTTTTCTCATTGCACAGTTATTAAGAACAGACTTCTGTGACTCTTACATTTTGTCCTTTTCAAGCTGACTGCTAAGTACATGTTTAAAAACCCAGATGTGTCTGCAGGTTTGTGTGTGGCAGGGCAAGTGGAGTGAGAGCTGGTAATAAAGATCAGCAGGAGACCTCAATTTCCTGCTCTTTCTATCACTTTTAGAAACCTCTAAAACAAGGTGCTCCACAGCCATGTAGTGCAATCTGCAGCTCTGAGAATGCACTCTATCTTTTCATTTCAATTTCTTCCTTCTTTTTCTGACCTGAAGGACTAATCCCTTCTCTGTGCCTTGCTGTCAGTCAGTTCCTGCAGCACAGCTCCTGACTCCTGTCACACCTGATATACCATTTAACCAGTGACATGAGCTCTTATTCTTCAGCCCAAAACCTGAGAAGACAGCTCAGTGTATGTAATCAGCTCCCAAAACAGTTGTGCGTTGAATATTTGCACGTCTCCCATCTTCCCTGGATATGTCCATCATTAAATCATCCCCAAACAGGCTAAGAGTGCTCACACACACGTGTTCACCCTGTTACAGAAGAATCACTCATTACAGATTCCAGGACTCGCTGTGTCTCAGGCATGAGGTGAGCAACATGCTGGGCACCAGCTGCGCGCAGGCTGTCATCCCTCGCGTCACGCGTCACTTGCCGCTGGTTGACCTCTGCCAAAACTTCACCCCAGCAGTCACGGCACATTTGGCTGTGCAAAGGGTGCCAGAGCCCTGAGCCAAGCAGAGCACTGTAGCATTGCCTGTGGCAAGTGCAGGCTCGGAGAAGTGGCCAGTCCTTGGCTGCCAGAGATTGTTAGGGCCGTGCTAAACTGAGAGGCGCTCCCTGTGTTTACAGGGCTGTAATCACCACTGAGGAACCCGGGCCATTAATGGACAGATGGTTGTAATCCACTTCTTGTTGGATAGCTGTGCACAGCACAAGTAAGGCTTACTGGTCTGCTATGCAATCAGCAGAGACCTCAAGGACTAAGAGTCAGAGGAAATTGAGTGATTGCTGCCTCCGCAGCTGGTCCCTCCCATCAGGCTGGAGCAGATGGCAGGCGAGGAGCTCTCTGTATGGTACCTGTTCGGTCACTGGAGAAAAGGCCATTTCTCAGGACACTTACAGCTCCCATAAAGAATGAATAAACCCCCCAGTGAGCTGAATAATACTAATAGCCTATGAAATATCTTAAAGAATAAATGTGTAGGTAAATCCTGTAGCAAGGCCATCAGAACCAGGATTCTGAAACCCATGTGAGAGTTGACCGATGTGTTTCTGCTGAAAGTAGCATTCCTCAACCATGTAATGATTTAGTTACAGTTGGTATCATAACTCAAAACCCATCTTTATTATTTTTTTGTCTCTGTCAAGCAGCAGTATGGTATGGAGGGAGGCAAAAAAAAAAAAAAGATCTGTTGTGTAAGCTTTACTGCAACTCAATCTTTCTTTCTTCTTTCCCTTGTACTATTGCCTCAGCCATTTTTGAGTTAGCCCTGCTGCTTTTTATAGTGTCACAGTGCCCATGGGTGTCTATCTCCACCTTCCAGCCTTCTTTTGCTAGCACACAATGAACATCAGTTCAATGCCAAAGATCAGCCCCTTGGAGCCAGAGTGATTTTTTGGCCACTCTCTGCGTCTCTTTTCAAATCCTCAGCAAAGCCTTTCAGTAGAGATAATGAATTATTCTGCAGAAGCCAGTTCAGTTTCTGCAACGCTGGACTCAGACATCACAGAACTAATCCTCTTGTAGCCCTACCACTGAAAATACATAAATGTTTCTTCCCTTTGGCTTCCTTGCATTTCAGCTTCTGGTCCAGGACCAGGTTCATTCTGGCTGAACTGTGTTTCACGCATCATGGCAAGCCACTTTTTGCAGAAATCATAATCATTCTAATCTTCTATCATTATGTCCCAAAGCATCAATAATGTGCTAGATAAATATTTGTAGCAGAAAAGAGATCTCTGCTCCCTGTGGCTGTGCTGAGTTAAAATTTGACCTTCTGTTTTGAGCTCTTCTCCAGTCTAAAGTTTGAGCATGTGATGGGCACAGATGATTTGCTCAGAGCAGGGCTGAAATGGGAGTAAAGAGAGGGTGAAGGCATCCTAAACCAGGTTCTGCTCTGATGGATGCCTGGGTAAGGTTCCATGCTGGTGTACAAAGAGGGGTGATATACTTTACACTGAATATCCCCTTCTTCAGGGTAATAGTTACTGACTTCCAGCCACCAGAAATGTACACCTTCAAAAGGAAAATATAAGAAACATTAGATCACCAGGTCTTCTCTTTGGCCTTCTGGAGTGGGTCTCAATCTACCCTGTACACACACGTGCTCTCTTTCTCAACAGAGCACTAACTACTGCTGCACCATTTGCTTTAGCGTGTCTGCTCCTCCACGGTCACCAGGCCAGCAACAAGATGTGAAGAGGGCTTTTTTCTCCACTTGCTCCTTCTGCACAGGGCAGTGTAGCCCTTTGTGAAATGGGGCAGCTTCAGAGTTGTGCAGGACCCACACTCCTGATGGGCACCAGGGTCTGGTCCCAGAGCCCCTCTACACCACATTTCATATGAGGGTGTAGGGCTGGGCTTTGAGGAAGAACCAGAGACATCCAGAGGGAAAGATAAGATGGCACTCAGACTCTCTGCTTGGAATATCACAGATTCTCTTCTACTAGTGTCTCACTCCAGAAGTTACATTTCCCACCAGAATTAGGGCTGTGTGAGCACCTCCCTGTCAGAAGCACTCAGAGTGACAGAGCAAGCTGGTCACTGCCTGCAGGAGTCTGTGCTGGACTGTCCTTGCAAAATGAAGACGGTACAAGCTGCCAGCCCATGACAACATACTGTGTGTTTATGTCCCTCTTGCTGACAAGTGATTTTGCTTTAGCAATAAGCAGATGAAAGTGGAACAGGTTATTTGTTTTGCATTTGACTTTTAGTCAGTAATTTTTCCAGGGGAATCTGTCTAGTTCTGCTACCTGCTGCTAAAACGGGTCCTGAGAGAGGGCAGTGCCCGTGGCCTTCCCTCCTCAGGAGAGTAGCCTTGTCCATCAAGTTTCTGTTTTGCCTTCTGCTGGCAATTGAGGCTTGACTGCATGAAAGAAATAAAACAGCATTGAATCTTATGGAATATGTTATTTGGGATAATTGGGAAAAAGCAGTCTCAGAGCAGAGTAAGAATATCCTTGCAGTAGGTGCTCTCAAATGACAGTCTCTTCCTCCCCGTAGGCAAGCTTTGAGCAGAGACCATTTCACAGTAATAGCAGTGCTCAGGAAAGAAAGGAGGCTTCCATTTTTAACCTCTTCCTTTCCATGTTCACTTCCAGACATGGGCTGAGAAAGTAACTGGTGTGTTTTAGCACCAGTACCACTTGCAGGCTGCCAGCAGAGCTGCAGCATCCACCTCCAAAGAGGCAGAAACACGGCAGGAGCTGTGCCCACTGCCACAAAGAACCTCCATTCCCTCTGATGGACTGAGCTCCAGCCCTGGAATGTGGCTCAGTCACCTGCCCATCTCCATGCATGGCTTTTCTCTCCAAACTACAAGGCTGGCAGTGGAGGGTGGAGGGAGTGGTCTTCTCAGAGCAGCAATAGTTTTCATTTGATGCACTTCAAGTCTTTTTCCTCTCTAAGTCCATGGAGACACCAAGTGAGTGTGATGGGACAGAGATTTTCTTTTTATGGGGAATCAGTTGAAAGCAATGTTAAACAGAGATGTTCAGTATTTTCTTGCTCACTTCCATGAGGGAATGGCTTGTCTTTTCTTGATATAAGGGGGTGGACAGCTTTTGCATAAGAAAATAACTTCTTGCTTCTACATTTTCTCTCTACACTGCTTCTGCTGCTGTTCACAGAGCTGCCTGATCACCCAGTCCTCACTTTTCCCAGCAGCTTCAATTCCTTTATTTGAACAAATAATCCCATTTATTAAATTGGTGTTTTCCACACTGGGCATGAGATACCAAAATCCATCACATTCTGGGGTTTTCTGCTAGGTAAGGGAAAAGAGGAGCAAAATTCCTCACAAAACTGAGCCTGCACATTCTGAATTTTCATGTTGTGACACTATTCATAGAAAAGAAACAAAGTGCTCTGGTACAATGGTTACAATTCTCCTGGCACATCTTCTGGGAGGGCATCTTTAATGAAGTCCATATCATTTCTCTTTTGTGCTTTCAAATTCACCCAGGTTCAAGTCTTCCTCTGAATTTGCAAATAAGTTCTGGCTTCAGCCTGGGAGGATGTGTGTCAAGTGCTTTGGAGGCCCTGTGTATATCTATACAATGGGTGTCCTGGGAGCTATGGCTGGCCCTGACTGCCTTTGTCCCACAAAAAGGTAGTGCTTAGGGGAATATATTTCTCTGCTTTTCTTGCAGTGCTGTGCACTAATGTCACTACTCAAGCTAAGAATAGAGTGTCTTCATCTTGATGGCTTTGAAACAGACTAGAACAGCAAATCTTACTAATGTACAGGCCAGATCCTGCTCTCAGCTGCACAGATTTCTGTGTAACAATTTAGGAGTTAATGATGCACTGGGGACCCTGTGGTGTAGATGAAGCACCATAACAGAGAAATGTTTGTTGAAAAACTACTCTCTGAGCTCTGTCTGGTTCCTGTATCTCAGTAAGAAGTAATTTCAAATAAGGTCTCACAGGGATGTGAGCTTGTCTCCACTGGATATTGTTACTATTATGCCCAGTGGTGCTAACTGGAGAATGTATTTATATAATTTTGCTATGACCTCCTTGCCTGAAAGGACTGAAGGGCTCACCTGGAGTGAGGGCTTGAGTTAAAGATGATTTGGACTAATAGGGAAAATGGCCCAGAATGAAATTCAGTGATTATGAAGGTGAAATCATATATTTAGGAATGTACAGCTAAACAAATGGCACAAGTACTGAAAAATAAAAACAACGGGTCACAGCAGGTCATGGGATAAACACAAATCACAGGCATTCTACTGTGGCAGTTGTTCTCCCCATCTACTTGGTATAAGGTGAGGGCAAATCAGGTTAATCTATGTGAAAGAAAACTTATGTTAGTTGGGAAGAAAAATGTTACCATGAAACTTGTAGCTAGTAGCCAAGGGAGGCCATAGGATCCCTGCCACTGTGTGATACCAGGAACAATCCAATCTAATGATCTAAGCTATCAGGAATAGATTAGATGAAAAACAGTCAGGGAAGGCCACCATGTTCTTCATGCTGTCCCAGCACTGATGGTGGCTGGGGTGACCTCCCAGCCCCTGCAGCATCAACCACATCTGCCTTGCATCTTCTCCAGCAAAGCCCTTTCCCTGTGTTTGGGCAGCCAATGATCCGAGCTGTGGAGGGGGAGCATTGATGTGGTGGCAGTGCTCACACTGCTGCTTTGAGAAAATAATTTAAGAAGATTAGATTTTTAAGAATTCATGTACATTTTGTACAGATCTCTCTCTGCAAAAAAAAACTCAGATTAATTCAGGAAGTTGTCAAGTAACACAGAGTCCATGTCTTGTAAAGTCTATGTAATCCAGACACTTGATTCCTAAAAAAATAAAAACAGTATTTAAAATGAGAGGCCAGGAAAATCTTGCTTTTCTGAGTCTCTGTTGGATTTCTTGTCCCCCTGCTTCTTCCACACAAAGGATCCCCTCCCCTGTCCACATATTCCTTCCTTGCTTCATTTGCTGTATTGGGAAGATAAAACTGTGGTCAAAAAGACAGAAAAAAACCCCAAACTATAAGAAGAGGCAAAGTTATTGGAAGAGGCAAAACTGAGTGTGACAGCACTGCAGTTAAGTAAGGAAACACCATTTAAATTGGACATTATCCATGCAGATTGAATTTGAGCATTGCCAAATAGATCTTGGTTAAATGCAGCCCAGCTCTGCTCCATTTACATATCCCCCTTTTCCAAAAGGAACAAAGGTAGCTGCTGTAACACTCAGGAGGGGAAACAGGAGAAAACCAGATGGGTTTAATGGTGCACTTTCAGTAATTTCTTTACTATTTTTGGTTTTACTCTCTGAGGGAGGCAGGGAATGAAAGGCTTTAAAGCAGCTGCCTGGCACCGGTGTATAACAGCTGGAGAAATGCACACCTTGTGTGTGCAGAGGGGTGGCAAGGACCTGTGCAGAGTATTCATCATGCTGCTCCTTCTCTTCTCAGCAGACTAAGCCTTAGAAGCCCCTTCCTCTACTTTCTGCATTGCACTCGTTTCCCTGTGTCCCTGAAAATGCCAAGCCATTATTGGGTTGCTCTCCTTTCTTTTGAAAATCTAGATGTTTTAAACTTCACTTTCCAGAAACAGGTGGTTGGAAAAGTTGTCAGCCTCTGAGATGCAGTTAATCTTTGGACAAATATACATTCAGTGGAGCACTGTTGTCTAGCAACTATACTATAAACAGCCCTCCATTTGTCTCCTGTGGGTAATCACTGATTTCTTGGGGATTAAAGCTTAAGTAACACTCCAATCTAGGTGCATGCATCAGACCACAGCCTATTACAGCAGATTATGCCTCCCAGTATACAGCTTGCTTAACCATTTAGAATCACAACAGAAAACAGACAGCTGCTGTGATAGGAAAATGAGCACTAGCCTGTCAAGTAATTGGTATTTTGAGTTAAGTTGTAGAACATTCCACTGGCAAGCCCCAAACAATTCCTGTCATACAGAAGGGTGGGGTGTCAGATAAGCATCGTATCAGAAAATCTCAGTTATAATCTCAATTATTTCAGTCTGGATAGCTCTCTTGATGCAGAGAGCAGCCTCTGCATGATCTCCTGCATCTGCTGCCTCATGCCACAGGTATGGAATTTTACCTTCCAGTGGTGTGCAAGAATGTTCTTCAGCGAGGGTTCTACAACTCACTGGTGGGCACAGAGGCTCAGGGCTGGTTGAACAGACTCTCTGTGAGCTGTGAATATAATCTACTAGATGCATCTGCTTCTGTAGATCACCTTCTGCTTAAGAGACTGTAGTGCCCTTGCCAAATCAGTGCATTTAACACCTTCCCCAGTGAAGCTCCCCTGCCCTCAGCTGCTGACAGACCTGGTGTAATGCTGGGAAAAGAATGAGTGCAGTGGCCTGGGGCCTGCCTTCAGGAAAGGGCAGTCCTTTGGTTGGATTTAAATGAAATCTGAACAATTTAACTAAATAAAAATTACAGGCTCTCAAATTAGAATAAGTCTCAGCATTTTTGGGATTGGAGTTTCAAATGTTGACCTCCCACATTGAAAGAAATACATGTCTGTGCGTGGGTAATGCTACATGTCTTTTGGAAAATGGGAGTTTAACTGAAGGAATTATGTTCAAGGCATTTAAGATTTACCTTAAAAATTCACATTTTAGAGAGAGCAAGTTTGATAAAACCTGGAAAAACAAACTCACGCTGGGGTTTCCCCACCTCGTCCTTGTGATGCTTTTTTAATGGTTTGTTTGTGACCCACAAGGAGCAACTAAAGTGGCCCCTTGTCCCTGCAACACTCAAGCTCTCCAGGCTTTAGTCATGATGTCAGGAGGCAGCAGAGGCAGCACACTCACTCAGCCCGTCCAAAACACTGTGCACAGGAAAGGGTAAATTGTTGTGCCTGCCCTCTGCTTTCCCAGCCCATCTGAGCCAGAGTCTCTTGCAGCTTCTGCAGCAGCAGATCCCTCTGTGCAGGCTCCAGAGGTGAAAGCAGATGGAAAGCAGGAAACAGCCTCACCAAAGGGAAAATCCTCTCCAGGGCCAAGCCAGTGTGAGGGCTGCAGTAGGCAGCCTTTGCTCCCAGCTGTGCCAAGAGTTATTTGAGGCTTATGCTGGTGTTGGAGTGCTCAGCAGGTCAGTGGAGCAGTGCAAGGGGTACCCCAAATGCTGGATTGAAATTTATTTAGATGCAAGTGCTTCCCATGTGCTGTGTGGGTGACCCTGGAAAGAGTCCATGAAAATAAATTATATTTCAGAAAACATGGGCTTAATTCAAATGCCCACAGGGTGCTCCTCTCTGAAATATCACCATTTCAGAAACTTTCATTCTTAAGCAGTTGTTGGAAATGAGGAAGGGCTGATCCTACTTCCCTAAGTGTGGAATGCTGGCTTTAAAGTTTCAGGGTGTGATGACAAGGAGATTTCTTACCCTGCATCTTTGGTTCCTAAGTGTTTAAAAGAAGCATCTATTGACCCAAGGGGGAGCACAGGCACACTCCAGAGCTCTGTCTGCCTCGGAGTGAGAGGAGTTGGCGTTCTTTGGGAGCCTCTACACAAACAATGTGTTTCCACTGGGACTCGTTGAGTTTTCAGTTCTTGCCTCCAGGGAATCTTACTGCTGTTTTGTCCTTCACTTTCAGATCCCCAAAGCAGTTACTTAGGTGTTCTTGTCTTTTTTTTTCTTACTGCTCTCTCTCCTGGAGGGGATGTATATGTAAAACTTAGTGTTTCTTGCACAATACATCCCATGAAATTTCAGTGATACCATGAGGTTACACACTGAATGGAGCAATAATTAGATTCCCTCCATATTTGTANAAATTCCTTTCCAAATCAGCTTAAATCTCTCCCCCCTCACATTGATTTCAGCAGACTCTGGAACAAACTCAAACAAAGCATGGACAAAGTTTTGCTGCTGTTGAATTTAATGGCAAAACTCCTGTTGTACTGAATTTTGAACTGTGAAAAATTCCCTTTTGAATGAAAGAGGACAAATCATTTGAAACCTCTTGGAGCTAATGAAAATCTGTCAATTGCTTTCAGCTGGATTTGCATCAGTGTAAGATAAAATAACACATATTTTGGTAAGACAGAGGGAAAAACCCTTCAAATATGGTGTGGAAGTAGTTATATATCTAGTACTAGAGAAATTTTTATCATATAGTGAAAATTAATGTTTAAAAAATTATTACCTCTGCAAAAATGACATCATGCACTGTGTCAACATTTGAGATGTGGTCAGTTTGAAAGCCAACAACCTTGGCAATGCCCTTTGGAGATTATTGTTTGTTATCAGTGTGCTAGGAATCAAGCAAACAGTGTATTAGGAATCAAGCAATCACAGAGTGCAATTAAGTGCATAATCACAGATATTTTTGACATCTGTCTACTTATAGGCTCCATGGCATTTTTTTGCATCTCCCCCCCCTTGTGTCTTCAATTAATTTATCATGACCATCTGTGTTGTATTTTTTGCTGCTCAGCTTGCCTTACTACATCTGTTTTTTGGCTGAGTATTTCATGACACTTCATCATTTTCTCTCAGAGCAAAAAGCACAGAATTTGCATTTGCTCAATTAAGTTGCTTGGTTAAGATAATCAGCAATTAAATAGACTACTACACTACTGTGAAATGACTTAAGTGGTGAACAGAAAGGCATGAAGGAAGCAACGGCAGCTTAAAAACTGCAGCTCAGGTTTTCTGGCTCTACACAGAGTTAAAACCATCAGGGGTTCTACATCTACATCCCCACTCTGGATCAGAGAGAAGGGGGCATGTCATGGCAGGAAAGTGTTTGTTTATTGTGCTCCCGGGGGTCTCCATGGGTGTAGCTGGTTTTGAGGTGCCCAGCTGAGTGCCCTCACTGCATGAGGGTGAGGGATGCTCAGAAGAGCACAAGGAG
This sequence comes from Thryothorus ludovicianus, assembly GCA_013397245.1. Lineage (NCBI taxonomy): Eukaryota > Metazoa > Chordata > Aves > Passeriformes > Certhiidae > Thryothorus > Thryothorus ludovicianus. The sequence continues at coordinate 36,116 of VZTB01011203.1, read as the reverse complement.
CAGTGCAGACCCAGCCTCCCTCTGCTGACTGCAGTGTGTCAGGGGGAATCAGCAGTGAAAGCCAACTGCTCTGAGTGGGCAGTGCAAGCAGCAGGGAAGAAACCTTTGTAGGGTTTTATTTCCTAGTGCCACTGAGGTTAGAGGTATACTGCTCCTCATAGGCAACTCACTCCATCTTCCTACAGTGATGCAAATATTTTCTATTGCTTTCCTAGAGTCCTCTGAAATGTTTGCCTCGGGGGGTTATCCACAAGAAATATTTGGCCATGATACAAATCTTTTCTCTGAAGTCACTGCTTATGCCTGATTTTCTGTCCTTAAACTTCTTACTTGGCTCTAGTTAATACTAATTTTAAGCAACCTTTTCCCACTCCTGGCATTGTAATACCCTTGATTCTCTTTTCTATGGCTTCAGGATTCTAGATTTTAATAAATCATAGCTATCATCTTCTCCTAAAAAAGGGAAGGAGAGCAAAGATCCAGCATCAGAGCCTACTCAGATACAGCACGGGGCCTGTCACTCAGGAGCCTGCAGAAGATGACAGTAGAAAGGCTGTTCACTGTAGTCACAGCTCTCCCTGCAATAACTCTATGGTAAGTTTATCCAAGAGTCCTGCACAAAAGTACAGCCTGCTTTGAATAGTTCTAACTTTTCCTGGGAAAGGCCTGTGTACCATGCCCATCATCCAGCTGTGCTCTGGACCACCATATCTAAGCATCTGTCCTTTACTCACCCAGGACACTGCTTTCTGAGATGATTGGTTCAACCCCCTGGGCCAGTGGTCCCTGACAGCACTCCTCCAGCAGCAGAGATTCCAAACCCAAGTATTTCAGCCTTTTTGGGCACAGCCCAACGACTCAGCCATAACATAACATGTAGAGGGAGAAAGGGGACAGGGGGAGGGGAGAGAAAGAAATAAGTGCTAGAAAAGACAGGGCAGCATTACCATTTATTCCTATCTGGGCCTCAGCCTCTCAAAGCCTGGGGACTGCTGCTGGAGTCTGAATGAACTTTCCCTTGTTCTGCTCATGGTACACTCCTGCGTGGGTGGGCTAACTGGATTTGAAGTAAATAGCATGAAGATCTTTCCAGTAAATGAAAAACTGATTTGCCAAGGGAAAACAAGCACTAAAAAAATAATAAAAAAAAGGGTATATAGCTCTGAAAGTAGCACTTCTCTAAGCAAGATTGTAAATCTGTGAAAAAGCAGCTCTCCCTCTGTGAACCCTGTTATATTAACTAGCATACTTCAGCCAAAAACCAGCAGGCCAAATACAACCCTACTTTATTAAATTTGCTTTTTGTCAGTAATTGAGTGAGATTATTTGCTTGTGGTTCTACCCATGCAGAAGACAGCAGCAATATGATTGTTACTGGTTGGAGAAGTCCATCCTCAGTGCCATTGTCAGAGATCCATGACTTCGACACCAAAATATGAAGGCTCTACAGGCAACATCTGCAGTATTAACAATGTGCCCAGGTGAGCCAGGGTAGCATCTGACAAATGGTGAGAAATAGCAGGTCCAAGTGCACTACAATGCACACTGTCCAAATGCACCAGAAATTGCAATGTAGTGAAACCTGACTGTCATGGAGTATCCTGGGAAATGTACCACTGAATAAATCTTCCCTCCATCTATGTTACCAGAGCATTGCTACCAAGCAACTGATGATCTGAGTGCTGGCTGATCTGATAAGTCCTGTCAGTACAGCAGTAAAAGAATCCTTGGTTTCAGCTGCTAAATAAGGCATGGGAGAGATGAATGATTTTTCAGTTGTGAGGCTTATATATCTGCAAAAAAATGTTCCCAAAGATATTCCAGTGTCTCTGATTCATGACAAGAACTTCCAGGAATTTGCTGCATTGAGAATATAACGTGGAAAATATACCTGAAAACTAAGCATTTTCAAGGGGGTTTTCTTCTGCATTAGTGAGAGTTGATGACTTTTGAAATAGACTTTAATGTATGAAAATATAATGATCTTTATTTGTGTAAAATGACTTTTTACTTAAACCCAACAATCCCATTTAGAGCAGAGCATACCCAGAATGCTATAAACCTCTACAAACTGGGCTGGCATTAAGCTCAGGACAGACAAGTAATCCTCCACAGATAATTAGTGCAGAAAACCGCCTCTAATCTCTTTGTTAGTCTGGTTACGTTTTTTGATCTAATAATAAACTAAACTTTAAAACCCCCCATCCTCATAGACTGTGCTGGGTATCATGTAATTTTTTTAGCTGGGCTGCTTTGGTTTATGTGTGTGCAGATGTACATGGTCTGAAGCACCTCTGTCCTCTGCCTGTGTGAATGCTGCACAAATACCAGGATGTCAGAACTTGGGCCATAATTTGTGAAATCATTTCAGTGGGGACATGATTGACTTTACACACATGCTTAGGTTGCACTTGTCATTGAGTGGTGTCACCTGTCCCTGTGCTGTCCTCACCCAAGGCTGTAGCTCTGTAACCCTCTGACGCAGCCTGGCTCTCCTTGAATTTGGTGGGGGTTTGGCCAATGATACTGGGGATGGTCCTGTGCATTTTTGCACTGTGGGAAGAGGCTGAGTGAGGAGCTGTGGGCTCACAGAGGACATTCTGGCTGTGTGTGACTGGGACCATGCAGTTCAGCCCCCTGCAATGAGCAGGGATATCTTCAGGCTGCTCAGAGCACTGTCCAACCTGCCCTTGAATGTTTCCAGGGATGGGACATCCACCTCCTCACTGGGCAACCTGGGCCAGTGTTTCACCACCCTAATTGTAAAAACCTTCCTCCTCTTCTTCTCCCCCAACCCCTTTCAACTCCCGTGCTGACCCCTCATCCTTCTTCACCCCTCCAAACCCAGTGAAACCCTTGTGGCTTCTGCGGCTGAAGATCGCTCTGTTCTGCTCCCTTCCCAAAGGACTTGGGCACAGTTGAACGAATAGCTCCGGTACCCGCGCCGTTATTTGCCGGTGCAAATTCAGCCTACAGCAATGAGTCCCCGCGGGGGCTGACGCCGTGCCGGTGCCGGTGCCGGTGCCGGTGCCGGTGCCGGTGCCGGTGGGATGCCCGGGCG
>VZTB01011203.1:0-32802 GCA_013397245.1 Thryothorus ludovicianus | reverse complement strand
GGGGTGCGGCCGCCTCCGCCGGGACAGCCCCGAGGCGCCGAGCCGGGGCCACCGCCGGGGGTGACGGGAGCGAACCCCGCCGTGCCGCCTGCAGAAAGTCCCAGTGCCCTCAAGTACCTGCATTTCCTCAAAGGGCCGGCTCAGCTGCAGGTTAGAAAACCCCACAAAGTTTTCGTGTTTTGGAGGCACTTTTAAACAGGTGCCGAAGTCTGGCTGAGGGGAGAGGTGCCCGCTCTTTGCCGGGAGGCTGTGCATGGTGGAGGCACTGGACCAAGCCCTAATCGCTCAAAAGCACTGCCGTAAGCCCAGCTGTTATATCTCGTCACCAGAGCTAATCCATACGCCAGTGTGGGTTTAAGCCTGCTGTGCCAGTTTAGAGGGCTTGACTTCAAGCCACGTCCTCCTCCTGGTACCCTCTCGGCTCGCCCTGGGTCCGTCTGTCCGCGCAAGCAGCGGGAGCGCTGGTGCCAAAGGTGAGGCGGGATGGGTGGGCAAGGAAGGCAAAGGAAGGGAAGGGGTCCGGGGCGCTCCGACAGCTCTCCCAGGCTGGGCTCAGCTGCCTGGATCTTGGATAAACGCTGGGTAACTAGTTACGTAAAGACAGGCAATCACGTAGGAAAGCATGGTTTATGCTGCCTTCTGCTCATGCCATTTAAAAAATCTCTCCGATTAGACACCTGCCCTGCTAAGTGTCTGCAGTGTGGAAATCCAGTGTTTGTCAATGCCAGCGAGGTAGCACGAAGGTCAGTCAGACAACTTTTGAGTTATGGCAGTGTAACTAAGGACAGGACACACTGTACATCTCCTAGTGCTGATACATCAATTGAAACCTGTGTGAGGACAGCGCTGTTCACTGCTCTCTCTGTGCCCGCAGGTGGGACATGCAGGGTGGAAAGCATGAGCTTTCCCAGAGCTCTGCCAATGCTGTGGGGGATCTCGATAAAGACAGGCTTAAGTTTCCAAGCTGTAAATTTAGCATTCTTCTTTAGGCTGCTAATTTTAGAACAATGTATATTTTTAACTAGCTCCTGTCACAATGATCAAACTTTAACACTAGTATTCTGCAGTATAGAGAAAATTCTCACTATAGGAGTACTTCTGCAGTGAATCGAGGCAGAGTGGGGCTTTGGGGACCTTCAGTCAATATTCTTTCTGGTAGATACTGTAACTAAGGTTCAGTCCTGAGCAGGAATGTACAGGTGTCTGTTAAACTGCATTCTCACCTTATGGTGCAATGAATTACTCCTGCTTTCCCAGAAGAATCAGCCCTCAGTTGGATGGAGAATGCACATCTCACCTGCCTGTTTTCACAGCACTTAGTCTGGCCTTTGCCACAATATGTGAATAAAAAAACTTCAGAGGACCTGATGACAGGTGGAATATGCCTTTGGATCAGAGTTTCAATCTCTTTATATAACTCTATATGTGAGCATCCACAGTGGATGACAGTATTAGAAACTCCAATCTGTGACATTGCTGCCCCTTTAATAATATTGTGTAGTTAGCAGTAGAATAGAGAAAGATGAGCTGGGGATCTCTCAGAGTTTTAATTCTGAAAGCCTTTTGTCTTGGAGCCTTCCATCAGACGCAATTACAGCTTTATTGCAGAATACTTTTTTTCTGTTGGTTTGAATGATTTTAATAACAGGAAGTCTATGGGTCTGTGCTACCTTCTGAACTCTCATTTACACAGCTGAATGAATGGTGAGGAATATTTTACATCCCTCTGTCCTGACTGGAAACCTGGCTTTGTAGTCTGCAGAGATCAAAGTAAGGTATAGAATAGAAGGTGTGTTTGATCCACCACAGCAAGATCTGAGCAATAAGAGTTTTAAAAACAAGTCAATCAAACAGAGCAATTCATTGTGCTTTAACTTCCTGTTTTCTGTAGGTTTAGGGTTGAGGTAACAGTTTAGTGTAAGTTGTATGACAGAGTGCTTTTATGGTTGCCACTAGAAACATTGTTCCAAGCATAAGTGAGAAATAGGCGTGAAATAGTTTTTCAACAAAGGGAACCCATTTGCTTTGATAAGTAGACAAACTGCAAAATACTGCTCTGCTTCTGGAGCAGATTTGAGCAGAACCCACCCTTTTGCTTCTGCAGATAACACAAAGATTATCTAATGTAGAGAGTGCCAGGCATTAGGAGAGCTCCAAGCTATTGGGCCCTTCCCTCACTAGTTCTTTAAGACTGGATTTTCATCTGGAGTTAATCAACAAAACTCTCATTTATTTCTAGGAGGCAAATCTGGTTTACATTTGTGCAGCTTTGCTGTAGATTATGAAGCTGTACCTGTTATCAGCTACCTTTTCTCATCGTGTTTTGGTTAGTGACTGAAAAACATCTTTCCCATTCATACCTGAACTTGGGGCCAAGTTTGCATTGAATTCTTGTTTCTTTACCCCTCTTGCAATCAAAATGCAGGTGTAAAATGCATCAGGTAGACTTATTTTTTAGAAGATTGAAGCTCTCAGAATGTATTGTGAATTACACAAATGCTGGGGAGATAAGAGCAGTACTTTTAGTATTTTCAGTTTTAGTACTTTAGTGTTCTCAATTTTAAAGGCTTTCATTAAAAGAAAAAAAATCCTGTGAGGGCTACCAGCTGTAGAAAATGTGGCGCATTCACATGTGATATTTCCAGAAGGCCACTCAACCTTTTCTTTGGTAGAAATAATACCACTTTTGTTTCTTTTCTGTCCTGCAGCACCTTTGGTTCGCTCTGACTGCCCTCCTGTCACATTTTATTAATGGTGATTTTTAGTCATACACCTTCACTACGGGCCTGAGTGACTTGTGACTCTCTGTGGTGACGGCAGCAGACAAAGAGACAGTCCCTTTCTGTACTGCTGACAATGGCCAGGCTGCTGGAGAACAGCAAATCCAGAAGTGGGGCTGCACAGCAGCGTGGCTGTCACACTTTTTCGGGAGCGGGTGTCCCTCGGGAGCAGAGCCGGGCAGCAGCAGGAGCTGTCAGCCCGGGGTGGGCAGGTCGGACCCGAGCACGGCCCTGCTGGGGACAGACAGACAGACATTGCCGGGCCTGCTGGGTGCCACAGTGCCCTGTGACAGCTGGCTCGCTCCTGGACGCTGCTGCGAGGTGCTTTTGGCTGTCCTTAAACACCTGCAGCCGCCAAGACTTGACAACAAGGTTGCGCTTAGAGCATTGGCTTCATCCCCCACGCTTCTGTTATTCAAAGCTCCTTGCTACTTGTAACAGGGTCATGTACCTGGAAAGGTTTTAACCACTGTGATTTTCAATTTTTTTAGTCCAGAAATAGCTTGTGTCCATCACAACAGAGGAATCAGCTTATAAAGCAAAACACAGGGTTTCTGCTGCGGTCTGTAGGCAAACCCCTGAATGTCCTCCAAAGTTCTCTCTCTGTTTTCTGCAGGTCAGAATGAGGAATGCTGCTGTGTTAATATCATGGCATTTGCTTTGCTTTTAAATTTCTTGATTGAAAAGCTCTACCTAGTGCTTTTTCAGCATTAATTGCCTTGTAGCATCTCAAGCTGAGATTACAATAATTTCCACTGAGACTACACTCACATGGCAAGTAGCTGTAAACACCTTAGCCTTCCATGTCACTGAACAAGAAAAGAGATTCCAGACAGATAAGAATTAGAGTTCTTTGGGCCTTGGTAAGGAAAAACTCTCTGTATGGAGAGAATAATGGCAAGTAACTTTAAAAAAAAAATAAAATCACAGAATATCCTTAGTTGGAAGGGACCCACAAGGATCATTGAAGTCTAGCTCCTGTACCTGCGCAGGACATCCTGAAGTATCACACCGTGTGCCCAAGAGAGTAGTAGTCTAAATGGTCCTCAACTCTGTCAGGCTTGGTGCTGTGACCAGTTCCCTGGGGAAGCTGTTCCAGTGCCCACCCACCCTCTGGGTGAAGAACCTTTTCCTGATACCCAACCTAAACCTCCCCTGACACAGCTTCAGGCCATTCCCTTGGGTCACTGGGCATCACAGAGAAGAGATCAGTGCCTGCCCTTCTCCTTGTGAGAAAAGTATAGACTGAAGTGAGGTCTCCCCTCAGTTTGCTCCTCTCCATCCTGAACAAATCAGAAAGTGGTGAAGAAAAGAGAACGGGGATTCTTTTACAAAGCTATGTTTGACTATATAAATAAAATTGAGAAGGTGTTGGCAGCAGTTTCTTAATTAGAAGTTGCTAAGATTCTTTGTAACAAAATTAAAGTATCTTCATCACAAGAGAAATAGATTTTTGACTTTCATCTTTGATGCTGTTGCTACTTAATGCTACTTCATGCAGATAGAGCCAGCAGCATAGCCATGACCACAATTTTTGCCTGAGCAGCTCATTAAGCAATGCATCAGTTAGCGCAGAATTCAGAGACAGGTGTAGCCAAACCAGTTTCAATCTACCTATGAGTTGCAGTCCAAGCAGGTATTTGATACATTTTGGTATCTGAAGGACACTGGACTTTCCTGGACAATGTAATCCAAACTTTACTAAAGAAGTGAAATAATTTTCAACAAATTTTAATGTGCTCTACAGTTTCACGTTATCTCTTTTCCCCATGACTATGTGTCTTCTAAAAAGTACAATTTTGTGGACAATTTGGAGATTTGACCCACTTTAGAAATAAATTTCCTTGTTTGCTACCTTGTGATCTGGCATGTGTGGAAAAAGACTAAGCGGGTATCTTGCATGAGCAAATTCTGCTCTCTGACAGTAGCTGTAAGGAACTACCACCCACGAGGAGGGAGGGAAGGCATTTCCCAGCTCCTCAGCCGTGTTTGTTTGTATGCTTTGACTGGATGATGATGCATTTCCTGGAAATCCATCTACAGCTGAATGACAGCCTGTCTAGTGACATCACTGGATTATGGATTAGGCTCCTATCACTTAAACCCTTTAAGGCTTCTTTTTCTCCTACACAATCACCACACCCCTAAGGCCCTTGAGAGTCACACAGGATTGTCAGCAGCACTCCTGGACTGTGAAGGCAAAGGCAAACCACAGGAGACTTGTCAAACAGTGGACATACCTTTATAGAGACGCCTATTCTACCCTCATTTTTTTCCAAAATGCACATTTCCCACCCTCTGCATGCTCCTCTCCTGTCCTGGAGTGCATTACAAGCTGGAAGCCAGGAGAAGGATCAATGGTAAAGAACTTTTTATTCTCAGAAGTCCATTTTCTATACTTTAAACTGGCCCTGCTGGTTGGCTCCTGGTTTACCAGAAAGCAGCCCTGCTGTAACAAGTCTTAGCAAGTGGTGATCCAGCCTGCAAAAGCCTGGAGGAGATTGTGTCTGCCAGGTTGTACAAACAGCCTCCAGTTGGCCAAGGACCAGCCAGAGAGCTGGCCAAGGAAACATACTCTCTTTGCTGGCAAGAGGGCTAGGAAGGGCTGAAATTCTGTTTAAAGAAGGTGAAAAAACAGATAAGGCATGTGAATGTTGATATTTCTGATGGCTCTGTGGCACATTCTTTGGAACAAGAAGAGAAAATCACATGGGGAAACATGGGAGAAGGTAAAAATGTGGAAGAGGAGGTGCAATTGTTCAGAACATGCCCTGAGAAAATAATGGAGAAAGCTTCAAAGTACATGAGGAGAAAACACAGGAATTGCTGACAGTGTAGTGAACAAAAAGGAGTTTTAAAGAAAGGCAAAACTAACAGGAAACATTTACATGAAAAACTTTGAGAGGGATTTACTAAAATTTACTAAAATTTGAAGCAACCCCTCAGAGGTTGTGAGAGAGAAGGAGAGAAAGCCAGATATTCCAGACTTTAACATAGCTAAGGTAAATGTGTGCTCAAAACTCTGTGAGGTGGTTGGTCACACTTGCGACCAACAATGTGAGGGGAAGGTTTGTCTTGTGGACAAAGGTCTAGAGTCAATGGCACCAAAGTCTCAAAACCCAGATCTGTTTCTGGAGTGGAACTTACATAAACCTCTCGGAAATTTTGCTTGAATCTCTAGAGTAGTTCATTGACTGGACTGTGTCAGCTCTCAAGGTAGCCTCTTAGAACTAATTGTGCAAGAAAAAGATCTGTATTCAGCTGGGGCAATGTCTCTTTTTAGAAATAATTTTAATGTGAAGCTTGCAAAGTGTAAATTTGTCCTTCTCCTCAATAAGAAGGTCAGGCTGTAACTTTTGCTTTTCTTTAGTTGTCCACATCTTGCCAAAAGTCCTTTGAGTTTTTCCACATGGCAAAGTCATTTTGAGTCAGTTAATGATTAGCCTGCCTGTGGACTTTAAATTAAAACCAGCAGCCACAATTAATGGAGCCCACAGTATCTTCTGCAGGCTGCTAAGAGCAGTAGTGGGAAGAGTGGTGGCTTGTTGAGCCTGCTAAATAGAGATGGCCAGTTGCCAGCTCTCAAAAAGAGGAGATGATGGATGAGAGAAGGGGAAGGAAACAATCTCATACAAACAAGACTCCCTTAGGAACAGTCAGCACAAGCTGTCAGTGTGCATGGAACAGTTGCATGGGATTTTCCTTCATTGGAAAACAGGCTATTTCAGCTGCAGGGGAGGTGCTTTCCTTCCTTTATGTTCTTCTCATCTGGAAGTAGATTTTTTTATGGCAGTCAAGCGAAAGCTGCATTTGGGGTCAGAGGTATCCATGTTCCCATACCAAAGGCAATTCTGCCATTTACCAGAGCTTTGTGAAAGCTCTGGGACTGGGCAAAGCTCAGGTTCAGCAGGCCTTGGCATTAGCAGACAAGGTATCCAAAATACTTTTCTGCTTATTCTCTGTGATACTAGTGCTCTCTTGCAGAATACCTTGCCTTGAGTGAGACCTGTGGAACTGAAAACCATAAAGGCAGTAAGAACAGTCCAGGATCATGTAAAATCCAAGTCTCCTTCTCTCTTTCCCAGTCTGATCACTAAATTCCCCTTTTGCTCCTCTGGTAATGAAACAGGTGGTGAGCTAGGAGTAGCTGGAAGGGCATTCCTCAGCTGCACAGTTGTAATGCTTTATACTGATTTACCCTTAATGCCACTGAAGTCAGCAGAGTTAAACCAATGCGAGACCAGGTCATAGCCAGAATTAAAATACAGAAGGGCATGTTCACCTTCATCAGATAAAGGCACAAATGGAAATAATAATGGTACCTGTAACAGCTTACAAAAATTACTGTCATCATAGAAGCTGAAAAGAAGTAGGAGACTTTAAATTATTTATAACAGCTTGTGGCCTGTTATGCTCCTCACTTTTCATAGTGATACACAAGGGGTGATCAGACCAAGGAAAATCTCTTCTTCCTTAATGATGTGCAACAGTGAGTGGGGGACACCACGCAGCAGGCACATGCTGGAGTGGCAGGATGGTGGAATTGAAGCTGTCAGCACTCAGCTGCAGCCCGAGCGTGTTCCCGTGCCTCGGACGAGCGGGGCAGCGGCAGACGCGGAGCTGTGCCTGGGGTGTGGGAGCTGCCAGCTGGAGCCACCCTGGCAGTCACACACAGGGAAGGACTGGCTGCTGCTCCTCCTCCAGAGCACAGCGATGAGGCAGGAGCAGGAGTGCTTGCAGCAGCTGCTGACTGTGGCTGCTGTCACAGAGATCATCCCAGCTGATGCTCCAGGACACAGGCAGCCACTGCAGCCATCTCTGCTGTGGGAGCACTTTACACCTGCCCAGGGGTTCCTGTTCATGCAGCCTCAGAGAGGACCTGCAGCCCCACACTCTGAGGGAGCTGCCTCTGTGACCTGGGGAAGCTTTCAGCCCTTTTATGTCTGCCTTCTGAAGAAACTGGTATTGCTCACTGGGAGAGGTAGGATATAGGACTAGAGAAACTAGTCCTTTGATGCAGTTTGGAAAACCTCCTGGTTCTAGAAAAGCCTAAACATTAGGGCCTAAAACAAGTTCAAATGTGAGACACTGTACAGACTATCCAGGTTTTTGGAGCATTTTCCTTTAATTGTGTGAGGTATTTACATAGTATGAACATTTTTGAAAGACAACAGGCTACTTTATAACAAGTGAAAGATGCATGGAAGCATTTTTTCCTTGCAGCCAGGGCAGAATCCTATTGATCATTTCTTCATCCAGGGAGTCTGGGAGCTCATGGCTCTCAGCTCCAGTGGGAGTACTGTGTAGTTATGAGCTTTTGGTGACTTTTATTGTCACTAAAGGCCCTAGCCCCCAAGGTAGAAGCTTAAAAGCATATTTTTCTCCATTTCATATCTGTGAGGATTTGCTCAGGCCCTGCAGAATCAGACTCTAATCCTTTGCCCTCATGTTAACTTTTGACGCCATGTCCTGATTGGGCTGCTGCCAGGAGTGGCCTTTCTGTAATCCCAGCTGCAATCATTATTTGTGCCACCCCTTCTCCCCAGGGGCTAATGGAAGGGAGCAACAAGGCACGTAAGTGCACTGTGTGAAGAAACAGATGCTGTTTTGCTCCTGTTCAGCTCCCTAGTGCCTCTTTTGGATTCCATTGTGTTTAAATACAAGTATAATAGGTAATAACTTTGTTCCATGCATTGTCCTCCTGAAGGGACAACATGAAGTGATTGGCTGGGTGGGGAGTTCATTCCACCATTTTCTGAGCTGATTGATGCAATTTGCTCTGTCTTCTCAGTGCTGGGTAAACCCCTAGCAGTAGAAACCTCTCACTTAGAAGTCATAACAATTTAAACCTTGGTGTGTTTCTGCTCCCCTCTCAGAGCAGCCTCAGTTCCCTTGGCACTGGGGATGGTGCTGAAGGAGTGCTGCTGCAGCAAAGCAAATTATTGGAGTTCAGCTTGTAGAAGGTGGTGTAGCCTCTGCTGCATGCAGCAACACATTTGCTACATCATGGTTAAAGCTCTGTCTGGCCTTGCAGCTCAGGCTCCTGTGAGTGCTCCCCAGGCAGGGGCAAGGTCTGCTGATGATTTTACCCCAGCAGCAGCAACAGCAGCAAACCCACCCAGGTGTATTTGGTTTGTGTGGCAAGGTTTGGTGGTGATGGGGGCTGCAGCAGTGGCTCCTGTGAGGTGCTGCCAGAAGCTTTCCCTGTGTCTGACAAAGCAAATGCTGGGTGGCTCCAGCAAGGACCCAGTGCTGGCCAAGGCTGAGCCCATCAGGCCAGGTGGCAGCACCTCTGGGATAACAGGTCTAAGAAAGCCCATGGGGAATCCCATGCCAGAGCAGCTGGATGCCCCAGAGGCTGTGACTCCACAGTAGGAAGCCAACGTTGGAGCTGGATCCTGGCAGGACCTGTGAACCCATGAGAGAGGAGCCCATGCTGGAGCAGGTCTGCTGGCAGGACTGGTGACACCACAGGGCACCCACACTGCAGCAGCCAGTTCCTGAAGGACTGCACTCCCTGTGAGAGACCCAGGCTGGAGCAGCTCACGAGGAACTGTAGCCCATGGGAAGGACTGACACTGGAAATGTTCATGGAGGAACATCCCGTGGGAGGGATCCCATGCTGGAACATGTGAGGAAGGATGTGAGGAGTCCTGCCCCAGAGGAGGAAGCAGTGCAGAGACAACAGGAGGAACTGACCACAATCCCCATTCCCTGAACCCCTGTACTGCTGGGTGGGAAGAGGTAGAGAATTTGGGATAAAGCAGGACCCAGGAAGAAGAAAAGAGTGGGGAAAGGTTTGGTTTTATTATTTATTTGGTTTTTAAAGATTATTTGGTTTTATTTCTGATTATCTAACTGTGATTTGATTAGTAATAAATTAATACACCCAAGCTGAGTGTTTTGTGCCTGACAGAAATTGCTGAGTGATGTCTCTCTCTCCTTATCTCAGACCATGGGCCCTTCAATACATTTTTTGTCTCCTGTCCAACTGGAGAAGGGAGTGATAGGTAGAGCAGCTTTGGTGAGCATTTGGTGGGGAGCAGCTTCAACCCACTGCACCAGGTCACTTAATCCTGCCTCCTCTCTAAGCACCTCCTGGCTAGAATGCATCTCCCAGCAATCCTTTGACTCTGTGCACTGAGTTTTTACAGGTAGGGCTGCTGTGAGGTCGTGCCCTCCCGTGAGGGTTCAGCCAGGCGAGCCCAAGCTCCATGTGTGGGCAGGAGAATGCTTCCCCAGCCTAGCCTGGAGGGAGCAAGGTACCCCTGAAACCTGACTTAAGGTGTAAGGACTGTGACTCATTTTAATTACGTGGTGAGTGGAAGTTGAGGGAGACGGTGCCTCTTCCCCCGGTCTCACCCTCCAGGCAAGCTGGCTGCTATGAGTGAGATTTCCAAATTATTTCCAAATAGTTATCCAGTAGCAATTTTAACAGCAGACTGGAGGGGTGTGTGGGGAAAAATGTTCTCAGCTGAGGTGTGTTGATGATGGCACTATTCTTTTTCTCTCCCTCTCTCCCCTCAACCCAATCCCAGCAAAGACACACAGAGCATTATGTCCTTGGCATCCTGGTTCAGGTGGAATGAGCCCCCAAACCGCATTTCCCAGAGGAACCCCACAGAGATGGTGGTTGAAACGCTCATGATGGAGCTGAGCTGGCAGATCAAGCAGGCGGAGAAGCAGCAGCGAGAGCGGGAGAACGAATACCGCAAGATCAAGACGGGGGTGGACTACGGCTGGCTGGTCAGCTACCCCAAACAGAGCTACGACATCAGCCCCGGGGAACGGCTGCAGCTGGAGGACATGTGCACCAAAATACACCCTTCCTACTGCGGGCACGTCATCCTCAGGTACAGTGAGAGATGGGATGATTCTGACCTTTCCTTTCCGCCTTTCCTCTTTATGATGTGTGAGGAGAGAGTGAGAGTTGCTGGGACCAACAGAACCAAAATTTGGCATCCTGTATCATGAGTCGTGCTGGGGTAGTGTCTTTGTGAAAGAAGGGAAATCTCATGTTTTTAGTCGGTTTAACACGACACTGTTTCCTCCAAGAAGTTACAAAGTGCCATTTCCCCCCCACACTAGCTCGGGTACTTCACACTCCTGAGCAGCCAGAGCAGCCTCACCCTGCCTGATGAACAGGCACCACCTCAGTATGTGACAGTACCTGTTCATCAGGTACCATCTCAGCGATGGCTTTTTTTGCTTCAGACTTTACAATCTCAGAGAAACCAAGGTTTAAAGGGGCATAGAGGGATGTACTTCCACCTCCTACTTGGAGTAGGGCCACCTCCAAAGTTAGATCAGGTTGCTTAGGGCCTTGTCCTGTCCATTGTTGAATATCTCTGTGGGCAAAGGTCCCACAGCATCTGAACAACGTCCTTTGGTGTTTCCCCTTCTCGCATTGGAGCCTTTCTTCCTCAATTTAAGCTGTTCAGCAGGTCTATTGAGGCACTTGTCTTCAGTGTCCAAACTAACCAAAACATGCTATTATTTTTTTCAGCCTGTGAGCCAGGTATTCACAGAGAATGTCTCCCTTCCCTGCCCTCCCTCTTCACCCTAGCCATGGGATGCAGGTGGGGCATGCAGCTGGCTTGAGCAACTGAGAGGTTCTTCTGCCTTCTGCAGTGCAGATGTAGATGCAGCCTCTTGGCCTGAGCCTTTCAAGGGCTGGACTTAGGACTGCTGCCTGCAGCTGAGTGACCTCCTGTGAAAATGCCTTTAGAATTTGATCTAAGCCTGCTGCAGCATCCAGACTGGGAGGGAAGGGTGTGGCTCTTTTCCTTCTGGGGTGGCTGTTCTAAGATAAACTCTTGCACTTGGCACAGTGAAGGCAAACTTGGCAAAGTGAGGAATGGTGACTCTCAAGTGCTCTTAGCCAAAGCAAAGTTGTGACATCGGCCTTTATAACCAACTTCCTCTGTTCCAACATATTCTTCAGCTGGGATTAGACTGAACACAGGCCTTGCAGGACATTTACAAGGGGGGCCTCAGCATCTGCAGTCCCTCACTGCATGTGCTGGCTCCTATTTTCCCTTGAACAAATGAATCTGTGGCCTCTGAATTGCAACTGTAAAAGTTCTGGATATAGCTGGTCCTCTGTCTTACAGTGGATGTAGCCAGGAAAGATTGCCAAAATTACCTCTCTAGCCCTCTATCTTCCCTGGGGCTGAGCCTTGGAAGCAACCTGCCACACAGAGCCTTGGCTCATGCAAAGCTTGTTGTGGTGGCAGAAGCAGAGATTGGGGATCATTCAGTGACCAAGACCTCTCCAGTGAAAATTTGCTGGGAACAACACCTGCCTTGTATTTATATAACTTCAAATTATGCTGTAAACAAGCCACTTCAAACCCTTGGGATTCAGAGATATCTTTACCATCCCCAGGGCCACTGAGCAAGGCCTGTCTGGCAAGCAGGTTATTTCCATGACAGCAGGCTTTGGTTGCTGGAGCAGGGAGGTCCCAAGGTTCATCCTCTTCAGGAAAGTATTAAGCTGAACCATGTACAACTTGCTACTCTGCTATTTTTTTTTTTTTTAATTGAGACAGATCGTGCAAGATGTGTGATTTCCATGTAGCTTGTAATGGTTGTTCACTGTTGTTCAGGGTTCAGAGTACTGATGGCAGTAGGTAAATGTACTCAACAACATCAGTGGACTCTGTATGGGCATGATTGAAAAAGGCTAAAACCATCATCTTAAAACTCCTCTTACAAAATAGGGTGCTGTCATAAATTATATTACACTATGGTTCAAGAAGTGACATGTTTTACATAGTTTGCATGGTTAGCAGAGACACACTAAAATAGAGGATTTCATAACCTTTGCTGTTTCTGTGATTGAGAAGGGACTATTACAAAAATGGTGGGACTGGATTGTGTCAAAGGTCTGGCTGATCTAATGTGCAGTCTGTGTGTGACAGAGTGGCCAGCGGCATCAGCGTAAGGAAAAAAGCAAAGGACAAGGAAACAAATCCAACATGGGGACAATTATTATTACAACACTCATATATGGCATCCAACTTACTGTGCCTTGTAACTGGGAGACTTTTGGAGCCACCAGTGGACTTTCTGTCCATAATTGGCTGATGTGGCTTTTTCATTCAGTTGTTTTCTCTTTTTGAACACATGTGAATTTATAGTATTTTGGCATCCCATGGCAGAGTTCCACTCCTGAACTACAACCCTGAAATAAAAAACTGTGTTATGCTTGTCTTAAGTTAATGTGCCCTAGTTTTACTCAATAATACCTTCATCTTGTGTTGGAAATGTTAAGAGTTGACCCCTCTTCTTTTCTACCTTCTAACTGAGAGCTCTGTGGTTCCATAGAATTTTCATTGCTGATGCGGCAACAAAGAATGGGGCTTGCTGGGAAATGAAAATGTTCAGGAGAAAGAAAGGAAAAAAGAAAGAGCCTGCAATTTAAATGAAAGACAGCCAAAATTGGATAAATTCTCTTCTCAGAAAGTGAGATAAGATGGAGATTTTAGTAACTTCCCTGAAATTCCACAAGATAATAGGAATGCAATGAAACCTCCACATTTCCAGTGAAGTACTTTAATAACAAGATCATTGCACTGCTGATGTTTACTCTTGAGTACTCTGTGACTTCCTAATATGTAGCAGCTTTTAGAAAAATCTTCTGCAAAAAAAAGTTTATGAGCTTGCCTTGGAAAATTCAAATGCAGAGCATGTACCCTACCGAAGTCCTTGGGTCTGACTGAAATAGTAAGCTTGATCCCTTCCCTTCCATTTTAGGCATTTGAAGAGCTGAGGTCCTTTTTAAAGTCCTTTTTGCACTCAACAAGCACGTAATGCTTAAATTTCACAAGTAGCAGGCATCTTGCAAGACTGCAGAGTTTGTTTTGTTTGTGTCATGCAAGGTCTCCTTCTTTGTGAGACTCTGAGTTCAGAGTCAAAGCCAGAACAAAACATTTTTATATGAGTTGTCAGAGATGTCACTTTGTTCTCTAAAGGTCGAAATGATTATCCAAATTGTCCTTTTCTGTGGGTACAGGCTCATTTACTGAAAGGCAAAGTTTCTCCAAATGTGTTTCTTTAGATGTGGAGGAGGCTGGAAAGGAGCACTTTACAAACGAAAGGGTTTTTTCAGCTCCACATGGCCCATTTTATATTTTAGGTCAATAGAAACTTCTCTTTTCATCTCTTGGAATTCTGGAAGGATTCAAACGCACTGCAAATAGCATCAGCTATCTGGAGACTGGTTCACCTCATGCAAATAAAGCCCTTGCATTCAGGTTTAGGTTACTGGGTTAGAGATGGCTGACTATTTAAAATTAAATCCTGGCACCAACTGAAGGAAATGACAGTGAGTTTGGTGAGACCTGTGGTACCTGACTGCCATGGTTAAACTGAACAAGTAGAAAAGTATGTTGCCAATAAAAAAATGCTAGATTTCCCCCATCTTTACTCAGAGCTTTAATCCTAGTCAGAGCTAGTTAATGTCTGTTTAATTTCTTTCAGTTTCAGCAAAAGTGAAACAGTTGCTTTCTGTCCTCCTGTGCCCAGAGGGAAACAAAAAACTCCCAAGTATGGAAATGTAAACCTGCATTTTGGTGATCTGAGTTGTTACCAATATCACAGGCCAAGGACTGTAATTTTCTAAGGATTGCTTAAAACTGAAGTGGCCTTCCTATTAATGTAAGAATGTAAGACAAATGACTAAAATCAGAAATGGATTTATTTACAACTACAAGCTTAAGTTTGAGGTGATGTGACATGAATGTTGCAAATAGTGGGAATGCTGTAATTCTCTGGGAGCCTTCTCTAGCAAAGCTGTTTGTAGCTTTACCCTATAACCAGAATTACTGTTCAAAATATAGATTCAAGAGTCAGCAGCTAATTATTAGCACTAAGCAAACCCACATTTTCTTTGAATGACTAAATCTACTTAGAGCTCCCTGTTCAGACGGGCACTCAGGGATACCCTGAACTATAAGCACATTGTTTAAGTCCACGGACTTCCATTGGATTTAACAGGTCTTTAAAGTTCAGGCTGTACTTAGGGAACCTACTGCACAGGGGACCTACAGAATAACACAGGCAGGTGACAGTGCTTTAAAAAGCAGTGCCAGTGTGAGCCCAGCACGGCCGGGTTCTTGCAATCTGACAGCCCTAAAAAGCAATGGACAGCTCACAATTCAAAGGACAGATTTGTTTGAACTGTGGTTCAAACACTGGACTGGGGAATGTGCTCATCCCTGTGTATGCCTGTACATCCTCCCCAGAACTGTGCTGGTTCAAGGGGAGTTTTTGTCACGTCTCAGACTGCGTGACTTGCACGATGTATTCCAGGATAGCTACCAGCAGTTCCAGCTTCAGCCACAAATAAGATAGAGGTCTGCTTTTGTGATGAGTCAGAAAACCCTGTTGAGGTGTTTCTGGACATGGCTGGGCAGTTGCCTAGTTTGAAACTATCCCATGCAAAACCATAAGGGTGTCAACCTGTGTTATAAGACAAGTGGGCCTTGTGAAATTTTGCGTTCCTAACCCCACTGAGCAGCTTTGTGTGGAGTTTGTTTCCCAAGATACAAGGCCATTCTCCTTGATTCCAGTGGTTTTCTCTTTTTAGCTACTGGGTGCTCTGTGCAGAGAGCAGACTGTGCTGGAGCATCCAGCACATGAGCTGGTGTTCACTGATACCTGGGGAAGATGCCTTCTGTTACGTGTGGGTGTCTGCAGCAAAACCTTTTTTTTTTCCAATACACATGCTGGTTTAGCTGGAGCTCATCCCTGATAACCTGTCCATCTTTTCCGTTGAGAAGTATTTGTGGTGGGAACACATTTTGGACTTTCTACATGATCTGTCCCTTGCACAAATGTGCTGGTACTGAAGCTAAGTGGACATTAATAAAGGGGTGAAGTTAGTTCATCCTATTAGGGGAGAGAAAAGGGTGCCCTTTCCCTTCTCCATCAGAATGAGGGTGACTTTTCATTGTGTGTCTGGCAGACAGTCTTTAGATCGCCTTCCCTTTGTTTCTTAGACCTGCTCAAATCCTTACAAATTAGCTTTAGTGTTGGTCCTGAAAAGTTAGAGGTAAATCTTAACAGCAGAGTTGACAAAACTAAACTAAGAAGAGTGCAAACAGGCAGATGGCTGTGCAGGTGGAAAGTTTACCCTGATTTCAGGAAACTGTTTCAGCTGGATTGGTTGGGAGTGTTATCAGCAACACAGGGTATTAGCATTAGAGCTCTCTGCAGTCATATTTGCTGTCATATCATCCATTTCCCCTCTTGCTCCCAGATGCAGGCACTGGCCCAGTAATAGCCTGATATGTGCTGCTCCCTGCTCTGGAGCCACAACCCAGCACTATGACACACAGCCTCTGAAAGTGAGGAGACCTTTTGGGTGCACAATTGCCAATACAAAAGAGGAGGATGTAATGATATATATATATATATATGTATATATATGTATAATATGACAGCGCCTCTCTTTAAAACTCACATTGAGATAAAATAATGGAATGACTCATTTTAGTTCACCTCTGCAATAGAAATCCTTTGAAGCTGCTTTCCCTGATATAATAATAAGAATGTTGTGAAGACTTGAGTTTCTATGGACTCACCTGTCTAGGCTTCAAATAGGATAAAGGCAAAAATGTATTTATTGTGAAAATTGTATTTTGGGCTCTTTGATAATGCAACCGAAGTGCCTCCTCAGAAGGCAGAAAGGAAGTTTCCAATGTCCAACAAATCCCAGTTCCTGCTGTTGTCTGCTAACCCACAGCAAGAGATTGTCTCTTGCCCTTCCAGGCTCTGCACAGTTCAGTTTGGCATCACTGTGCCAGTATTTAAATACTAACATGAACTACAGCACCTCAGAGGCTTTTTGCACCCAAATATTCAAAGTTTGGGGGTTTTGGTGAGGGGGCAGAGGAGGGAGAATAATAATTCATCCCAAGCAACTGAAACAGTTAAGGAACGTTTTGGTGGCTTTGGAAGATTTTGTGTCAAACTGCTCTGGCTTGACACTGGAAGGGACTGGTGCTTCTGCTGACACCAAGTTCCCTCAGAAAGCAGCACTGGTACCCATGGCTGCCAGTACTTGCTTGGAGAGAAATATCTGGGATACAGCAGGGTGTCAAGATGTGTGTCCAATTTCAGGCCTCCACAGTCGGAGTTAAAATACATAAACATACAAAAAGTCTTTCTGATCTCTCTTTGGCTTTCTGTTCTTATTATCCTGGGCATCCTTTGGCACACCATAAGCAATGCAATACCACATGTGCTAAACTCCTTCTAACATTCCTGGGGCTTTTCAAAACCCCAAGAGGGAGTATCTTAATCTATAAGCTTCCGCTGTATTAGGCTTATTTAAAAACAGTCCTATTTTTTCTACCCTTGTTCTGTCAGAGAAAAATATCAAAATGCTTACATTATACACTTTAGCTTCCCTGAACTACAAATACCTGGATTTTAGTGAAGTAGCAGTTTAGCTCTGTGTCAGTTTGCAGGTATAATTTTTATGTAAACAACTGATTATTTATTAGAAGAGTAGCCATATTACCATCTGTCACAAATGCACGCTATTCCAAAACAATCAGAATCTCTACACGTGTGTGAGCCTTGGGAGTGGATCCCACACCCTCCAGGCTAGGGACAATTCACCCAACAAAGTGTAAGGAATGACATGATCTCTCCATTGCCCAGCCAGTGGCCCACTCAGTGGCTTCAGGAAAACTATTCTGCCCTGCATCTTATCTTCCTCGCCTGCAAAATAAACAGTGGTGATGCTTCACTTCCTTGCTATTAAGCTAGCCTAATAAATTTCAAATAATTCCATTTTGAGCTCTTTGCTGAGAAAGCACTGAAGTAATTCAGAGTTATCTAATTAGATACAGCATTATGCTGCCAACCAAGACGTTTGCAGCTGAGCCAGTCCATTATGTTACAGAAATCCATAGGAAGATGAAACACCACTTCACAGAAAGTTAAATATTGAAAGACTACCAAAGTGATGAGATTTTCCTTTGCCTAGAGGCCATTGGGTAATGCTACAGGGAAAAAGAACAGGAAACAGGGAAAGTTTAGTGGGGCTTTCCCTGATCTATCCTGAGCTTCTGGTAAGCTGCAGTTCAGGGACTACCTTGAGCAAGGATATGCATTTGGACAGTCATGTTTAATCAGAAGTGACGGGGGCATTTTCCACAAACTTGTCCAATAATTTTGTTTCTGAAGCTATTGATAGCACTGAGTTCTGGTTTAATAGGTGGTGTGTGAAAAGAGCACTTCCTCCTGTTTCAAACTTGCCTTCTGGCTTTGTTTGGCTCTCCCTATTATTTCTTGTTCTTACAAGAAACAGTGATTCATCGCTTCCTTACATTCCCCGGCTTGCTTGTGATTTTGGAGACCTTGGGCATATCTGCATGGCCCCTCCTTGTTGTTGTTCCTTTCTGGCCAGGGAGTCCCATTTAGCAGGAAAGTGCAAGCTCCAAGCCTAGCACAGCAATTTGGCAGCAATCCCTCAGCTGGTGTTTTTAGTCAATGCTGTGCCTTGTCTGTGCTTCCAGGTTCAGGCAAGTCGTTGCGGAGTACGAACCAGAAGCGCAGGAAGTGTCCCGGCTCTTCCGCTCCGTCCTGCAGGAAGCTGCTGAGAAGATCAAAGAGGAGGAAGAGGCCAAGAAGCTTGCAAGGCAATGGAACACAAGGAACAGGACCAGCCTCTCCTTAACAACATTTAAATCTCGGTCCAGGATCTCCCCATTCATCAGCGACATCAAGACCATCTCTGAGGATGTGGAGCGGGGCACCCAGCCCAACAGGAGGGTTTGGAGCATGCCAGAATTTCGGAGCACCAAGGATTTCTGACTCTGTACTGAATAAGGTTTTTAGACACTGATCTTTCAAAATCCCAGTTAACCCTTTTTTAACTCTGCTGTTTCTTTTCTTTTCCATCTCTCTTTTCCTGCCTGTCTCTGTTTTGGAAGTTGTGTCTGTAGTAACTGCTGCTGATGCCTGCAGTCTGTGACACCATTTATTACCAAACATGGCAGCCTTTCCTTTAACTCAGTAGCTATCCAGTAACCTTAAGGGCAAGGCCCACTTACTATCTCATTTTTATTACTGCTTTCTTGTGGAAAATGAATTAGTTTTGCTATGTCTGTCTTCTCCCTTTCCCCTTCAGCCTGGATGTAGTTATCTATAAAAACTCTTGGCTCAAGCTACTGAGAGCTGCTGGCTGGACCAATCTTGCTGAAAGCAAGACAGCCACTTAAATGAGTGAGGCTTGCAGGATCAGGCTTGTGAGTTAAAGCTAGTATCTGATTTGGAACTGAACTTCCTTTTCCAACTAATAGCCTTCCTCAGTGCTACAACAAACTTCACAGGTAACCTCAGCACTGTTCTTGATCCCCTTTTTTGCTGACAGTTCACAATCCAACCAGAGTAGAAACAGACACGAGCTTTTTGAGATTAAAGACCAGTCATGTTCCACAACCACCAGTTTATGCATGTTCAAGCTTCTTGGGTACTTTCTCTTTTGTGCAGGCAGAATCCCCTGAACCTTGCACCTGCAGAGTAGATAGAAATTTATCAACCTGTTGTGTAGAAACACAGCTGGATACCTCAGTGCTGTGTCAAGTGCTGTTCTGGGGCCTCAGTGCTCTGTGTTGCTGAGCTAGGTGCTCCACTCCACACTCCAGAAATCAATCTGAATGAATGTTTATGGCCAAGCCTGAGAGAGGGCTGCAGTAGAGTATCCCTGTAAAGGGAAGGTTGAAGGGACTCAGCATTCATCTCCAGGGCTCTCTGTACAGTGGCAACAGTTGAGATCATCAGAACTTTTTGCTGCTGTGAGTAACTGAAGTGTTCTGGCAGATGAAGGTTCTTCGGAGACCTTGAAGAGACAGGAAAATGCCACTAAGGAAAAGCTGCTAAGGCCCTAACTCAGCATGTAGGGAGAGCTCTCACCAGCAAAGGGAACAAACAGTAGGGCAAGCTGTGAAAGTCAAGTGTCCTGCAGAGAACCCGAGGGCTAGGATTCTTTGTGGTGACCAACGGGAGATTTGAGGGATTTGCTTGTATGACTGGCTTCTGGGGAATCATCTCAGTGGGGCATAGCCTCCTGGAGGACCCTGTAGCTTTGTTGTTCTTTTGTCCGTTTCCAGCTCTTTTTCCCTGGGGATCTTTGCAACAGCATGTGGGTTCTACAGCCAAGATTAAAACCCTTTGAAGCTGTGCCAACTCTGGGAAGAATTCCAGTACATGAAATCTATCCTAGACTAGAAATGTGCAGTTTCTTCCAGAGATGGAGGAAGGCAGCATAAAACAAAGATCAGGATCAACGCCCTGAGAGCTCTCTGAGGCTGGGGTTCTGACTCTTCCTCTCTCCCCTCTGGGCTATGTAAGATTGAGGACAAGGCTTTCTTACTAGCACCAGGCTGCAGTTTCTATCCCTTGGTAAACATTGCTGCCAGCAGACCTCCTAGGGACAGAAAGCAGATCACTTTTAATCAAAAAGTCAGGGCTTCCAAATACAGCATCCAGTTTGGGACAGGCTATTTCAACTCTAAGTCAATGAGAGAGAGTTTAAAGCCTTCTGACAATCAGCTTAGTGTTTTTCAGCCATATGTCCTTGTGAAGTAATGTGATTGTGTAAATGAAGTAAAAACCAAGGCTTGACATACTTAGCATAGCCTTAGCTGTCTAGAACATGTAGGATCTCTAGCAAGGGGCCACCACAATTTGCAGAAACAATTCTTATTTGGAAAAGAGTCAGCCATATTTTTTTTTTATATATTTGCAAGCCACTGTATGGTACTGAAGAGTGAGATGAGTTCATGACTCTCATGCTGCGGCTGTGCATTCATTTTGTTTGCACTCGTTCTGTTTGACACCTGCAGTATTCACTGCATCGATGCGATGTTGATGGGCTGCTGGGAGACACGGGACATTGTGACACAAAGCTCTTTGTTACAGGACAGTGTCAGCAGCATGCTCACTCTCTCTTAAGGAGAATCAGCAGTAACTTCCCTGCAGCACTGCACTAAGCCAAGGAAATCACTGAAGGGTGTTCACACTATCACAGCAGCCTGTGATCGTGCTGTGCCCTTCATTAACAACTTCCAGCTGGCAGACACCATTCTCGTGCAGCAAAGGACACAGATCTGACCTTTGGTCAAAGCCCTGCATGTTATGGAGGCCAGGCTGTGGTAGTGCTTGTGACAGCTGTTTTGCCTCAACTTACCTATCACTTCTAATTCCACAATAAAATGTAGTAATCCAAACTCTTGAACTGTATCACTCCCCCTGTACCACTTCTGGAAGTTACACTGTGTTCACAGTAGGATCTGATGATAGATGGACATTCACCTACCAAGCTGTGAGATATCTATTCTTACTCCATGCTATCTAGTACTCTTAGAGGGGTAGAAGTAGTACCATGGTTGCCTGCAGCCAGCTGCTTGGAGACTGACTGTGAGCTCCTGCACTGTGCATGCAGCAGCAGGTGCTGAAGGAGAGCTGGGAGGTGATCAGGGTACACGACTGCTGCACTGCTTGTGGTGTTCATTTTTCTTAGAAATGCTGTAGACAAAACCTTAAATGATCTTTTGGTCTCAGCATGCAGCAAGAACTATGCACTCATGTTTGCCTTGTCCTAATTCCACATTTGGCGTGGCTAAATTAGTGTCAGTTCAAATGAGGAGCATGAAACTCCTGACTGTCCCCACCTACCGTGCTACAGTCCATGGCACTGGGCACACAGAGCAGGCTTAACTAGATTGTTTCTGGCTAAAACCAACCCAAATGATCCACTGCTGGTGGCTCACAAACCATAAATCTGGACTAATGATGGTGTGAAATAAACTCTCATGAAACTTGTGTAGTCTGAAGATTGGTAACTGTCTGTCTCTACTGCTCTGCTCCTCCTGGGCTGCACTACTTGCTAGTGTGGAAAAACAACAAAAAAATTCTTGATGAGACCCTCTGATCTGTTTTTAGCACCTCCTGAGAGCTCATCCTATGTCTTAATTCTTTAAGGAGAATGAAACACTAACTAGCAGCACATCATCACTAACAAGCAGAAGTGAACCAAACAGGAATCACCCTAAATCCCCAAGCATTCTTTCGGAACCAAGCAAGGCTTTTGTATCAGCTCAGAGCATCACTGTTGCCCCGTTGCTGACAGTGTTGTGCTGTCCAAAGGACACTGTCACACCCAGGAAAAAGCAGTCCTGCACTTGCCATACCTTCTGATAAGTCATGGCAGCAGCTCAGCTGCGCTGCTCATCTTCCAGGGGCTAGCACTCCTTAGAGCCACTCCTCACCTGAGGGAGGCTGTGCAGCTCTGCCCCTGTGGCTTTTAGAGTGGAGCCTGCCCACAGGCTGTGTCAGCCAGAAAGGATGTGCAGGCAGGAGCTGGGGTTCCTCACCCACATCAGCACAGAGTTCAAGCAGCTGTCATGCCATGGGGGATTGGAGTAAGCTCTGAGGGAAATAAATACCTGTCTGCTGACACTGCACTGTTTATACATTTCACACAGAACCTTGGAGAATTAAAGCAAAGCTGTGGTATATAAACCAATTTATTTGTACTTGTTTTCTTTAATTAAAGCTCTCCTGAAATATAATCTGTCTGTATCTAGCCAAACACAACAGCTGTTCCACCACCCTACTGTGTATGTATCAAAGCAGGAAGGCACGAATGGTAAAGGCACTTGATCTAAACAAAAAACCTCCATCCTCTCCCTACAGGCTACACATGCAACTGCCCACCTTCTATCTCGCTACCTCTACAATCAGATCTCAAGATATAAGGTGATAAATAACCAGGATTAAGCAATTGCAAAGGCCTGAAGTGCTCTGAAGCTACATGGTCTGCAGATGGAACCTTGAATTGAAGTCTTCACCAACATGCTTCCGAGCACGTCTTACACTACCCAGCACCACCACAAAATGAGATGATACGACAGACAAAATGGATGTTTTGTCTCCAGATACTTTTGAGTCACTCTGTTGATTCCATACCTGATCCTGTGTACTGGAACACTTTAATATCAGCAGATGGCCCCAGATGGCTCAGGGCTCCCTGTGCTAAGCATCATATATACAAAGCATGCATATGTTTAACTAAAGGAACCTTTTTGTCCCTACATGAGGTATTACTGAAGCATGGATTGCATTGCTTAGCACATTCTGCATATCAAACAGATGAGTGGTTCCAATAGAGGATTTGTGAGTACAGGGTTAGTAAACCATAGTGCTCTAGACACACCTTACAGCACAGGGCTTAAGCGACTCCTTGCCAGAAGCTGTGGGCAGGCAAATCTGTACTGTTGCTCACACCACTTGCCCCATCCCTTCTCCCAGAAGGAAAACTACAGTTTGACTGAATGGCCACTCTGGTATTCCTGTGTTCTGCTACACCTTCCTGCTAAAGGACATGATAATGTAGTTTTGTCCAAAAAAGCATTCTGAGAAGAACTGGACTGTGTCAACCACAGCCTTTTGGGCTGTGCCCTGCAACAGAGGAAGGGCTATTAGGCCTCCCTCAGTTCCACCCACCTGTGCCAGGCACAGACATCATTTCTGTGCCTGCCTTTCCCTGGTACTGCTGTCTGTGTGGGGGCTGTTGGCACAAGGGATCTCTTGTTCCCTTTGCGTGGTCAGACAAGCCATGTCTCAAGCTGGCTGACAGCAGAAAGGTGCTCTGCTGGCTCTGAGTGCTGGGTCGTGGGCCCAGGTCTCCCAACGACTACCAGGTATTTTCTGTGCTCTTGCTGCATAAAGATATTCTCAGACTAAGGGGAAATCCTTAGGATGAGACCTTAAAGAACATGACAGAAAAGTGAGAAAGAGGCCTAAAAGAACACACTGTATACACTGTCACTGGACACTTCATAATATTGTAAGTTGTTAGGGTCTTGGCTAGGATTATCCCACAGATTATAGCATTTTACCTCTATATTTTAGCCACAGACACATGTTGCCTCTACCAAAGAAATGTAACCTAACCCAGGAGCAGAGACACTAAAGTGAGGAAAAGTGCTCTGTGTTTTTGACATCGGAGTATCTGCTTTCAGAATGTAATTACTATTACGTCTGTTTAGTGTTCACAATGCTGTATCCTCAGAGGCCTCTATCAGGTCACAGTCCATCTGCAGTACTCTTCCAACCTGATTCTTTCCAGTGTCAGGTTGCCTAAAGCAACAGATTGCACTTAATTTGGTCTGAAGACTATTTAAATAACCAGATGTGCTATGAAATACTCTTCATGCTGGTGAGTTTTCTTCCTGTATTCTGGCATTGGTATGTAGGGGATGGAGAAGAGCAGAGTGCAGTTTCTGAAGAACTCAGCAGCCCTAGGTAGGGTGGTGCACCTTCCCGGCCCCTGCTGGCTCTCAGCAAGCTGCTCCTGTTGCATTCAGCCACTGAGAAGTTAAAGGCTTCCTTCTGCCTTTGGCACACAGGCACCAGCAGAAGAGACTGCTGTCTGTCCTCAGCACAGCCAAGGGCAAGAAAGGAACAAAGACTGGATTAAATTCATAGGACAGCAGTAACACATGTTCCCCATAAACAACCATAATTAGGTATTTGCAGGCTAATTATAGGGTTTCAGAATAAGAAAGTGCAAAGCCAATGTCCAACGGTAAAAAAAAAAAAAGGATTTCTGTGACATTCCAGCTGGACAGCATTGCCACCTACTGGCAGATATTCCAGCACCGACCAACCAGGGAACAGGCAGCAGCTTCCTAACCATGCCTCTCCTGCCAAATGCAGAGTCCTCACGCTGACACCACTGCTCTGCCACCCCTAGAGCAGCTCACGAACGGAAGCAAAGTGAGCCCAAGTGATGTCAGCCCTGGTGTCAGTGCCTGAGAGGAAAATGGCACCCGTGGCCAGCACGTTGGCATGGGAGCAGCTGCCATCATAAACACTGTGCCTCTCATGCTGGGCAGCAGTGATGCTCTTCATGCTGCTCCAAAGAGCTCTCAAGAGGCTTCCTCAGACCCCTCAGCACTATGTCCTGCTCGTTCCCCAGACAACACTGCCATATGAGCCACACTCCTGAGGCACAATTTGAGACTGAAATTGAACAGGCAGGGAGAAAAATTACCTGTTGTCAACAGGCAAATCACAACCTCTGCTCTGGACAGTAGTTTTGATGATTAATTCTGTCCAGAGATGGAACGAGGTAGATGGGTGCTTGCCGCCAATTTTAAGAAGCAGGTCCTCAAAAACTCATCACCTCATAGCTTCAAATACAACTAAGAGCAAACTGGAGGATTCTCAGGTGTGCCCAGGACCTCATTCCTCCAGGAAAACCCACTATGACATAAAATCCAGCCATTCCACTGTCCTCAAATGACAGTGGAGGTTCCAACCTTGAGTGTTGAAGCAGAACTTTGGAAACTGTTTCTAAATACACATAGCAAAGACCCACACAGCAAAGACCATGAAGAGTGTGTTTAATACCTGAAAGGACATCAGAGCTCCACCAGCCATCAAGGCCCCTGCCCAACCAGGAACGGCTCAGCAGGTGACCCCAGGGCAATTCACTTCAGCCTCTCTGGCCTCTGCTCTTCCCCTGCATGTAGAGCTCACTGAGTTTTCCTGCTGCAGAGGATGACTGGGAATGATACATTCCTGCAGCATGAAACCCCAGGTACACCCAAACAGCACAGCCTGCCCAAGTCCAACCATACTGAGCACTGAGCTGCTACCAAAATGGCAGGCCCTGCTCAACTCTGCCAGATGAGACACCTTAGTCCCACAGAGCCAGGTACTTCCAAGTCAGAGTGGCATTTGTCAATCCTTCCTCAGCTTTTCATCTCTGTTTTTGTGTGGGCAAAAGAGTGAAGTTCAAGCTAACTCTAAAGGAAATGAGTAACAAAGGACTGCACTGGCTGGGAGAGAATACTTTAAACAGTGCCAAGGAAGGTGGCTGTGGCAGCAGCAGCTCAGAGAATGTATCCTTCCTCTCCTTCCCACGACAGTGACTTCTGTTTCTGAAAAGTCTGCTGCTAAAAAAATAAATCAGTTGAGCTCTGCATGATTCTCAGAATGGAAAATGGTGCAGAACACAGAAGGTGAGTGTGATAGGGAGGACTGTCACACACACACACACACACACACACACTCTCACACAAAATGCAGGTTTCACAGCTAAAAGACTTCTATTATTCAGCATCATTGGAAGAACCTTAACAGGCCCAGCCAGGCAAGTTTCTGCAGCCCCTGCCTCATCACCTGACCTCTGCCCCACTCTTCTGAGGCAGCCTTCTCCCTGTCTCTACCTCACACCTTTTCCCTGGCTCCACTGTTCCAGCCTTCACCTTCGCCCACGACACGCAGTGCTCGGCAGACCTGGCAGCAAGTCCCTCTACAGCCATGTGTGTACCAGCTCAACATCCCACGCTGCTCACAGCTCCCTCACACTAATTTCTCAGCCTGATTTTCACCACTTTCATTCCTCCTGTGGTAACCTTCTCATCTGGCTCAGTCTGCAGTGCAGCTGCCATGACGGGGATCTGAAGCAGTACTAAGAAGCTGTGCTTTAGTGAAAAGGTCAGTGAAATGAACTTCTTCCCTGAGGGTGCAAGGCATGGAAAATGATTCTGGCAGTAAGGGCCTGTGCCCACTAGGGAGACTGGAATCAGTTGGCCTTTTCCCAACAGCAGCCTCAAAGATACTCAGTCCCAGGAAGATGCACAGGGTCTCAGTGCTTGTGGGGAAAGATGGAGAAGTGAAGCATGCAAAATGACTCAAGCCTCTTTAGAAACCTGAGAATCTACATGGAGATGGGCAGGACAGAAAAGGAGGCTTATGAAAGCAGCAGCTGCTGGGAAGTTTCAGAGATCACTTGTAACTGACTGGGCAGGGGAGAATAAAGCAGAATCACTGCCACAGAGTTCAAGCAGCTCGGCTTTCTAGAAGAAATGATAGCTTAGAAGTAAATGCTGGCACAGAAATATTTTAAAGCATCACCAAAGCATACCCAGCATGTCAAGAAAAATAAACAGAAAATTTCTCTGTCCTGAACACACACCAAAAAAGGTTTGTTTCTTAAGAAGAAATAGTTTCACTCATTTTTGTACCCTGAGAGACAACTACCAAAAGCCTAAGGGAAGAGCAGCCCACATCATATTAATAAAGGCCCTTTGCTTTTTCCATACTAATGAGGGCAGGAGTTTTAATAACTGAGCAAGGCAAGAAAAAGCAAATTATTTAAACTAAGTATGAACCTTTCAACCAATGTAGTTCTTTACAGCTGTGATCTCTGGGTTTCCCGTCCTTATTCTCTTTCCATATTCCAAATTTCTACTCCCTACCCTGCATCAAGTTTTCCAAAATTACACTATCTTTACATAAAATAGAACCTAGGGAATGGGAAGGATGTCATATTCTAACAGAGTGTTTGGGATTAACCTTGTTATGCAAAGTCCAGAGACAAAAGCTGCTTATCTAGGCAAGATGCTTTGACATCACTAGCTAGAAAATACCAAAGTAGCATAAATCAAAGCATAATCCCCATGATAAATAAAAGGAGTTTTCTTGCTTTAAGTTTTTTTCCCCAAGTGACACTTCAGAACAGGTTCAAAAAAACCCTTTCCATTGTTGGATTAGAAGTCAACAAAACTCCATTTCTTACCTATGTTTTTGCAAGGTTTATGTTCATAAGGATATGAGTTGCTCTGCTGGATCAGGGTTTTAGTTTCTAAACAGAGTTACATCTGCAACAACTACAAAATGCCTCTTAACAAAAGAAAACTAGGGAAAGTAGAGGATTCTAGCATCTTCAGAAGGTTTCACACATCATAAGTTATAAAATTATCCCTTGAGCAATGGTACAAATCTTCAGGTTTACTTCAAAACACCGTAGCAGACACAGACAGAGTTTTCCATTTGCTCTTTAATGAACTCCCCCCACTCTGACTGCTGTACACTTGATGTTCTTGTCAAAGTCATCTCCCCTTGAGTCTTTCCTCCAGGCATTCCTAAACTCCTGAGGAGCACCTGCTCCAGAGTGACTCAAGTGGAACTCCCACAGCAGGGTTATGCCCAGAGGGGCCTGCTGGGCAGCCAAGAGCCAGGAAGGAAGCGTGCAGGCACTGAGCAGATTTCCACAGCTGGCACAGCCCCAAGCTGTGCTGGGCTCCTGCTGCCTCTCCAGACCTGTCTCACCTCACAGGGGACTGCCAACAGACCCGGGAAGTCACTGTCACTGCCTGCCTCAGCACCATTCACAGCTTTCTCCACCAAAGTACATCAGTGCTGCATCTGGCGGCGCTTCAAAGAGAGAAAGATTTGATACACGGCTCAGAAAAGCAGGACACAACTCCAGAGCTTTTAGTCTAGGAACTGCAACTCCAGTGTGGAGGGTGAACTATCTACTATGAGCTGAACAACTGATTCAGACAAACAGACAAAACCAGAGACCTTTCCTGCTTCTATCTTAGGATAAAAATAATTTTCTACCATGATTGCACTGGAGTATTTTGCTGTTACACTTTCTAATGAGAGAGAACAACATACGGTCCAGAGAAACACTACAACTCAAATTCTGAAAGAAAATAACCTATTAATGAATGAACTTTCAAAAAAAAAATCATTTATGTAAAAGGATGTTCTATTTACAAAGGTGAATTTGCTCTTTAGCATAAGCATAACCACTACCAGAAAAAAATATACATAAAAGAAACACTTCATCTTTCAAATAGACATTTACAAATACTCTGCTTAAACTACTAGAAGAATTAAGACATTTGAAATCAAGAGTGCATTTTGCATGCAGTTAGGATAGAAATTACATTGCTGGACTTCAGTGTGTCATTTCTTACCATTGTGACCAACACACACTTGGGCTTTTCTAAACCACCACAGCCTGGCTATTACCTTAGGATCTCAAAAGGAGAACATGGATCTCCATTAACAAGTTACTAGCTACTCTTTGTTTTGCCATTAAAAAAGGACATCCCAATTTTCTTCTCAGTAGGAGGGTCTGGTCTTGTCCAACTTGGTGTCCTTTTCCCTGAGTTTCCCTTTAGTGTTCTGCTAGGATGATGGCTGGCTTGGTACATCTACCAGTCCTTGGTGAGCACTTTTCCCGTTACAAGGCAGAGTTCAGGAATTCCAGGAGCTGTGCACGGTTCCGGTCTCTCTGTAGAGCAGACAAGCAGAGGCAGTGGTTGAACAGACCTGTACTCAGGAGCAAGGCCACAGATCCCTGTTCCACATCCCAAAGCAAGTGCCTTAACACAGCTGGGTCCATCCAGCTGCCAGTGAGGCGTGGGTGCCCAGGGGAAGTGTCAGGCAATGGGTACTGGGGAGACAAGCTGTCACTACTCCATGAGACTTCTCCTAAGTGGCTCCCTGAGGAGGCTCCACTGGGTTGTCACTGTGCAGCTCACAGCCTGCCCAGGGGGGAACTGAACAAGTACAACAGATGCTCCTCTCTGGAGGCCAAGGCAACTGTCACTGTACTCACAGCAAGTCCTGTGAGAGCTCTGGGAAGTATCCTTTCTTCCCTATGCATGAACAGCAGCTTATGCAGCATAAGAGAACCCTGAATTTGGGTTCTTTCTTCACGTAAGAGATGGTCCAACCAGCCAATTCCAGCGTTTTTTTATTAAAAAAACTATTGAATCTTTAAATATTGTAAAGAATTAATGTTGTTCAATTCAGCAAGACCACAGGCATCAGTCAAAAAAAAGGACCAACATCAAATATCATAACAAGCAGGTTACTGGAACAGAACTAGCAAACATTCAGCATAATTTAACACACACTTCAGTGCCACAGAGACAAGATAACATGTTTTCAGTCAAATTTAACTCAGAATGCTCAGGGCTGCTTTGGTAGCTGTAGAATGAACTACTAGGACTGAACCAGAATCTGCCAAGCTGGATACCTCAAGGAAGTAACATTTCCTGACCAGTACCAGAGCCCTCTGCAGGTCACCTAAGGTGTGGAAATTGCTGAAGTGTGAAGGTATTAATTAAGTGCTGAGTCCAAACATCCATAGCAGTAGCATACAACACTATTTATGGTATTTATTTCTCTGGGTATCTCAGCAAAAACATTTAAGTGCTTTGAGAAAATGCAGGGGCATGTGGTCCTAATAATACTACTGGGTTTTTTTAAATTCCTCTCTAAATAAAAGTTAGTCTTGCATGTGTTAGAAAAACAGAGTAAAGTAGCAATTACCACAACTGATCACAGGAGACTGAAAGAAGATGAGTACAATTAACACCAGTGTAAGAGAAAGCTACAAACTGGCTAATGATCACAGGCTGAAATTCTAAGAACTTGCACAGGCATCCTTTGGTTTATCTGCTCATGACTGAATATTCCAAGCCCCTTCATAACAAAAAATCTGCCAAAAGAATGAATTAAAATTTCTCAGATGGTATGCTAAAAGCTACACTCAGTTTACAACTCCTAACTGCAAGACCCACTCTTCTGCAAAAAATTAAAGGTTACAGTAATTTTTCTTAGAGACATTTAAACTACTTAACTCTTACCTCTATATCTTCCTTAGTCTTCTTTATTTTCATCTTAATTTTCTTTCCAGTTATCATACTGTAGTTTTCATTCTTCTTTTTGTTTTTGAAGAACTGTAATGAGATCACATGTTAAAAAGACATAAGCTCTGTTCTGTACCATTACAAATCTTATGTAAAATTACAGACAAACATCTTTTCTACTTCCTAACTGTCCACAAGAGCAGAGAGAGGTTTCTCCTGGTTGATGACCAAACTGGTGATCTTATAAACATTTCTATGACAGGAATGGTTAAGTATGTAGGTGAGAAATAAAACAGAGCTTCACACTCAGACCAGCATACCTTGGAAAGCTGGACAGGTCCTGTTTTCTCTTTCCTTTTCTTCTTTTCTTTCTTTTTCTTCATTTTGTTCTCCTTTTTCCTTTTCTGTAAGAATAAGACGTATGCTCTTATGCTTACAGACTAACAAGGGCAAAAAACCCCCAAACCCACAAGGATCTCTCAAGGCCACTCAAGTCAAGACAGCCACTGCTGCTTGCCCTTAGCACTGCAGAACACACAGCAGAAAGTAATGCATCAGAGTTAGCAACCCTTGGGACTCTGAGGAACAGAAAAGGTCTGATTCCCCATTCTTTCTCTTTTAAAGTAACCCAAATATACAAAATCACTGAAAATGGAAGAGAAAAATTACAACAGCAAGAATTTACCACTTGCTTCTCTCACCAACTATAAATATTTTTTTCTGACAAACTCCATAAAGTTATCAAGATCTCCCACTTCTCTTTTCTTCAGAGACTGCTCTAAACTCCAGCTGGACCAGCAATGATTGGCAAAAGTAACTTCTAAATTATTTCTCTTTTTATATAAAGTCAAGTGTCCATTTATCAGTTCAGCTACCACAACCCCAAAAGCAGGAT
This sequence comes from Thryothorus ludovicianus, assembly GCA_013397245.1. Classification (NCBI taxonomy): domain Eukaryota; kingdom Metazoa; phylum Chordata; class Aves; order Passeriformes; family Certhiidae; genus Thryothorus; species Thryothorus ludovicianus. Next base: position 1,639 of record VZTB01011203.1, on the reverse strand, counting down.
TTAGATTTCCACAGCCACACACAAAAGCACTGTCTTACATGACACTGAAGGTTATTGAAATATAAAGAAGTTTTGTTTGTTAACTACTTATTTCTCCTTGTAAACTTTTACCTTTTTGTTGTGTTTTTCTTTTTTCTTCTTCTTTGACTTAGACTTAGGAGAATCTAAAATTAAGGAAGAAAATAAACAACAAAATCAAACCCTGTAAATTTGGCATACTGAAAAAGGCATTTGTTTTACAGGTAAGACACAGAGAAATGTGAAACATACAAAGAAAATGCTTTAGTTCAGCTTTATATATCGACACAGGTTGAACTAACCCTGAGAAAGAAAACACATTAAGTTACTGCCACTTACTGGACTAACATGGAAACTGAAAATACCTGATTTACTGATTCTGCAGATGTGCTGGTGTCAACTTAGTCCTCAAAGTTAAATGCCTGAAACGTTAAGACCAAAGTAGGACTAAATCAAACCCACGACTCTGATATAAATAGACTGGGGAAGTAACAAAAGATCTATGTTTTGAAAATGTAACAAATTGAGGGGCTTAAATACATACAGCATATTATTACAAGTAATATTTATTTGAATGGCAGTTTCTCTCTTGAGGGAATTCAAATTAACACAAGGACATTGCAAACAGTCTGTGAAGTGGCACCTTTATAGACAGTAGGAAAGAGTTATGAGAGAAACACCCTGAACAAGCAGCTCTGGTATTCTGCACTGTCACTTTGTGGTGGTTTTGCCACTTTTAAAACAAGCTTTAAATGCCCTGAGGTGTGCTATCAAAACTGGAAAACATCATGTGGAGGCAGCTTACCTTTACTACTACTGGAAGAAGATGACCTTGACGATGAGCGTGATGAGGAGGAAGAAGTGGATGCACTGCTAGAAGATGATGTGGATGAAACAGATGAGGATCTGCTTCTGCTGCGCTTTCGTTTCCTTTTTTCTTTTCCTTAGGGCAACACAAGGCAACAGTGAGAAGCCTGCTAGTAACTGCAGCCTACAGGAATGACTCTTAGTAGAATTTAAACACAATAAACCCCTGTTTTGAGGGGTTGGCTGTGTTTTTCCCTGCTCTTCCAGGGCGCCATGGTTTATTGCCATCAGCAAGCCACCGAACCCGGTAAGTGACACAGAGGGTGACACACAAACACCACAGAGCAGCAATAGATAGCAGCACCTACCTCGGGCCTTCAGTCCTTCTTCCGAGGCTGAACACAGCGTCCTACTTTTTTCATCCTTCCCGTTATCCATACCTAGTCAGAGGCAAGAGGACATTCAATCATTTCATTTCCAAAAGACTTTAGGGGGTGGGGGATGGAAAGGGAAACCGAGGAAACGAGCGAGCACGCCTGAGGGCAGCGCCACGGAACCACAGGGTGGGACAGGTGGGAAGGGACCCCGGAATGTCACCTGGCCCAACCTCCCTGCTCCAGCAGGCTCATCCCGGAGCAGGCGGCACGGGAGCGCTTCCCCCTCCCATGGCACCGCGGGGGGACGGCACAATCGGGCTCAGGAACCGGAGGCCAGACCCGCAGACGCCGGGGGGGGGTTTGCCCACACCTGCGTGTCGGGCCGTGGCTGGATCCCGGATCCCGGAGGGCCCCGCGCCCCGGCCCGGCCCGGCCCG
>VZTB01011202.1:423608-437968 GCA_013397245.1 Thryothorus ludovicianus | reverse complement strand
GCTTGAGTGCTTTGAAAAGTTCAGAGGAGCCCGCAGGGGTGGGTGTCAGGGGGGTGTGGATGCCTCAGGCTTGGGAGTGGGACATCAGGGATTGTTGGGAGGGGTCCTGCAGGGTCTGTTCCCCACCGTCAGGCCCTGGGAGATCCTGTCCAGCTGTGGGTGCTGGAGCTGGTGCTCGGAGGACAAAGAGCATCCCTAGATCCCAGCTCCAGCGGGGAGGCTGACCCTGGCCTTCTTCCTGTCCCCGCAGATGGCTGGCATGTCGCCTGGCTGTCACCTGGTGCCGGCAGAAGCTTCATGCAGAGCTGAAGATCGGCTCCTTTGGCTTCTTCTGGGCCCAGAATATCAGCCTCAAGTTCCAGCGGGAGCAGCAGACTGTGGTGGGTACCTGGGCGAGGGGTGGTCGCTGGCAGATAAGGCAGGGAGGGTGATTGCTGTCACTTCCAGGCTGGCAGAAACTCCATGGAGCCACTCTCCTGTTGAGCAGCCCCATGGCTGGTGCCATGACCAGACTTGGGGTTTTGACTACTCCTTGCATGATCTCAGGCATTGGGAGTGGAGTAGGAATGTTAAGATAAGCATCACAAGGCAGAGCCAAGTTGTATCTTCTCTGACCTACCTGTGTGTCCTTACAGGAGATCGACAACATCTGGATCTCCAGCAAACTGAGCCGGGAGCTGCCGTACGTGTCCCCACCCCAACTCCCTGCCTGCTTCCTTTGGGGGTCTTACCCCTGGCCCTGCTGGCAGTGGTCCTGTTTTACACCTTTCTGCTGTCCCTGTTTCCCTGTGGTCAGCTCTGGCCCACACTTGGATGTGGCAGTGTCTTGTGGGTGCCCTTGTGCTGGTCCTGCACATCCCTGGGGTAGGGGAAATCCCTGGTGACAGGGCCAGGTGTGCCAGGTGTGAGCTCTTGTCAGAGCTGCCTGTGCTGTTGCTCCCCAGGCGCTACTTCGAGCTGTGTTTTGGCGAGGTGCGAATCCGCACGGATCTCCAGAAAGGCTCTGGGTTCCAGCCACCCGTCCCGGAGCCTCCCAGAGAAGNCTTCTTCCTGTCCCCGCAGATGGCTGGCATGTCGCCTGGCTGTCACCTGGTGCCGGCAGAAGCTTCATGCAGAGCTGAAGATCGGCTCCTTTGGCTTCTTCTGGGCCCAGAATATCAGCCTCAAGTTCCAGCGGGAGCAGCAGACTGTGGTGGGTACCTGGGCGAGGGGTGGTCGCTGGCAGATAAGGCAGGGAGGGTGATTGCTGTCACTTCCAGGCTGGCAGAAACTCCATGGAGCCACTCTCCTGTTGAGCAGCCCCATGGCTGGTGCCATGACCAGACTTGGGGTTTTGGCTACTCCTTGCATGATCCCAGGCATTGGGAGTGGAGTGGGAATGTTAAGATGAGCATCACAAGGCAGAGCCAAGTTGTTTCTTCTCTGACCTACCTGTGTGTCCTTACAGGAGATCGACAACATCTGGATCTCCAGCAAACTGAGCCGGGAGCTGCCGTACGTGTCCCCACCCCAACTCCCTGCCTGCTTCCTTTGGGGGTCTTACCCCTGGCCCTGCTGGCAGTGGTCCTGTTTTACACCTTTCTGCTGTCCCTGTTTCCCTGTGGTCAGCTCTGTGAGGGAGTGACCCACGCTTGGAGGTGGCAGTGTCTTGTGGGTTCCCTTGTGCTGGTCCTGCACATCCCTGGGGTAGGGGAAATCCCTGGTGACAGGGCCAGGTGTGCCAGGTGTGAGCTCTTGTCAGAGCTGCCTGTGCTGTTGCTCCCCAGGCGCTACTTCGAGCTGTGTTTTGGCGAGGTGCGAATCCGCACGGATCTCCAGAAAGGCTCTGGGTTCCAGCCACCCGTCCCGGAGCCTCCCAGAGAAGCCGATGGAAGTGAAAGCAGGACAGACCTGACCCTTAAACCCTCCCTGCTGAGGCTCCTTAGCCAGGTGAGGCACTGGCTCGGTGAGAGGCTGCTGTGGGCTGCACTGCTGTTGGATGTCCCTCACAGCAGCACCTTCCCCCCAGCTCTTTTCCATCTACATGGATTCCATCAACATCATGGTTCTGCACGTGGCCACCTCAGAGTCTCTCTGGCACATCCAGGCCAGCCAGACACGTCTGCTCCTGAATGGCAATGGGAAGAGGTAATGCTGTGCTCATACCCACTCTGCTTCCAGGGCAGGGAATCTCCTCTGACCTCAGCCTTGTGTCTCCCTTCTCTCTGTCCCACTCAGCAGCATCCCATGTCACCTGTGGTGTGACGCATTAACCTCCTCTGAGGCTGGCCTGGTTCCTTTTCCTGTCACAGGAAGCTTGAGTTGTGTGTTCTCCAGATAATGTGATGTGCATGGAGTTAGGGCATGCTCTGCTTTTGGGAGCACTTGGAGCAGGGACTTGGGGATCCCTGTGTCCCACAGGAAAGAGGTCAGGATGTGTCCCACATCCTCCTTCTGTTCTCTGCTCTCCCCAGCCTGATGTGCGAGGTGAGCCTGACAAAGGTGAATAGCAAAGTCCTCCGGAGCAGCCAGCTGGTGAGTGCTGGAGGAGGGAGAAATCCCACGCTTGGAGCCTGGGCTCTGGCTCCCTGGGACACTCTCAGGACCTGTTCCAGGGTGTCCCTGATCCTGGATGATGCTGCCAGGTGCTGGGCACTGTGCTGTACCCAGCTCTCCACCTGCAGCATGCACTGGGAGGGCACTGTGTGACTCCCTGTGTGCTCCTTGCTGTGTCCCCTGTGTCCCCAGGATGACACGTGCCTGGCAGAGCTGGCCCTGGCACTCTCCCTGTCCCTGGAGATCAGCAGCCAGCGGCGGCTGGTGGGTGTCCGGCTCTGCGTCCGCACACTGCAGGCAGAGCTGCACGAGGGGCTTTTCTGCAGCCCCCTCCTGTACCACGTCACTGCTGGGGCCCAGCATAGCAGCGTGGGGGAAGAGCCCAGAACAGGTCAGGACAAGAACAGGGACGAGCTCTGGACAGGGCAGGGGCTGGCAGCCCCCATAGTCCCACTGGAGGCAGAGGGATTTGGCTGTGGGGTCACTCCCTCCGGCTCCAGAGTGTGGGGGTTTGGGCAAGTCCTTCCTGTGACTCTTTGTCCTTCTCCAGGGGAGCCCTCCAAGTCCCTGTCTGTGCTGAGCAGGGACACACTGAAGCTCATCCCCAGGAGGGTGGAGATGAAGCTGGAGAGCACCAGTGTGGTGCTGTCCATGAACAGCCAGAAGAGGTGAGGGGCAGGCTGTCCGAGTCCAAAGTAATGCTGGGGACACGGACCTGGGGACAACTGTGCCATTCCCTTCTTATCCCTTGGCTCTGCTAGACTGCAGAGAGTGAGCCCTAGAGCCCACTCCAGTGGGAAGGACTGAGCTTGGCCTGGAGCTGGGCTCTTGGGGAGGGAGGAAGGCACGTGAGCTGGTTCTCCAGCAGGACAGCTGACGGGATCCTCGGGTGATGGGATGAGAGCGCTGGGTGTGCTGCAGCTGGGCGCTGGCTGCTGTGTTTGTCCATGCCAGCATGCTGGTCAGCTGGTGATGAGAGACAGGGAGATGGAGGACGTGGCAGCACAGCAAGTTCCCTTCTGGCAGTGGCTCCCTGTGTCTTCCAGGCACCTCACCTGGAGCCTGAAGCTTCTGCAGTTTCTATATCAGCGTGAAGAGGAGCAAATCCCATTGCGCAACTTCACGCCCACCTCAGATCTGGACCAAATGAGTGTAGACCTCCAGCTGGAAGGCAAGTAGCCAGGAGGGCAGTGATGGGACAGGGCTGCCATCACTGCCCTCTGCCACCCCTCATTTGTGCTCCTGTGTCCCCCCAGATGGCCTTCTCCTGTCCCAGAGCCGCCAGCGCATCGTGTGCCTCAACTCCCTGAAGACCAGTGTGCAGGTGAGTGAGTGCTGGGCACACACTGTCCCCTGAGGGTGGCTGGTTTGGCTCCTGGCATGAGTTTTTTGCCACCTGGCCCTTTCCCTGCTCTAGGTCACAGCCATTGACCTCTCGGCTGCTGTGCTGCTCAACACCTGCATCATCCACTACCGTCACCAAGAGTTTTCACACTGGCTGGGCCTGTTGGCACAGGAATACAGGTGCCAGGCGGTGCCTGTCCCCAGCCAAGGGCACAAGGGAAGGTAAACTTGGCCTCAGTGCAGCTGCTGGTATCACAGCTTGTTTCCTCTTGCTGGCCACACTCTGGCACAGTGCCTGGGGCACTCAGCACCTTACCTGTGCACTGCCTGTGGGGTGGGGAGGCTGGTCAGGAGGCGATCAGGGAGCCCCCACAGAGAGGACATCCCTCTGGACCTGCTCCTGTCAGGCTCTGTGGCACACAGTTCCCAGTAACAGCCCATCCCTGCTTGTCCCGTGCAGGAGCTATCCCCAAATCCTAGCACCCATCATCCTGTGTGCCTCGCTGTCCAATGTCAACGTGTCCGTGCAGCTGGGGGACACACCACCCTTCGCCTTGGGCTTCAACTCCATCTCTGCAGGTACATGCTGGATCAGGGAGGTGCTGGGCTCTTCTTGGGGTCTGCCAGAGAAGCATCAGGATGGGAATGGGGAGGGTCATGCTGCCACTGGGCTTGCCCATGTGTGTGTGTGTGGCCAGGGGCTCTGGATCCCTGCCTGGTTGAGTGGGGCGCCCATGTTTGGGTGAGCCCTGCCTACACTTCCCCCCTCCTCTGTGCCCACAGACTACCAGCACCTACGGCCACAGAGCGTGCACCAGCGAGCAGTGCTGGCCGTGGACCACCTGTGCTGGCGAGTGGGCAACGACTCCCACATCCAGCGTGCCCCACATCCCCCCAACATGCATGTGTGGGGAGAAGCCCTCATCCTCGACTCCTTCAACCTCCAGGTGAGGGACAAGCCGAGGGGGCAAGGGGTGGCTTTCAGTCTCAGACGCCATGTGGGTGGCGCAGGGGTGTCCTGCACCCTGAGAGTGATCATCCTCTCCTGCAGGGCAGCTACAACCAGCCCCTGGGCATGTCCAGCACCCAGTCAGATACGCTCTTCCTGGATTGCACCATCCGGGGGCTGCAAGTGGAGTCGTCTGACACCTGCACTGAGTGCCTGGCCAGGATCCTGCCCCTGTTCTGCCTGCAGCCTGGTGGGGCTGAACTTGCCAAGCAGCCGCCCTCTGCCTCTAGCGAGTCCTGGGGGCTGCTCTGGAAGGTGGATCTGAAGGTGGAGGATGTGAATCTTTTCACCCTCTCGGCTGTAGTGGGTAAGTAGCGTCCAAGCTGATCCCAGATGGCTGTCCTGGAATAACCCCACAGTCCTGAGACCTGGCATGTTGTGGTGTGCCTCCTCTGTGCCTCCAGCAATGACCTGCTGTCTCTCCAGGTGCACTGGAGCTGCGGCTGGACACACTGACCGTCCTGGGAAGTGCTGAGAGCTGCACTGTCAGCGTCCAGGGCATGGTGCTGGCCTTGGTGAAGAGCATCACTGAGAAGATGCAGCCATGCTGCAAAGCTCCTGCCATCCCCAACCCAGTGGTCAACCTCTCCGTGCTCTCTGTCACCTACCACAGCAGCATCCGCTCCCTGGAGGTTGGTTTGGCTGTTGGGCCACTTCTTTGTCCTGTACTGGGGGATAGATGGGGCAGGGAGAGGATTGGCTGGCATGGAAGGTGCTGGGGGGAGAACGAGGCTGTGCTGTGCTGGCCCTGGCAGTGATGTGGTGCCTGCTCACTCTCTTGGGTGCAGGTGCAGTGCGGCGAGGGGCTGGCGGTGCTGTGGAGCCCACCTGACCACATGCACCTGTACCATCACATCTTGGCCACCCTGCAGTGCCACGAAGCCTTGCGGAGCGCCCTCGGCCACAGGACGCTTCCCTCCCTGCCCCCTGAGAGCCCCGTGTCCCACCCAGCCACCCCTACTGAGTCCCCAGGGCCCCTCCAGCCAAAAGGGCCCCCTCCCAAAAGACTCCCATCGCTGTCCCTGGAGCTGAGCTCTGCCAAGCTCACAGCCTTTGTCTCTGAGGCCAACTACATCAGCCTGGCTGCGGAGCGCACCTCGGTGAGCTGGCACGGCGGCGCCCTGCACGGCTACTGCCCTGAGCTGGCCGCCGGCTTTGACGGACACAGCATCTTCAGCTTCAAGGAGGTGGAGGTGAAGCTGCTGCCGGAGCTGGAGGAGGTCGTCCGGCACCGCGACGCCTTCCCCGCCCTGCGCACCCTCCGCAACCGCTGCTGGGCCTTCTCCTTCGCCAGCGTGACCATCGAGTTCCCCTACCAGTACGACTTCTCCCGCACGCTGGATGCTGCCGTGGGCGTGCAGAAGTGGCTGAAGGGCCTGCACCGGCCCGGGCGCCCCACCAGCACAGCCCTGCCCCCCGACCTGCTGCTCAAAGTCACCCACTTCTCCTGGGTCTTCCTGGATGACGTCTTCGAGGTCAAGTTGCGAGACAACTACGAGCTGATGAAGGATGAGAGCAAGGAGAGCGCCAAGCGCCTGCAGCTGCTGGACGCCAAGGTGGCGGCGCTGCGCAAGCAGCACGGGGAGCTGCTGCCTGCCCGCAAGATCGAGGAGCTCTACGCCTCGCTGGAGAAGAAGAACATCGAGATCTACATCCAGCGCTCGCGGCGCCTCTACGCCAACACGCCCATGCGGAGGGCCCTTCTCACCTGGACCCTGGCCCACCTGGAGCTGGTGGCCATGGCTGATGAGTCCTTCCACGGCACGGAGCGTGTGTTGGAGCAGATGAGGGACCTGGATGACGTCAGCCCGTTCCCCCCAGAGGGTCTGGAGATGGTCACCCAGTGGTGCCGCATGATGAAGGGCACAGTTGGCAGCTTCTTTGGTGAGTTGCTTTGTTGGGAGAGTGCCTTTGGAGGACAGCACAATGGCTGTGTGGCCTGGGCTGGCACCATGTGGTGTGTAAGCAGGCAGGGAAATGATTTTTGGAGGTTCAAAGGGCACGGGAAGGAAGCGGAGATGTGACAGGACAATGGCTCCTACTGTGGCCTGGAGTGGGGGACTGCCTGTGTCTTTGCTGCCCCATCCCTCAGCCCTTGCTCCACCCGCAGTGCGGATCCGTGACTACCCCCGGTACCTGTTTGAGATCCGGAACTGGCAGCTCTCCGGCCGGCTGATCGGAGCCGAGCAGTGTGGCCAGGCCTGCTCCCGGCGCCGCCAGGTCCTGAAGCTGGGGCTGCCCTGGGGCGATGCCACGGTGGAGAGGAACATGCCACCCTTGAAGTTCTACCATGACTTTCACTGTAAGAGCTGGAGGAATGGGGGGCTCTGTGGTGGGGTAGGGACAGGGCAAATGGTTGAGCCAAGCTCTGTGTCCCCAGCTGTGATCTCCCAGTACACCATCGTGTGGGGGCCCTGCTGGGACCCGGCCTGGACCCTGATTGGCCAGTGTGTGGATCTCCTCACCAAGCCCTCAGAGGACCCCAGTGCCCCGTTGCCCTGGTGGGACAAGAGCCGCCTTCTCTTCCATGGTGACTGGCACATGGACATCGAACAGGCCAACCTGCACCAGCTGGCCACCGAGGTGGGTGCTACAGGACTGGGGAGCAACTTGGTGTGGGGTCAGCTCACACCTGCCTCCCCTCACGCCTGCCCTTGCAGGACCCCTACAACACCACAGAGAACATGCACTGGGAGTGGAGCCAGCTCTCCTTCCACTGGAAGCCTGGGCAGTTTGTCTTCAAGGGCAACCTGGATATCAATGTCCGGACAGCCTCCAAGTGAGTGTGGGTCCACGAGCATGGGGGGGGCTCTCCCCAGTGCTGGGGAGTGACTGGGGTCTCTTTCTGCATTCAGATATGACGACTGCTGCTTCCTGCACCTGCCTGACCTGTGCATGACGCTGGACCTGCAGTGGCTGTGCCATGGGAACCCCCACGACCACCACGGCGTGGTGCTGCGCTCCCCCGAGTTCCTGCCCGAGGTGCCAGTGGGGCAGCAGTATGACTCCTACCGTGCCTTCCGCTCCGAGAACCTCAACCTCTCCATCCGCATGGACCTGACACAACCCAGCAAAGGTGCCTGTCAGCCTCCTGGGGATCCCTTGGGGACAAGGGGCATAGGGCAGGGCATGCTGGTTGTGGGTTGGGTTGCTGCCGTGTGCCAGCCCCATGGTGCTGGCTGATGGTGGGTGTATTCCCAGAGCACTCCCAGCCCCGGATCCTGCTCTACAGCAGCACCCTCCGCTGGATGCAGAATTTTTGGGCCACTTGGACCAGCGTGACACGGCCCATCTGCCGTGGGAAGCTCTTCAACAACATGAAACCCAGCAAGAAGAAGCTAGGGCAGCATTACAAGCAGTTGTCCTATACTGCACTCTTCCCCAGGCTGCAGGTAATTCCCAGGGCTGGGAATCTGATGTTTCCTCCCTGCTCTGCCTCTGCTGGACTCTCAGCTCCTGCTCTCTGCTCCCTCTCAGGTGCATTACTGGGCCTCCTTTGCCCAGCAGCGGGGAATCCAGGTGGAATGCTGCCAGGGCCACATCTTCACTCGGGGCACACAGCGGCTCATCCCACAAGGTGAGTGGGAATCCTGCCAGCAGCACTTCCAGGTGCAGCAGGGCCCTGGCTGACCCCTGTCCCTGTCCCCCAGCCGGCACAGTGATGCGACGCCTCATTTCGGAGTGGAGCATCACGCAGATGGTGAGTGACCTGAGCCAGGTCACCGTGCACCTCATGGCCTCCACTTGTGACGAGAACGCCGACCACCAGCTCGACACCCTGGTGAAGAAAACTCACCTGCTGAGCCTGTCCTCCCTCACCTACCAGCGGCACAGCAACCGCACGGCTGAGGAGGTACCCCTGCAAACAGGGCACGGCAGCTTGTGCTGGCCTGGTGGCTTCTCCAGGGGATATTGGTTGTTGGATGCAATGGGGAAGGGATTTGGCTGGGTAAGAGACAGAACTTCAGTGCCTCCAATCTACCAAGCACCTGACTTTGTGCCTATGCTGTGGTCCCTGGAGTGGTCTGGGCTCCAGTCCCCATGCTCTGCCTGAAGGGCTGGCAGGGCTCCTAGTCCCAGTGCATGAGGCCACTGGGCAGGGCCAGGGGTGGCTTTGCTGTGCTGAGACTCTGACCCTCTGTGCCCAGGAGCTGCCCCTGCGTGATGGGGACGATGGTTTCCACACGCATCAGCTGCACTTGGTGGACCTGCGGGCGTCCTGGACCACCACGAACCGGGACATCGCCTTCGGCCTCTACGATGGCTACAAGAAAGCGGCTGTGCTCAAGCGTAACCTGTCCACCGAGGCCCTGAAGGGGCTGAAGATTGACACACAGCTGCAGGCCAAGAAGCTGAAGCGGGGCCCTCTCTCTGCTCACTCCATCCCTGCCAGAGTGACCGCTCCCATCACCAGTGGCCGTCCTGAGAGAGCCTCCTCAGGGGGTGAGCACAGCGGGGAGGGGAGCAAGGGGAAGCTCAAAGCTATGCCTGCTTTCGTTCTGTACGTTTGAGTCATCTCCCCGCAGCTTTGCACTGACCCTTTCTCCTTCCCCAGGGGCCTACATGCTGCAGAAACTCATTGAGGAGACGGACAAGTTTGTGGTTTTCACAGAAGAGGAGTCAGGGGCCAGCGAGCAGCTCTGCGGCATTGCCGCCTGCCAGACCGACGACATCTACAACCGCAACTGCCTCATCGAGCTGGTGAACTGCCAGGTACCTGCCTGTCCCCACAGCCTGGCTGTCACAGGGGCTGTGCCTGCCCCAGAAAGGTCCATCAGACCCCAGGGTCTCTCCCCCCGCAGATGGTTCTGCGTGGTGCAGAGACGGAGGGCTGTGTGATCGTGTCCGCTGCGAAAGCACAGCTGCTGCAGTGCCAGCACCACCCCGCCTGGTATGGGGACACTCTGAAGCAGAAGACATCCTGGACGTGTTTGCTGGATGGCATGCAGTACTTTGCCACCACAGAGAGCAGCCCCTCTGAAGGGGAGCATGGTCAGCTCTGGCTGGAGGTGAGTGTGTGGTGGGTGAGCTACGTGGGGGACAGGCAGTGCTGTCAGTGCCCTGGCCAAGCCAGGGAAAGTGGGGACAACCAGCAGAGCTTCCTTGCCTCCCCAGGTGAAAAACATTGAGGAGCATCGTCAGCGGAGCCTGGACTCGGTGCAGGAGCTGATGGAGAGCGGGCAGGCAGTGGGGGGCATGGTCAGCACCACCACAGGTACTGCCCACAGCCCTGGCTGCTGTGCCTGTCCCAGTCTCACTCAGATATGGCAGAGCTGAGAGCACCTGTCCTGTCCCTGTGTGGCTTCGGAAGGTGGCTGATGCTCCAAGCCCTCACTGTGCAGTCCCAGTGTGCCAGGACATGGCACTCAGACTGGGGTCCCTCTGCCTGTCCCCAGACTGGAATCAGCCCTCGGAAGCCCAGCAGACCCAGCAGGTGCAGAGGATCATCTCTCGCTGCAGCTGCCGCATGTACTACATCAGCTACAGCCACGACATCGACCCCGAGCTGGCCACGCAGATAAAGCCCCCTGAGACCCCTGCCAACCAGGAGAAGGAGGATCTGCTGAAGAAGCAGGAGGGTGAGTGCATCCAGGCAGTGTGCCTTGGAGGGTAGGGATCTGGGATGACCTATGGCTAGCTCCAAGGGGGTCTCTTTTGACCCTGCTGAGATCAGAGGGCTGCATACAGGAGGGATCCCCAACACATTTCTGACCATGTTGAGGCCCCACTTGCCCTTTGTGTCCCTGCAGGAGCTGTGGACACCTTCACCCTGATCCACCACGACCTGGAGATCTCCACCAACCCAGCACAGTATGCCATGATCCTCGACATAGTCAACAACCTGCTGCTGCACGTGGAGCCCAAACGCAAGGTACCCACGGGGCTCCAGGTGTCCGTGCCACTTTCTGCACCCAGGCAGTCCCAACCTTGCCCTATTCCTGTCACCAGGAGCACAGTGAGAAGAAGCAGCGGGTGCGTTTCCAGCTGGAAATCTCCAGCAATCCTGAGGAGCAGCGCAGCAGTATCTTGCACCTGCAGGAGGCTGTGAGGCAGCACGTGGCCCAGATCCGGCAGCTGGAGAAGCAGATGTACTCCAACATGAAGGTGAGCCCACATCCCTGGCTCCCTGGGATCCCCCACTCCAGGGCAGAGGGTGCTGAGGGTTGTCTGTCCTTCAGTCCTTGAAGGATGACAGCAAAAATGAGATCCTGCTCGACCTGAACCACCGGCTGCAGCAGCAGCTGAGCCAGGAAAAAGCTGACCTGCAGCTGGAGAGCGAGGAGCTGAACATACTGATCAGGTAGGACAAGGGGGAATGGCTTTAAACTGAGAGTAGGTTTACATTGGATATTAGGGAGAAATTGTTCCCAGTGAGGCACTGGCACAGGTTGCCCAGAGAAGCTGTGGCTGCCCCATCCCTGGAAGTGTTCAAGGATAGGCTGGATGGGGCTTGGGGCAGCCTGGGACAGCGGGAGGTGTCCAACCCAAACCATTCTGATTCTACAATCTCAGCCTTCCCCAGCATTGTGTCCCCCTTACTCTGGGACTCCCACATCCCAGCTCTCTCCTCTGTGCTGCAGGTGCTTCAAGGACTTCCAGCTGCAGCGAGCCAACAAGATGGAGCTGCGGAAGCAGCCGGAGGACGTGAGCGTGGCTCGGAGGACTGAGTTCTACTTCGCCCAGGCGCGCTGGCGCCTGACAGAGGAGGATGGGCAGCTGGGCATTGCTGAGCTGGAGCTCCAGCGCTTCCTCTACAGCAAGGTGTGGAGTTGGACATTGCCCACAGCCCCTGAGCTGGGGACGGGGACATTGGGAGCTGATAGCTTTGTCTGCACAGGTCAACAAGTCTGATGACACGGCCGAGCATCTGCTGGAGCTGGGCTGGGTGACCATGAACAACCTGCTGCCCAATGCTGTGTACAAGGCAAGTGGCAGCTGGGGGAGCAGCTCTGCATCCTGGGGACCCACGGATGGCCTGGGCAGAGTGGCCTGTCCTCGCCCCAGCCACCCGTCCTCTTCCCTGCAGGTGGTGCTGCGTCCCCAGAGCTCCTGCCAGTCCGGCCGGCAGCTGGCCCTGAGGATTTTCAGCAAGGTCCGGCCTCCTGTGGGAGGCATCTCCATCAAGGAGCATTTTGAGGTGCCAGGGCTGGACTGGGAGGTGCCAGGGTCTCTGTGGGGCACGGGCAGTGAGTGCCTGGCTCTGACGTGTCTCTTTCCCACAGGTGAACGTGGTGCCTCTCACCATCCAGCTCACCCACCAGTTCTTCCACAGAATGATGGGTTTCTTCTTCCCTGGCCGTAATGTGGAGGAGGAGGAGGTGGGGGATGAGGAAGATAAGTCCAAGCTGGTGACAACAGGTGAGAGACTCGTGATCACCCTCCTCTCTGGATGTCCTTTAGCAGCTCTGCCTGTGTATCTGTTTGTGAGCAGCTGCTCTCCAGCCATGAGTCGAGGAACAGGGATTTGTGGTCTCCCCTGTGGACAGGGAGATGGTGGGAGGAGGGTTGGGGTCCTGGCTAACCCCTGGCTGGACACCAGCACCACCTCACAGCCTGTTTGCCCCAGGGATCCCCGTGGTGAAGCCGCGGCAGCTGATCGTGGCTGATGACTCGCTGGGCCCGGGGAAGGGAGTTGCTCAGGGACTGAATCGGACATCAGGGGTCAGAAGATCGTTCCGAAAAGCACCTGAGGTACCTCCTGCTGCCGTGAGGGGGGAACCTGCAACAACCCTGCTGTGGTGCCAGTCTGTTTTCCCTTAACTGCAGGGCTGGGTAGCCATGTCCTCCCACACTTCCCTCCCACGCTTGTCTGTTTTCTCCTGCTCCCTCCCACCATGAGGATTTGCATCCTTTACAACCAGGCGCCTGCACGCTTGATGTGATCCCTGTATCTCATTTTTCAAACACAATGCCAGAGCAGCTCTCACCTCTCCCTGATGAAGCAATGCCATGGCCTAGTGCCCAGCTGTCCCTTCCCTGCTGGTTCCTGGCTGTGTCCCTTCTCCTTCCCTTCTGCTCATGGCTTCTGCTCTGTCCCCAGCATCCCGTGGATGACATCGACAAGATGAAGGAGCGTGCAGCCATGAACAACTCCTTCATTTACATCAAGATCCCGCAGGTTCCACTCTGTGTCAGCTACAAGGTGTGAGACCAGCAGGACAGGGAATGCTTGAGGTGGTCTGGGCCATTGTCCCACACTGCCTGACACCTCTGTCACACAGGGGGAGAAGAACAGCGTGGACTGGGGCGACCTTAACCTGGTGCTGCCATGCCTGGAGTACCACAACAACACATGGACGTGGCTGGACTTTGCCATGGCGGTGAAGAGGGACAGCCGCAAAGCCTTGGTGGCACAGGTATGTGGGACCACATCCCTCTTCCCACTCCAGAGGCTGCCAGAGCTGCTCTGCCTGGGATGGGGATGGTAACCCCAGGGTGGGTGGCATGTTCCTCAGCTGCACTGGCTCAGCAGCTCAGGCTGTCACCCATGCCAAGGCCCCAGGGTGTAGCCAGGGGGGTTTGCTGAGCCCCCTGACTCCCGGGACAGGTGATCAAGGAGAAGCTGCGCCTGAAGCCAGCAGCAGGTGCAGAGGCCCGGGGGAAGCTGGAGAGCAAATCCGACGGGACCATCCAGCAGCAGGAGGAGGACGAGAAGGCTCGGCTGCTCATCGGGCTGAGCGTGGGCGAGAAGAACCCCAGCAAGAAGTCAATCTTCGGCAGGCGCAAATGACGGCAGCACCCGGCAGGCCGGGAAGGGATTTGGGGTGCCCCGTGCTCCCCCCTTGGGGGACACCCCGAAGGCAGAGGGGGGCTGCGCTGCTCGGCGGTGCCCGAGGAGGGCTGAGCCGTGTGCAGGCCCTCGGTAGCCCCGTTGCTGTGGGGCAGAGGTGGAGCAGCACAGGGATGTGGGGCATAGGGTGCTCCGGGGCTGCTTTGTGGGGTGCAGAACCCTCGTGCCAAGGGCTCCTGTGAGCTTCCCCCCCTCCCTGCTGTGCGGGTGCTGGGCCCAGCCCCTGGGCCTGGTGAAGCAGCAGGATGGCTCCAGGCTGGGAAAAAGGGGAACGGGAGAGAGTTTAAATAAAGAGTTTTTAATTTGGAACAGTCTCGGGCCAGTGGCTTGTTTCTTGCCTCAGCCCGCAGTGCTGGGCTCAGCACAGTGCCCCACCTCAGCTTGGCAGCCCCCCATCCTTGGGGGCTTCACCCCTTGCAGTAGCACTTATTGTTGTTGCTCAGCCTCTGCACTTACCCCTCTGCAGTCCTCGTGGTGAGCCCAGGGCTGTGCCGGGGCTCAGCAGGGACTGCAGGCACCCCCTCAGGGCTGCAGCACGTGGGGTGCAAAGAGAGAAGGAGAGGTTGAAGGGAGAGCCCCAGAGTGTGTAAGGAGGGGGTCCCGGAGAGGGGCTGGGATCAATCCCGGGGGGTCCTGGGGTGGGATCAGTTATGGATGGGTGAGCAACCCCCAAGTGTGTAG
>VZTB01011202.1:409520-419551 GCA_013397245.1 Thryothorus ludovicianus | reverse complement strand
CGGCCCGGAGCGCAGAGCGAGAGCTGCCGCAGTCCAGACCGAGACCAAGCCCGAGAGCGTTCCCAGGCCATGCAGCGCGCCAAGACCCCCGCCGTGAGTGAGGGCCGGTGCTCGGTTTGGATGTTCCGGTGGGGCGGCCAGGCCAGCCCTGGGGAGGGTCCCCGAGGGGATGGCGGGTCCGGGGCGGTGCCCAGCTCTCCCGGTATCTCTGTGTGTATGGGGTGGGGGGAGCTGCCGGTGCTGCCGCCGGTGACCCCTCCCCGGTTCTCCCCAGGAGCAGAGGCGGCCCCGGCGCACCCCGCTGCAGCAGCTGCAGCTGCAGTCGGGCACCGACCGGACCAGCCTGACCCCCCTGCTCCGCCGGCTGCGGCTCAAGGTCAGTGTACGGGGGATAACAAACGGGGAGGGCTGCGGTGTACCGGAACCGGGAATGCTGGGGGGATGGATGGTGCTGGCGCAATGGGAAGGAGGGAGTATTTCCTGGACTGGGGAAATGGGGAGACTGGGGCAAACGGCTGCGGGGTGCCCTGACCCCCCTTTCTCCCTACAATGTCCTGTAGGACCACGACTGCGCCACCCCAGTGGGCCCCCGCAGCAGCTCCTATGCCCGGGGCCCCCGCAGCAGCGTCACCGCGGTGCCTTGCACCCCAGGACCCCCGAGAAGTGCTACCCTGGGCCCCCCCAGCAGCACCACCCCAATGCCTCGCAGCCTGGAGCCCCCCAGCAGCACCACTTTGGAATCCCCCAGGACCTCCACCCAGGGCCTCAGGACTCCCATCCCCAAGCCTGGTGCCTCTGAGGCTCCTAGCAATGCCACCCTTATTCCTGGTGCCTTGGAGTCCTCCAGCAGCACCAGACCAGAGGCCCCTGGCAGCTCAATCCCAGTGTCCAGCATGCCAGAGCTCCCTGAAAATACCATGCCAGCCCCTCTGTGTAGTTCAGTCCTGGGGCCCAGCACCGAGGAGCCCCCCAGCAGCACCGTGCCAGCCTCTGTGTGCAGCTCCATCCCAGTGTGCAGCACCTCAGAGCCCCCCAGCAGCACCGTGCCAGTGTCCCTGTGCAGCTCCATGCCAGTGTGCAGCACCTCAGAGCCCCCCAGCAGCACTGTGCCAGCCTCTGTGTGCAGCTCCATCCCCGTGCCCAGCACGCCAGAGCGCTCCAGCAGCACCATTCCAGTTCCCCTGTGCAGCTCCATCCTAGGATCCAGCACGCCAGAGCCCCCCAGCAGCACTGTGCCAGTGTCCCTGTGCAGCTCCATCCCAGTGTGCAGCACCCCAGAGCCCCCCAACAGCACCGTGCCAGTGTCCCTGTGCAGCTCCATCCCTGTGGCTGGCACCTTGGAGTCTCCTGGCAGAACCATGTGCAGCCTTGTCCTGGGGCCCCTGGAGTCCCCTGGCAGAACCACTCCAAGGCTCCCCAACATCATTAGCTCAGTGTCTTGCAACCCAAACTCTCCTGGTAGCTCTGCTCTGCCCCCCTGCAGCTCTGGGTCCCCTGGCAATGCCAGCATAGCCTCCTGCACCCCAGGGCCCCCTGGCACCAGCTCCACTCCGCAGAAAGCTCCTTTCCATGGATGGCGAGCAGCACCTCCAGACTTTTCCTGCAGCCTTGTGGCCTCTGACACCCCATCCACAAATGGGAGTGCTGATCCTCTGCATTGCCAAGACACCCCTGAGGGAGTTGAATTCCCCGCCCCTGTCCCCCCAGAACAGAACCCACCTGACCTCCCTCCCATTGAGGCAAATGGGTTGGAGCCTGCTGAGTCAGAAGCCACTGTCACCCCTGTCACCTCGCCTGAATCGACCCTGGGTGCTGTGTCCTGGGTGTTGCCACTGGTGTGGCTGGAGAAGACCCTCAGCAACTCGTTCCTGGTGGAATCCCTGCGGCACAGCCTGCCCCTCCGCAAGCCACAGCAGGATGCCAGCAGCAGTGTCACCCCAGTGCCCACGGTGGTCACTGGCACCAGCACGACCCCGGTGCCCACAGTGGTCACTGGCACCAGCACGACCCCGGTGCCCACGGTGGTCACTGGCACCAGCACGACCCCGGTGCCCACAGTGGTCACTGGCACCAGCATTACCCCTGTGCCCACTGTGGTCACTGGCACCAGCATGACCCCTGTGCCCACCACGGTGGTCAGCACCAGCACAACCCCAGTGCCCACTGCACTCGCTGGCACCAGCACGACCCCAGTGCCCACCACAGCCATTGGAACCAGCATGACCCCAGTGCCCACTATGGCCACGGGCACCAGCATGACCCCGGTGCTCTCCATGGCCACTGGCACCTTCATGACACCTCGGGATGTGTGGGAGAGGAGCATGAACACATCCAGGGGAAGCCTCCCCTGTGCCAAGGACAGTGCTGCAGAAACAGACTCCCTGCTCTGGCAGTAAGTAGGATGTACCCCCCTGGATGGGGCTGTGGCACCTGTGGGCTGTCCTTACCCTAAGCCCCTCTCTTTGTCCCCAGCTGTCCCCGGGAGCAGCTGAAGACCCTGCCACGGGCAGAGCTGGAGGGGAGGCTGGAGAGCACCCTCATCATCATTGAAGTCCTGTCGCTGCAGCTGCGTGACTGGCAGGAGAGCCAGCGGCTGCAGCCTGGCGTGGGGCCGGCCAAGCAGAGGGACGCCTTCACACAGACAGACAGCACCCCCCCTGAAGGGGTAAGAGCGCTCTCCGAGGCGATGCCACCCTGTCCCCCGCAGCCACGGTGCCGTGACAGTGTCCTTGTGCCGCTGGTGACCCCGTCTGGGTCGGTGGAGTGGAAGTAAAGCGTGGCTGCTGCATCACAGCATCACGCGCCCGGTGCTGCATTATCACGCCCTGATCAACCCCGCTGAGTCTGCTGGATTTGAACCCTCGCGGGGGAAAAATGTCCCTGGTGCACGTGGGGGGAGGAGGGGAGGTGTCATGGCTGACCAGCTCTCGCTGGCCCCAGGGTGGAGCGGGGCTGGTGCGAAGCTCTGGTGGGTGCCCTTGGGAGGAGGAGCTGTGGAGGAAAACAGAAGCTGGGGAGTGGAGCGGGATCTACAGCTGGAGCTGGGTGCCCAGTGGCTGTCACTGGCGATGAGTGTGCCAGATCTCAGCCACACAGGGCACACACAAGTGCCTGGTGCTGCTTGTGCCAGCTGCCATAGCACCAGTGTCCTTGTCCCTTCCCCAGAGCAGCCAGAGCCTCCTGCTCCGGGGCCTCGCGGACGCCACTTTTCGGAGCTTGCAGGATGAGCAGGAGGTGAGCACATCCCTGTGCCTCCCCTTTCCCCTGGGTTTGGCACACACAGCAGCTGTACCTGGTGTCTCACAGTGCTGTCACCTCCCACAGCAGGAGAAGGAGAGGACCCTGGTGTCCCAGTGCCAGGCTGTGCTTGAGAGTGCTCCCAGCAAGGTGCAGAGCTGCCTGGAAGAGCGGGATGCCATCAGGCAGCGAGTGGATGAAGCCCTACGAGCCAAGGATCAGGTAAGGGAGCAGCTCTTGTGGGATCAAGGCAGTCTCAGCTGTCCTCATACCTTTGGTGGGGCATCCTGCATCTCTACCTATCTCTGGGGATGAGGATCTCCCTGCATCCCCGGGGAAGAAAATCCCACTGTGGAAGGCAAGAAGTGCTGTGTGGTGGAGCTCTCTGGATGTTATTTTGTGTGGGCTGTGCCCCCTGGGAGCAGGAGTCCTAGACTGATGCAGGGATGGCTCCTGGGAGTTTCCCCTTGTGCCACAGCATGGCTGGAGCAGCATCCTCTCCTCCGCAGGGATATCTCTTCCTGGAGGCTTTCTGTGCCCATGCCAGTGCCCAAATCAGTGCCCGTGACCAGAGCCTGGCCTCCCAGCAAGAGCTGAGCACGCTGCTGGCCCATGCCATCAATCTGCAGGTACTGAGTGTGGTGCTACCCCCCACACTGGATCAGGGGGTGGAAGGGCATCACCATATCCTGGGCTTGGGTGATGCTCTTCGATGGGCTTGGGTGCACCAGGGGTTTCCTGGTGCTGCTGCTGGGAAGCTGCTGTAAATTTGGCCTCAGGGCTGGTACTTGCCTCCCTTCCTGGCCATTAAATGTGGCTTTTCCACCACGGCAGTGCTGACTCATCCCTCCTACCCTACAGGCTTCCCTGTCTGCTGAGGCGCAGTCTTTCCGGGAATTCTTAGATGTCACCTTTGAAAATCTGGAGAAGGAAAGGAGAGCCCTGGATGAGGAGGTGAGAGGTGTCCCATGAGGGCTCAGCCCCTCACTGCCCTGCCAGTGCCACAACCTGTCCCTGGTCACACAGCAGGACAGTGCCACAGCAGAGCCACGCTGAGTTCTGTCTGGTGCTGTCTTCCTTCCCAGCGGGAGCAGATGAGGGCCCTGGTGTCCCAGTCCCAGACCCTTTTGGAGCGTGTGCCTGGCAAGCTGCAGAGCTGCCTGGAGGAGCTGGCTGCCACACGGGCACGAGCAGAGGAAGCTCTTCAAGCCAAGGAAGAGGTACAGGGGTGTCTCTTCTTAGTGCTATGAGGCGTGGGGTGGTTTGGGGCACCCCTTGGTGTGTGAGAATACCCCGTGGAGAAGAGCACCCCAGAGCAAGCACTGTCTCCACAGACATCCTGCCAGCTGGAGGAGACCTTGGTGACCCTGCAGGACACAGAGGCTCGGCTGGAGCAGCTGACAGTTGCCAACTCACGACTGAGCAAAGGTGGGGTGGGCAACGTGGGGAATGGAGCTGTCACATCCCCCCTGCCCCTGTCTCCCCAGCTGACAAGTCTGTCCCTCGCAGACCTGAGCTCCATGATGATAAATCTGTCCAGCGTGCAGCAGGAGCGGGATGCGCTGCAGCAGGAGAACGAGAAGCAGTGGGAGGAGATGGCCCAGTGGGTTTGAGCCCTGATGTCCTGAGCCCCATCCCACCTCTGACCCCTAAAACACAGCACCCCCTGATCCCATCCCACCTCTGACCCCTAAAACACAGCACCCCCTCATCCCATCCCATCCCCTCAGGCTGGCGCGGGAGAGGAATTCCCTGCAGCAGGAGTGCAAGGAGCTGTGCCAGGAGCTGCGGGAGGCCACCGAGTGCCGGGAGGTAGGAGCTGCCTGACCTTGCCCACGCTGTCATGCGCTGCCTGCCCCCATCCCGGCCTCTCCGGGAAGGCTGGCAGATGGCCAGGAGTGGGATTAGGCCTCCTACGGAGGGGGGATGAGCTTGTGAGGGCGGGTTGACATCCCGCACGTAGCGCAGCTTTTCATCCTGCCCGGCAGGGATTCCCAGGGAGGGGGCTGGGCAGCTCTTGGAGAGAATTTTCTTGGAGATAATTTTCCCCTGCAGGCATGGACCTGTCCCCCCCCTGCCTATCCTAAGTCTCCAGTAAACTGGTTTGCAGGGTTTGGGCTGCTGAGATAAAGATGCCCCTGGTTAGAAACAGCACCCTGAGGCACGGGAGGGTCTGTGCTGGGGGTCTCAATGGGCCCTCTTGGGTCTCTTTTTGGCTGCTCAAGGCTGTGTCCCCCCCACCCTCTTACAGTTCCTGGATCAGGAGAACCAAATGTGCCGCACACAGCTGCTGGAGGTGGAGGCCAGGCTGAACTCCACACTGGCCACGCTGCAGGAGCGTGTCCTGCAGCACGAGGAGCTGATGGAGTCCCACCAACGCCTACGGTACTGCCCCACCTACCAGCTCACTCAAATCTCTAGTTTTGGGAAATCAAGCCCTTCCTGGGGTGTCAGAGGGGACATTTTGACCACAATCACTGCTGCTTCAGCCAAGTGTGGTGGTCCAGGTGGCTGGGAGAGGCTGTGGGGAAGGCCAGCAGATTCCATCTTGAGGGAAACTGCCTAAATCTGTGGGATTTGCCCTATTGCTAGCTCATGGTGAGAAGCAGGCATGTCCCCATCCCACACTGAGAAAGGGCAATGCTGCTCCTGCTGAGGCTGACACCATCCCACAGGGAAGAGCAGGCTGCCCTCAGCAAGGAGCTGGACAGCACCAAGGCCGAACTCCTCAGCTTGCAGACAAAGAGGAACAAAGTTTCCTGGTGCTCCACGGACATCATGGAGAGCAAGATACGGTTGCAGGAACTCGCTGATTGCCTTAAGGCAGCTCTGGAAGAGCAGGTAGGAGCCCTGTGCTGGGGACAAGGATGACAGGATGGCCTAGGGTGGGGTCACACCCCCATGGCTTTCAAACCCTGTGCTTGCTGGGGCAGTCACAAGCTGCACTCTGGTGCTGTGCTCTCCTTTCCCTCTGAAGGATGATGATGATGCTCCATCGAGAAGCAAAGCCTGGACCCCAGGCCCCCGGACCCCGGGCTGGCAGACCCCACGCCGTGCCTGGACCCCGGCCTTCCGCACCCCGGTGTGCCGCACCCCGCGCGCCGGCAGCTCCTTCGTGGGCAGCGTCCTGAAAGCTGTGGCAGGGAAAGGTGAGCTGGCACCCCCTCCCTGGGTTTTGGGGAGTCCCAGGATGGGGATTGCTCCCTCCCATGCTGGGGGATGTGCAGGGCTGGGCACAGCTGCTGTCCTCTCCTCTTGCAGATGCCAATGAAACCACCAGAAGTGGGAGTGCAGTTGCCAAGGACAAACTTGGACCTGCGCCAAAGCCAATAGGTATTGGGGCTGTCACCCTGTCTGGGACCCTGCTCTGAAGCTGCAGGGCTGCTGTGCAGAGGGATGAGCAGGCACACCTTCCTTTGTGTGCCCTGGGGCTGATGTTTCATCCACGTTTCTCACGAGGCTCTTTCCTGCCTGCAGATCCCGAGGACACTCTGCTGGAGAGCGTGAAGGAGCTGAGAGCTGTGGTCTCCAACCTTGCCATGCTGAGCTCCCGCATCCAGGAACTGGAACAGAGCGAGTTCAGGGCACTGCAGACGGAGATGTGAGTTCAGCCTGGGCTCATGTCAAGGGTTGGGCAGAGGCATCACTGCTGGGCATGGCCTTTCTTGCAGGCAGCCTGCCCTGGGTCTGCCTCTTGCCCCAGCCCTGGATTAGACCTTTCCTGTCATGGCTAGATGGGCTTTTCCCAGCTGGCTGGGCTGGACCAGGTGTCTTCTCTCACCATGGGCCCAGGGGGAGGCCCAGGAGGGGGTTTGGTACCTGGTGCTTGGCTGCTATCCCCACCCACTCAGCACCACTGTCCTCTCCCAGCTGTGACCTGCAGCTCCGCCTGGAGACAGTGACAGCTGAGAGCCAGGAGAAGCTGGATACCCAGGCTGCCACCATTGCCAAGCTGAACAAGGCACTGAGGACCAAGCTTGAGGTAAGCCAGAAGTGGGCCAGCACTCAGCCCAGGGCAGAGCCAAACTGGGACGGGCACTGATCTAGGACATGGAGAAATCTGGTGATGCCCCATGGGTGCTCCTGGCTTCTCTGACCTCCTCAAACATGAGAAACCCTGCTCGAGGTGCTGGGGGTAGCCAGGGCTGGGCACTGCCTGACCCTGCTTCTTCCTCCCTGTCAGAATGAGAAGGAGCTGCAGGACGTGGTGAAACAGCAGGAAGAGAAGATGTTGCAACTCATCGACAAGAGTGGGGAAGTCATGGTGGGTGATGGGGGCAGGGGTGAAGCAGCACCCTGGGGGCTGCCAGCCACAGGACCCCTCTCAGCATCCCTTCTTCCCTTGCAGAGGCTGAAGGCAGAAGTCTCCGAGCTGAAGCGCTTGCTCCAGCGTGCAGAGACAGAGGCCAAGGTGCTGTGGGAGGAGATGAGGGGCAAGGAGCACCAGGTGGACACTGCCTACATCCAGGAGCGGGTCGTGCTGCGGCGGGAGGTGAGGCCGGGGAGCTGCGGGGCTGAGGGCTCCTCATGTCACCCCACCATGGACAAGGAGGCCTCTTCAGACCTTGGTCCTCACCCCCCACTCCAGAGCTTTCCCCCACAGGGATCTCAGCAGGGCTTGCTCCTTTTGCAGGTGGATAAACTGCGGCTGCTGCTCGTGGAAAAAGAGGATGAGAATGTGCGGCTCACTGACAAATACCTGGAGCAGGTATGGGGCACCCAAAGGGGCTGCCCTGGCTCCAGTCGTAGAATCAGAATGGTTTGGGTTGGAAGGGACCATAAAGGTCACCTAGTTCCAGCACTCCTGACATGGGCAGGGGTCCCCTCTCCCTTCTGGGCTGGTCCCTGCCCAAGTTTGGAGCAGTCCTGACAGGCATCTCCCACCACCACAGGTCCGAGGGCTGGAGATGAAGCTTCATCATACCCAGAAAGCACTGAGGAACCACGAGGAGATGCAGGAGAAGATGAAAGAGGTGAGATTTACGGTTCCCTGCTCACCCTTGCTGTGACTTCAGCAACACCAACCCAAACACGATTGCTGTGCTGTCCCCAGGTCCTGTCGGTTGTCCCTGAGGTGGCTCTGGGCTGCCAGGAGCTCCAGAGCCTGTGGCGCTACCTGGGCCTGAAGCCAGCCAGCAAGGAAGCTGCTGAGCCGCTATAGCCTGTAGCCTGAAACCTTTCCTGTTGTTAATGTTGTAATTATTTATTGAATAAAGTTGTGCTGGCTTTTACCCCGCCTGCTGTGTGCATTCAGGAAGCTCCTGGTGCTGTGGGTGGGGACAACTTGTCCAGCCTGTGCCGGTTGCTCCTGTTCCGTCACGGGGCTGTGGGCACAGCTCCCTGCCACCCCCGGGCCTCTCCTTGGCGAGGGACACGTCCCCCCCTCTCTGCCAGTGCTTGCTCTCAATGAGGGCCCGCGTTCCCCAGGCTCCCACCCCGCGGCCCCGGCAGCAGCCAGAGTGCCCGGGGCCGAGCCAGCTTCCCTCCCCTGCTCCCTGCTCCTCCTCCTGCCCTAGATTCCCTCTGTGCCCTGCTCTGCAGGGGCTTGTCTGGATCCTGCCCCCCATCCTGGGGCTGCAGGCACGAGCCTGTTGCGTGGGGATTGTTCCAGCGGGTGGATCCCTTGCCTTATCACAGGGATGGTTCCAGAGGCTGGATCCTGCAGCCCCCATCACGGGGCTGTGGGCACACGCCTGTTGCACGGGGCTGTTTCCCCTTCCCATGGCTCCAGCACGCAGCATCCCGTGGCTCAGCCAGTGCCGGGAGCTCTGCCAGCTCCTGCTCCCAACCCCCCTTGGTCCCTGCTGCTGCATGGAGAGGGGGGGAGCTCCCTCAGGGGCTCCCCAGCTCCCAGCACAGCTCCAACCTCACCTCCCTTCTTCCCTACTGGGGCAGCTCCTGCGGGATCCCCCTCCCGGTGTTCCTGACCCCAAGGATGCTCTCCACCGCCATGGGGACCACGCGGCGCCTTCCCTCCCCTGCCATGGCCCAAAATAGCAGCACTCCAACAAGTGCTCTGGTTTTTTAATGGCCTCTTTCTCCTGCCCAAGGGGGGTGGAAATCACCTTCCCCTGCCCTCTGCCACAGCCCTGCCGCTCTGTGTGGGGCGGGGTGCTGGCATCGATTTATTTACCGGGAAATGGAGGTGTTTGGGGTGTGCCTCCACGTCCTGGGTGCGTGGGTGGCTCGTGGGGAAGCAGCGCTCTCTGCTCCCTGGCACTGCCATCCTCGCTGACCTGTGACCCGCTGGGTCGGGTACAGTCTGCCAAAGTGCAAAGCTGGCAGTGGGGGGCCCCAGCTCTGGGATGCAGGGAGTTGTGCTCCCTTCCCTGGATGAGGGCCACGCAGGGTGGCTCAGCCTCCTTTTACGGCGGGATTCGGCACCGCGGGGCCCTGGCAGCCGTCCCCGTGGGGCGAGTGGGGACGCCGGTATTGTCCCTGTGCTGGCTGCAGGTGGTTTTTAAGGGGGGTTGATCTCCTGTGAGTGTCCTCACCCTGTTCTGGAGGGTCTGGGGCTCAGTGGTGCAGGTCCCTGGGCACAGAGGTCACCCAGATGGGGTATCCTGCACAGTAACAGTGACCCCAGCCCGGGGGTGGGACAAGGGGGTCCCCGGCCCAGAAGTGATGAGGGAAAGTCTCTGTTCTTAGATAATAGTGGAAATAGAGGGGCACAACCTGCGGTTGGCACGGAGTGGTCGCTATCCTTAAAGTGGCAATAGGGGGGCACAGCAGGGTCCCCAGCAGCAGCAGGGGGATGCCCATAACCAAGCAGAGGTGGTGGGACAGAGGGGTCT
>VZTB01011202.1:382487-400855 GCA_013397245.1 Thryothorus ludovicianus | reverse complement strand
CGGCGGCGGCCAGGACCGAGGAGGAGCTGGGCCGAAAGGCGCTCATCGGGCCCGACGATGTGCTGGGGCTGCAGCGGGTCACCAGCGGTGCGTACCGGGCATGGCGCGGGGGGAGGATGGGGAACGTGTCCCCCGTGGGGCTTTTCCAGGGGGAAAAAGAGCAGCCGGTCTTCTTCTCCGAGGAGTCTAAACTGGGGGGAAAAGAGGAGCCGTTCCCCCTTTCGAGGGGGGCTAACCCAGAGGGAAAATGGGATCCGGTCCCCTCTTCCCGGGGGACAAGAAGTGGGGATGCAGCACCGCAGGGGACAGAGTCCGCACCGGGATGTGGCACCCCGCGGACTGGGTACCATCGAAAGAACAGGGGAATGGCCGGAGCTGGGGATGCAGCCCCCCGGCTCTGGTCGAAGGTCGATGTTGGGATGCTCCTCGCTGCTCTCCCCATCACCCGTTCCCTGTGTCTGAGCCTCCCACCCTGTGCCCACGGCAAGGGGATGGGCTGGATCCCTGGCCACAGCATGAGGGGGGGCTTCACAGCAGCTCCCCCATCCCAGTTTCCCCCTCTCCAGTATAGCACCCGTGGTCTTGAGGGCATTTTGGAGGTGGTGGGTGGGAGTGTGTGGCTGGAGGGGCTGTTGTGTTTGGCAGAAGAGCTCGGGACAGCAGCACGGGGGGCTGGGGAAAGGCCAGGATGGGGGGGAATGGCTTCACACTGATAGAGAGCAGGTTTAGATTAGATATTAGGAAGAAATTCCTCTCTGAGAGAGTGGTGGGGCCCTGGCACAGAGAAGCTGTGGCTGCTCCATCCCTGGAAGTGTTCAAGATGAGGTTGGACAGGGCTTGGAGTGATCTGGGCTGGTGGAAGGTGTCCCTGCCCCTGTCAGGGAGTTGGAACCAGGTGGTTTTTAAGGTCCTTTCCAACCCCAACCGTTCCAGGGTAATGAGTGTGCCTCAAGCCAGCCCATCCCCTCAGCGATGCCCAGGGACAATCTGCTCTGGTGTCCCAAAAAGTCCTTTTGCCACGTGTTAGGACCTTTGGGCTGTGTCTCTGGGCTCTCAGGGTGGAGGGGCTGGCCTGGGGTCTGGCCGTGCTCCCCGTGCCTCTCAGGGCTCTGTGATGTGGCCTCAAAGCCAGCTCTGTGTCACAGCCGGGGCTGTGACGTGCCCTGGAGAGGAAGGATGCGGCTGTGGGTGCTGGTGCGTGCAGGCAGCCCCGTGGGGCTGCTGTGAGAGCAGGATGGGAGGAGGACAGCCTGGCAGGGACTCGTGTCAGCCCTCAGGAAGGGCTTGCAGAGGCTCCTCTGTGAGGGGCTGCTGCTGCTGGGGACCCTTGGGTCCCCTCCTGCGAGCTGAGCTGCTCTGCAGCTGCGTGATTCACTGCCCAGGCCCAGAAATCCCCTGCCTGTAGCAGGGAGAGCCACGCAGCAGGCACTGAAGCATCCTGCCAGCATCCTCAGTTGGATGCTGAATGCAAGGCATGGCTGTGTGAAGCACTGCTCACTTGATGGCAGCCTCCCTGAAGTGTCCCTGCCCTCGCCAGGGTTGTCTGCAGGGGACAGGGCCACCCCACACCCTTACTGTCACCTCGTGTGGCATCAGTGGGGGTGGATGGTGCATGCTCTTGGTAAGCTCCTGCCTTCCCAGGGAGCAGGGAGGGCTAAGCTGGTGAGCCAGGCTTGGAGCAAAGCTGGTTGTTGTCTGCCTGTTCCAAGCCTGGGTAAGAGTGCTCTGGAGCACAGGGAGGATGTGAAATGCATGAAAATGTTGTGTTCCCCTCCTGCTATGAGACTTGCTGGTACCAGGGGTGCAGATGGGTCATGCTAAACAGAGCCAGGCACTGTGGTGATGTCCCAGGCTTACCATGGGAAGTGCTTCCTGTCCTACTGGATGTGTGGGAGCCAGGAAATGCTTTTCACACCTGAAACCCTCCGTGAGTTTGGGGATGCAGGTCAAAAGTACATCCATGTTGAGCATATTGTGTTTTATCACCCCAGAGCACTTTGCAACTCCCCTTCTCAAGCTCTCTTTTTGTCCTGGTGGATTTAACAGAAGGCAAAGAATATTTTTCAGATCTTTAACACCTAATGATTAATTGAGAAATTTTATGGCCTTTGTTCATTTCTACACCCTTAAAAACAGATGGCCAAAAATAGCAATGTGAGACTGTTCCACTCTTCAGCTTCAGGTGGGGGAGGAGGAAGGACCGGGCTGTGGGAGAGAAGTTCACAGCTGCCCCAACCTTTTGGCTGTGCTGAGTGTCAGGGCAGACACCATACCCTGTTGCAGCATTTCTGTCTTTGACAGTTTGAAGTTGAAGGAGGAGTTGGTGGTGGGGCTGCAGCAGAAACGTCCTGGTGCCCTGGATACCTTTTGCTGTTCCAGAGAGAGGATAATCCATCTTTATCCAAACTCGTGGGCCACTAGCACGCCAGCTCATGCTGTCGAGGGACTGCATGAAATTGTGTAAATTGTGTCCTGCCTGGCACCTGGGGAGGGCTGGCCATGTTTTAGGGTTGCTTCATCAGCCAAAGCCCAGCAGGGCTTGGTACCACAGGAAGGTGTGTTTTGGGAATGCCCACACCAGGAGCAGGCTGTGTGTTTCTGAGCAGCCTTCCAGGCTGTGCAGGGAGAGGTGGAATTCTGGCTGTAGCACAGAATGGTTTGGCTTGGAGGGGACCTTAAAAACCACCTTGTTCCAGCTGCCTCACCAAGAAGAGGAACACCTTCCACTAGGTGAGCTTACCCCAAGCCTCATCCACCCTTTCCTTGAACACTTCCAGGGATGGGGCAGCCACAGCTTCTCTGCCCAACCCATACCAGTGCCTCAACAGCCTGACAGGGAAGAATTCCTCCCTGGTGACCTTTCCATCAGGCAGCACAGCTGGACTTTGCTCTCCCAGTGGGTGCAGCTGGCCGAATGTGAGGTGGCTGGGCTGGCAGGGTGGCGAGGCAGGATGTGGCTCTGTGGGCAGCCACAGGAGCCAGCTGGGCTCTGCTCCTAATGTGCTTCTAATAAGCTTAACTGGGGAGTTGTGTGAACTGCCCTGCACGTTCTGTGTCCTTCCAATGTTAAATTCCCTGGCAGCTCCGGGCCCACAATGTTTCCGGACACGCTGGGGTCCAGCCTGATGGATCTGGGATGCTGCCCTGGGATATCTGGGCCTTCTGGCCAGGCTGGCTCTGGCACTGCTCCAGCTGGATCAGGTGTAAAGGCTGGAGAACCGTTTCCTTTGCAATTAGCGAGATTTGTCACTCGCTCACACAACTGTGGTTGGGAAAAGCGGAAAAAGCTCATGACGTGATTAATTTAAGATTAGCAAAGGAGTGAGGCAGAGCTCAGTTCAAATTGCAATTAATTACTGAGGCAGCCAGAGGATCAGAGGAGTCAGATGTGTAACAAAAGACAAGCTCCAGCCTCTGAGGCTGCCCTGCTTATCACCTGCACACTTTGCCTGTAATACCAGATCAAATGTTACGTTTTGAGTTTTATTCTAATGCTGATTTTATTTTAGCAAACCAAGGGGTTAAATCATTGATTACATGCTTGGAAACAGTTTCAAAACAAACCCTAAAAATAAGGAACACACACGTAATCATTGCTGAAAGTAATCTCTTCCTTGAGCTGTCACTTGGGATTTCTCTGAGACTTCTCTAGGCAGCTTTAGGTAAAGGCCAGCTTGGCACAGGGCTGCCTCAGTGGGTTAGGCAGGACAGACCTTTCTTGGGGGACTTTCATACCAGTTTCCTGCAGTCAATTAAAGAAAAAAAACACCCAAATAAACCACTTCCCTGACCTCTGCCTCAGCAGCTCCAGTCCTGTAAAGCTAAACCAGCTGGGATCCATGTTCAAATCCATTTCTAAATCCATGGGGTTTGGATAGGCAAGGAGAGAGGGAGGCACTAAGAGGAATGTGAGGCAGCTGTGCATGAATCCATCTTCAAAGCTGCTCCTGGACCATGACTTCCCTCTCCAATTAATGGGGAGAATGTGTTTTATTAGGAGCTCTGAGGAGCTGTGGGTGTCTGCGAGGTTAATAAATCCCTGTTCTGCCTTGTCCAGGGCTGTGATGTGTGGCTGTGTTTTGATGTTGCAGAGTCACATCCCAGAGCTGTGCCAAGCTGCTCTCCCCAGGACCCTTCCCTCAGCATCCCACACAGGCTGTGAGCT
Organism: Thryothorus ludovicianus; assembly: GCA_013397245.1. Taxonomy (NCBI): domain Eukaryota; kingdom Metazoa; phylum Chordata; class Aves; order Passeriformes; family Certhiidae; genus Thryothorus; species Thryothorus ludovicianus. The sequence continues at coordinate 396,690 of VZTB01011202.1, read as the reverse complement.
TTTCCAGGGCTCCATGTTTCCCAGAGTCTCACAGTAGAATGTGAGCTGTTAGGATTCCCAGGGGCAGCACACGTGGTGTGTGTGTGGTGTGGGATTCCTCCTTCTCCCAGGGTTGTGGGTTCAGGCCATCCCTGGTGGAAGTGGCAAAGGTAAGAGGAAGGCTGAGGGAGTCAGCCTGATGGTCTGGGCAGAGCTTGGCTTTGGCTCAGCCCCAAAATAGCTGATTTAGTTGATGTTGTGCGTGTGGTTTCAGACTTTGAATGCAATCAGCATGAAAAGGGGGCAGGAGAAAGTGTTTGGGTGCCTTGGAAATGGGGGAAGAGCAGCTCCATCCACAGGCTGCAGGGCTGTGATCAAATTAATTGTGAGAGGGTGAAGTCTGGAAAGCTCTAGTTGAAATTAAAAAGAAAAAAAGAGATGAGCAGGCTGCCACAAAAATCAGAGCCTGGTGAGCTGTGCAGTAGGACTTGGCAACTGAGGGGCTCTGGGGACTTTGGGAAGTGCCTCAGCTTGGAGCCTCCTGGCCCAAATCCCTCTGCTTCCTTGACAGTAAATGTGCTGCTGTGGAAAAACCCCTGTGGGATCCTTCTGGTACAGGATTTTCCCTCTGGGACACTGCAGCAGCCTAATTCCAGAGCTAGGTCAGAGGGCAGCTGCTTCCCTCCCTGTGCAACCCCCTGGTCTCTGGTTCTCCAAACCCCGTGGTTTGGGTTGGAGGGATCTGTTTTACAGGAGCAGATCCTCTTTCCTGGCTGGCTTGGTTTCACAGGGCTTGAACTGCTGAGGCAGAGGGCAGGGAAATGGTTTATTTTATTTATTTTTTTTCTTTAACTGAACCCAAGTTGTCTGGGCAGGTGTATCAATGGCAACTGGAGCCTGCCCTGCCTTTCCCTCAGGTCCTGCTCTGTGTCCTGCGTCACCCTCAGCCTCTTCATGGGGGTCCGGGCTATTTTTGCTTCCTCCTGAGACTCTTCAATCTGATAATCTCCTAATCTCCAGCTCCTGGCAATTCCTCTGCAGTTGTCTTGGCTTTATACCTGGCTTATATCTTGGGAGTTGGCTTCAGAATAGCTCCTGACCTTGTTGGTTAATGCATGTTAGGAAATAGGCCTGCATAACTACAGGGCCCTTCTCATCCGTTCCCTAAACTGTTGTTGTCTGTGTTGGGGAGAGAAATTTCCTGTTCTCTGCTGTTGCCTCAGTCTCTTGTACAGCATTCTCTGGATTTACAGCATTTCCAGGACCACATTTTCAGTTCTTTCTTACCCCAGGTGCACTCTGCTTTCCTTAGCGGGCTCTTAAGGCCTTAAAATAGGAGCTGCCCCATCTGAGATTAGACTCTGATGAGCACAGAAATATCCCTGGTGTCTGTGAGAGGGGACACGTGCTTCCTCCTGATTGCAGAGATGGAAAAGGGATCTTGAAAGGAGCACAACAAAGAGGGTGAATCCTATTGCCCATGAACTGGTGATAAAATGTGCCTGGTGGGGTGGTTGCAAAGGAAATTTGGAAATATAGGATCAAATTTTAGCTTTCTGTGATGAAGACCAAAACTGATCTCATGCATTTAAATGATGGGGAGACATCCTGAGGAGAAAGTGCCTTTGTTTGCTTTCCTGTGTTATTTAGCACTGTATTATCCCTCACCTTTTGTGCTCCTCTGGAACACCAGCTGCTAAAATACACACCTGGAATTATGCATCAGGGTTCAGGACGTGCCAGTGTTCACAGGCAGTGCCAGCTGGCATTATCCAGGCTGTTCTACTGGTTTATTTTGTAATCTTGTTGGGTTAGAGAGGGCAGGAAGGTTTCCTGGATAAAAACTGGCTCTTCCCTGTATTAGGCAGTGAGAAATCACCTCAGAACTGCACCAGGGGAAGGAGCACCTGCTGATTCTGAGAGCAAAGCTAGAGACCACTGAACTGTTTGGGGTCACTTTGGAATCACTTTTTCCTACAAAGGGAATTGGAGAATTTGTGAAGGAATTAACTGAGCCAGATTCAGGAAGCCAATCACCTCTGCTGCTTCCTCAGACCACCACAGTGGTGTCGGTTGTGATCTTCACAACTGTGATAGGTCTTAAGAGAGAAATTGTGTCTAGAAGGGGGGAGTTGCAGATCTTTGGGCATGATCCCCAGGTTAGGAGAAAGCAGCTGGAGAGGCACCATCAGGAGTGGTGATGTGTGAGTGAGAAGTGGCTGCTAATACCAGATGGATTGTTTTCAGGAAGGGTTTGGAGGTCTGGGATATGACAATTCCCTGGCCTTTAGGAAAGGGTAGGAAATAATCCTCTTTTGTGACCTTTTATTTGCGCTACTAAATGTGGGTACTTTAGGATAAAAACCAATCTGATGGTTTTCCATGGCAGTGCTGCTGTGTCTGTGCCTTCATCCCTAAATCAGGTGAGTACTGAAGGCTCAGGGACACACCACGATGCTTCAGTTATTAACAGGGAGACAGCACAACCTGCTTCAGGGGAAGAGGAAGAAACAAGAAAATATCCTGTCCTGAGAGACCAACCCACCATTCTCTGTAACAATCCCTTCTGTGGAGGTTTGATCTGCCTCATTCCCAGCTAAAATAACCACGGCTGCTGCCTCCCTTCCCCAAATCGTGGCGACGGTGAATTAGGATAAGGGAAGCAGATGATACATTTAAGTGAGTCACGGAAGTGTGGGCAACTGGGCCCTACAGTAATTTAAAAATAAGTGTGTATGGGATGAGATTAGCAAAATCTGACAGTGCTCAGCTAAGCAGAAGGATCTGCCAATTGCAAGCAGCCCATTCCCAATAAGAGCTTCCAGTGCAGCCGCAGGCTCCTGTTACATGTGGGGGAAAAAGCCAGCACGTGGCTACTTTGATTGATTTTTGAACAGGAATAGCAGAAACTAATGTAATACAGACTGAGAAGAATATATATTCCTCTGGGTTTTTTTTTTTCCTTTCTAGGAGACTGGGCACTGCCAGAGGAGGAAAAAACCCACTCGATTGCAGTGTTCTGGCAGCTGATCTTCCCGGATGGCATCCAGTGTTATATTGGCATGCTGATTAAAAAAAACCAAAAAACAACAAAACAAACAACAGAAAAAAAAAAGGATTTAAAATATTATCTGGGTAAAAAAAAAGAATTGGAAAATAACAGTGTAGGGGTGCAAACATCAATGAGCAGGAGCCTGGTGGGGATTCTAGTCGGGGTTTACTCCTCTTTGGAGGCTCTGCTTGGCTCTCCTCTGCTCCAGATGAGTCATGGACACTGTTACTGCAGCAACGCTGCTGCCAAGGAGGGGGATAAAGCTGTTGCCATGGTGCTGGATGGGCAGGAATTCTGCAGGAGTAGAAACACTTAATAATTAACTTGCAGACAAACGCAGGCTTCAGATTTGCCAGCGTGCTCCAGGGAAGGTGTCCTGGGCTCCTGGGCAACTGCTGCCTGTTCCCAACAGCCTTCCCAGGGAACAGCCAGTGGCCATGGGCTGAGGGAGGGGAAGCTGGGCTCTGGGAAGCTGTGCCTGCTTCCATCAGTTTGTGTTTTGCATGCTGGTGCTGGGAGCTGGGAAGTTGTGGGACGGGTTAGGAATTGGGGTGGCTGATGTGTCAGAGCCTAAAATCACAGTGTAATTGCAGGACGTCTCCCTGAGGAATGATAAACGTCAGGGCCTGAGGCAAGGGCTGGGTTTAGGTTCCTGTCCTGTCTTCTTGGCTGCTGTTCAAGACACAAAATAAGATTTTTGTGCAGTTCTTGGAGTTTTTGACCAAACACAGGCATGTGTTTCTTTGTGGTAATAAAAAGCTCGAGCTTTTAGCTTGTTCTTCCTGACAGTTTGGGTGCTGGTGTCAGTTTTCCCTTGTGCTCTGTTGATAGGGAAGGGAAAATCCCTGCCAAATGCCGGGGATGCTTTGTGCACTGTCCTCTCTCTGAACACCCATTTATAGAATTGTAGAAACTCGGAGTGTTTTGGCTTAAGAGGGACCTTAAAGATCATCCTCTTCCATCCCCTCTGCCATGCAGGGACACCTCTCACTAGACCAGGTTGCTCCAAGCCCCATCCAGCCTGGCCTTGAGCACTTCCAGGGATGGGTCATCCACAAATTGTCTGGCATTGCTTTGGGTGTTCACCATATGGGGTTATTGGAGAGCAGATAAACTGTCCAGGGAGAACATTTAACACCTCTGTTCATTGCACTGACTTGACTTGGACAGTTCTCCAAGTTATGGAGATTTGGAAGGAATAAAAAGCTTCTAGGAAAGTGCTGGTGCCAGGTGTTCATGCCTAGGAGCTCAGAAGTCTCTCACAGTGGTCCTGGATTTCTTAGATCAGTGCTGAAGTTGAGTTGGCATGGGCAGATCTGAGCTCTGAGCACTTGTAACTTGTTTTTATGTAGTCAATACCTAAGCCTCAGGTGGATGGATTTGTTGGAGTTTCAAAAATAGGAAAGCAGACAGAAATAAGTGATTAGCTCAGATTAACAGCAGGAATTAGTAGCTGAGAAAGTGCTTCGAATTAGAATGTTTAAGTATTATTTTCACCTTGGAACCTCCAGAACCAGTCTCCTACATCAATCAAATGTGCTGTTGTTTGAAAGCTGACCTGACTTGTCTACATAGAGCATTTCTTTAGATTTGTCAGGGTAAAGTAAGTTATTGGAGCTGCTTTCAATCTGTGCTCTATGTGCTCCTTCTCCAGGGAGGAGGATGATTCCTATGCCAGGAGCTGGCTCAGGGCACAGCAAGGCTGAAGGCCAAACTGTGGGGATTTTAGTAGTGGAATCCTCATGCCTGGGAGTGTTCAAAAGGCCTGTGGATGTGGCACCTGGGTCATGGTTTAGTGGTGAACACAGCAGTGCAGGGTGAGAAGACTTGATGATCTTAGAGACCTTTTCCAACCATAATGATTCTGTGATTCCATGACTTTCTCTCAAAAATACTCAAAGCGGGGAAGGGCTCTGCTCCCTGTTTTCCTAACACAGGGAAAAGCTTCAACATCATTTTCAGTGCTGAGGAAAACAAGCCCTGGTGTGGGATGAGCATCAGTGGAGAGAAGAGGCCACCCTTTGTCTGCAGAGGGCTGGAGCAGGGAGGTGGCACAGGGGAGGACACTCCTGTTCCAGTTAAGTGCAGCTTAGTGCTCCCAAAGCTGCTTAACCCTCACATTCTGCCACAGGGCAGTTTTTAAAACAGGCAAAGCCTCTTAACACTGGAAAGGCTGGGATTTGATGGAGGTGCTGACTAGTCTCAGTACCCCAGGAGGAAATGGATGCAGAAGTTTCTGGCACGGTTGGGAAAAGGTGATGACCTCTGTGTGTTGGGGAGAGAATTATTTCCCCTGTCCTGTCTGAGCAGTGTGAGCTTCCAGGACTGAGACTGTCTTCAGAGACATCACTTCTGAATTAGAACAGGCAGTAGTGGAGATGCATTTGGGCTGCTCTTGCTGCTGGTGTGGCCTCCAGAAAGCAGCCAGAAATTCCTGGTATTTCAGGGCAGCCTTCATTTAAATTTGCTTTGCCCTGCAGATTATCTGTGTACTCCAGAGGAAAATGTTTACAAGATAGACTTCACCAGGTTCAAAATCCGGGACATGGAATCTGGCACAGTCTTGTTTGAAATCACCAAGCCAGCAGCTTCAGGTGAGTTCACACACAAAATAAGGTTTCCATGAACAAATACTTTCTTTTTCCTTTCCCTACTCCTCTTACTCCATACATTTCCCAAAAGTGGCAGAATCTCTCCCCTGCAGGAGGGCTGGAGCCCCATCTTGCTAGCAGGAATGTTTTTCAGGTGTCTCTGTACCAACAGGGTGAGCAGAGCTGGCTGCTGCTGTGCTCTTCCTGTTGCCATCTGTGATGGGAAGGGACAGATGGATGTTGTAAACAGGAGCAGAGGAGGAGGAGGAGATCACTGGGCAGTTTTTTTCTTGGCTGTTCATCAGTTTGTGCCCCCTGCACATAGTTTAGCTGTTAGTTTAACATCTCTCACTGAGGAGTCAGGAAAATGGTATTTCCAAAAGGGAGAAACTGCCAACAGGCAAATTAAACAAACTGAACATTCACCTCTTTTTTTTTTATTTAATTAATTTTTAGGTGTTATTTGTAAGCATTCAAGTGTTGCCTGTTGCCAGTGGTGATAAAACCCAGGGCAACTGTTCTTTTCCTGGCCAAGCACTTTTAACCCTTCCCCACCTTCCTGCAGGTGAGAAATTTTTTGTAGCTTATAGATAGCAAACCAAGCATGCTGAGAGGAAATGACTTGAAAAAGTCCTGATATGAGGTAGGAGCAGTAGATGAGGAATAGAAATGCAGAATACAAGAAATTAAGAAACCAAAGGGCCATCCTGCAACATCCCATTTCTGAGTGACCAGTGGTGGACGCCTCAGGAGAGGAGGAGTGTGAGCTCAGCTCCAGAGTGCTTTCCTGGCTTATGCGGCACAAGAACACCACCACGAGTATTTCCCCTGAGTTCCAGGCTCTCAGGCAGCTCTGACAGAGCTTTCTTTGGGCTTTTTGCAGAGCGGGAGCACAATGACAGGAAGGACGTGGACCCCAACGCCGGGCGCTTCGTGCGCTACCAGTTCACCCCGGCCTTCCTCAGACTGCGGCAAGTGGGAGCCACGTGAGTAACTCCCCCTCTGCTCCTCGGCCTGGCACAGGAAACAGCTGAAATCTTGGGGAAAGAAAAACCCTTCTCTTCCATGTTCATCCTGCCAGGAAGTTGATTGAACAAAGGGTTTTTTCACTTGTTGTGAGGGTCTCCAAATCTCTTGCCTTCTCTGTGGCTTTAGGTGGTTTAGGCAGGGGTAGGCCTGGTGGTGAAGAGATTGATGCTGAAGGAGGCAAAATAAAGTGGAAATACTATCCAAAGAAGAGAAGGCTCTGAGGAGACCTTGGAGAACCTTCCAGTGCCTGGAGGGACTCCAAGAGAGCTGGAGAGGGACTTTTGGAAAGGACCTGGAGTGACAGGACACAGGGAAAGGCTTCCCAGTGCCAGAGGGCAGGGTTAGATGGGATTTTGGGAAGGAATTTTTCCCTGGGAGGGTGGGGAGGCCCTGGCACAGGGTGCCCAGAGAAGCTGTGGCTGTTCCATTCCTGGAGGTGCCCAAAGTCAGGTTGGCTGGAGCTTGGAGCAACCTGGGATAGTGGAAGATGTCCCTGCCCATGGCTCATTGGATGAGCTTTAAGATGTTTATCTAATTCTGTGGTGTGTCCCTGTAGAATGCTTTGAGTAAAAGAAGAAACAATAATTTAATTAGTGCTGTTACTTTATATTTTTTGGCTCTTTTTTTTTTTTCAGAGCTCTCTTTTGCCTTTCAGAAATGGTGCAGATCTTATTGAAGCATAAAAGCTCACATCAGTTTTGCCCTTCTTTTTCAGGGTGGAATTCACAGTAGGGGACAAACCCATTAATAATTTCCGTATGATTGAGAGGCACTACTTCCGTGACCAGCTGCTGAAAAGTTTTGATTTTGAATTTGGCTTCTGCATCCCCAGCAGTAAAAATACTTGTGAGCACATCTATGAATTCCCCCAGCTCTCGGAGGATCTCAGTAAGCTCTTTATAATAAACTTTCATTTCTGGGTTGTCACACCATGATGTTCATCTGAGGTAGTTTGGGGGAGCCCTTTCTTGAAAGCTGTCTCTAGAGAGTGGGTTGGGTAGAATAATTCATCCTTTTATATGTGTGTTAACACTGATTTTGTTTTCTAGTAGGGTGTATCTCATCACACACCAGGCAGTTACTTGGTTTGTTTTTTTATTTTTAATTCATAAAAGGGAGGCTTTGGTATCAGGGAGAAAAAAGATAATGGTGTTATAAAACAAGCAGAAAATAAGATTAAAAAGACATCCAATAAATGGATAACTTAAATGTTATGATCTGTTTTAATGTTTCATGTGCTATAATGTGAGCTTGAGAGGTTTTAGTATGAACATAACTTTTATTTTCTCTCCTCTCTCCCAAGACACAATAGCACAAGCACTAAATCTCTGTGATCTCCCTCTTTACAACCCCTAATTGTGTGTGTCAGCACTAATATTACAGTGTGTGGAAAATACAGAAGCCCTGCTGTCAAACCAGAACAAATTTACTTGGAGTTTGCTGGTTTATCACTGTTTTTAAAGGCAAAACAAAAAGAACCCCAACCCAAAATGTAATGGGTTCTTATTTTGAGGTCTCCTTTATATGGTGCCTTAATATATTTGGATTATGTACATTTTTCATCCCTGAAAGTGTGGATGTGGCACAAGGGTTTAGTGAATTCAGGTTGGATTTTAAGGCCTTAGAGGGCTTTTCCAACATAAAAATCCCGTGAGGTTATGCTTGAAACATTTACAAGACACCAACAAAGAGTGGTTTGGGCAACTCCCATTTGGGTTTTTGGTTTCCCACCTGGTTTTGCAGCTGCCTGGGTGACGCTGGGAGCAGCACCATTAATTTTGTCGGGTTTTTTTCCCCCCCCCCTCACAGTTCGAGAGATGATCCTGCATCCCTACGAGACACAGTCGGACAGTTTCTACTTTGTAGACAACAAGCTGGTGATGCACAACAAGGCAGATTATTCATACAGTGGAGGACCTTGAGCGTGGGCTGGGCAGCCCTGGCTGCTCTGGCCTCCCCCTTCCCTCTGGAAGTCGTCAGGGATCCCAACACCTGCAGCTCCTGCAACGTCACCTGGACATGGACCCACCACCCAAGGACTCTTTGCCACAGTAGGAGTTTCATGACATCTCTTTTGAGCTTTGAAGCAGACCCGGTTCTTCAGAAGTTCTAAGCTAAAATGATCTTTGGATGCCGCTTCCCTAAGTTCTTCAAGTGTCTGCTTTGAAAATGGCCTTGTGGGACCTGAGGGGTTTTGCCCTAATTCTGTGAATTTCTGTTCTTTGCCCTCGAGTATCTTTTAGGATTGTTTTCCCAAAAAGTGTAATCAGAGAAACTGTGGGAGTGGATGGATACAAAGGCAGAGGTTTGGGTGGTTGTTTCTCTTTGTGAATGCTTCAAAGGCCAATTGAACTTGTCCAGCCTGTTGAAAATATTGAGCAAAACATCTCAGAGAGGCGAGTTTCACCTTTAGATTGGCTCTCTCCATGACTAGTTCATCCTTTAGTTTCGATCCTTCTGTGTAATGTTCTGTTTAACCTTGGAAACACCAAAACCTGCAATGAAGAGCAGTAGTTCAGTGACAGAGCTGTGTTGATTGGGTCTTTTTACATTTACATTTCAGATGAAGGTAAAATGGCATTGTGGGGTCTCTGAACCTCCATAAGTACATTCCATTAATTTCAGTTTTTTGCAGAATAATCAGGAAAAACAGAAGGATTTTAGCTTTGTTTAACATTTTAGCTTTATTTAACATTCAGCCTTTTCATTCCATACATTTCCCATGTCTATTTTCTTTCATCTCTGCTTGATACCAAGATAAGGACTTCGGCACTGCTTGTTAGAGCAACATTTTAATTGTCTAGGGCAGCTGGGGGGTGTGGAATTTCCAATTTTCTATTTGTATCTGCATTTAAAGAAGGTTAAGACAGCGTTTCCCCTTTGTTAAAAATGTTTCTCATCAGATATTAATGCAGGTGAAACTAAATCTGATGATCTACAACTTTGACACACAGCAAAAACTTTAGCAAAAATTCTCTCTTCAGACTCTGGAAGAAGTTTAACACCAATTTAGCCCACAAAATAGCTACACCAAGAGTAAACTATTGTGGGGTGATGTCTTGTCATGAAACCCTTACTCTGAAGATCAATTCACTGATACTTAAAAATAAAAAAAAACCCAACAAAAATTAAAGGCAGTTGCAGTCTGTAGATATTTCTATAAATACTTGATGTCTCCATGTCTAATTCTGTGAGTTGAAGTGGAACATTCTATGTTAGCCTCAGATAAGTGTAATAATTGTAATAATTTTTATAAAAATACCATTTCCAGTCGTGGTGAGCATCTCTGTAGTCGCAGCCTACGTCAGACAGGACTACAAACAATTCCAAGTGTAGCCTAAGGACAGGGAGGTTTTTGTGCTCTTGTTGGGGTTGTGGTCACTTTTCAACGTGTCACCATTTTGTATTTGGCTTGGCTTTTTTGCCTGCTGAGAGAGGAGGCAGGTTTTTTTAAAAAAAAAAAAAACCCACAGTGAATTTAGGTTACAGCACGGTTTTTATTAAGCTTGGTAGCTACAAAAATGTGTCGAGTTCACTGATTTTACACAAGTAGTAGCTTGTAGTAATCCTTATCACAGTGAGACTTGTATTTATCACAATTTTTTGTCTCTAGTGTATTAAATCATACGAGTAGCCTACAGCTGACTGATCAGTTTGAGAGATACAAAGGATTTCCTCATTATTTGTGCAGTACTTTGAGCTACCGACCATTAATTTTATAGCACAATAATTACTAAAGATGAATATAGTTTCAAAAATATTTTCATTCCTCCCTCAATTTTTTTTTTTTTATCAGGGCTGTTAAATCATATATCCAATGATATTTTAAGCAAGTTTTAATTTTCTATTTCTGAGTTTTGTTTCAATTTGCAGGAGAAAAAAAAGATAATTTAAAGACAAAGTAGTGTATGTTTATAATTACCACTCTGTACAGGAGTTTTTGGGAGGTTATTTTCCACCTGCTGTTCATAACAGTCACTTCTGTGCATAAGATTTTTTAAAGGACTTATAGGAATGGAATTTGCCCAGAATTGCCAGTCATCTAATTAATATATTATGATGAGATCAGTTGTACTTTGGTGTGGACTCTTGGGTCATTTGATGGAGTTTCCTCTGGAATAGTCATGTTCTGCTCCTTTTTTATGCTGCCTCCTTTCAAGACTTATAAAAAAATGAGTAATTACATAAAAATATTACTGTAATCAAGAGAAAATTGGGTGGTAGACATGCCCCTTATAAAAGAACCAAGAGAGAGTCACCATGTGCCCAGGAGAGCAGAGTGTGGATGGAATTTCTGACATTTTTCTAGGGTAGGTTTGAGATTTAACATAAGGAGGGTGAATTATCAGCTGCTCCTCTCCTGAATTCTCATATAATTCAGATTATATATGTAATAATTCCAGTCTCACAGAAAATTTCATGTGAATCATATGGGAGATATTACACTGAGTGACTTTGCTGCCTGATAGTATTAGGAATATACCAGAAATAAAGATTGGACATTTACAATGAAATCAATTTCAACCAATTCTAGCTTTAGCTTTTCAGTTGGGATAATTTTACTCTTATTACAAATCCCAGAGTTTGCCACAAGTAACAAATTCTGATTCCTGAACCAAGGCAAACAACAGAACTTTCTGTGGGAAGTGCAATGAAGGTGCTTTTTTCTGTATCCCACTGAAGCAGTTTTCACTGCTATCTCTCTGTTTCACTTGGGAACTCTTTGGTAGCATTTCCTCAAGGCCACCCACATCCACAATCTTTACAAACACGTGGGAATCCCTGTCCAGGACAGAGGTTCTGTTCCTTTCCCACCTGCTCCTGCAGCTGCATCACCTGTGGTGTTGACCTGAGGCACATAAACAGCACTAAAAAAAATGTTTCTTCAAAAACTTTGGTGAGTTCCTGTTTTAATGCCACTTCGATTCTTGTTTTGCTTAAAAACCACCTTCAAAATTTAATGTTAAAGACCAAAGTTTGTGCAGCACCCAATAGTTTCAACTTCCTTCTCCGAGGGAGCTGAGTTTGCAGCCCAGTTGTGAAACCCACATTTTTTTCCCTTAAATTGGCTGCTGATTCTTACTATAAACCAATTGAGAATTAAGTCTTAGCAACATTATTCACAGAAGAATTTGTTAATCTTCTTGACTAGCTATTATTTTGTATTTTAACATTCAACATTATTGGGTTTACTTTGGAAATCACCAAATTGCGAAATCACCAAATATTGGCTCTGGGATAAAAAGAATTGTTGTATTTTCTTCCTTGCTCTCATTTTAAACATGACTTTAATTAGCACTACAGCTCTGTTTTAACAAGCCAGCCTGGCAATTTGGGATCTGACTTTCTAAAAGTGAAAGAAAACATGCAAGAACTAACCAAGATTATCTGCTAATAATGCCCGGCTGTTTCCTGTCATAAAACAGGATTAAGTGTGTGCTTTACACAGTGACTTAATCTTGGAAAAAGAAACTAAGTCTCTCTGAGTGCTAATAGTGACATAATTTTTCTGAGAGACAGGGAAATTACAGCTCAACACATTATTTCAGGGAAATTATAATTTGACATATTTTTTTTTCACTTTGTCACTCAGATTCCTTTAGTAGTCAGGGTTTTTAAGAAAAGCAGCAATACATTGGTGGTGAGCTGCATGCTCTAATAACTCACACTTCAGTGGCAGGGGGTGAACCATTTCTTTTTGGAATTAACACATCAGCTGTGTTTGCAAATCTGGAAACTGCTCTCAGTTCAGTGGCAAAAGCCAAAATTGTTTCTGTGAATTATCCGTTATGTGGTGACATTTCTGAAATAACTGAATGATCCACCCTTCCTGACTCAGAAGAATTTATTTATTTATTTATTTTAATGTAGAAAGTCTCTCCAGGGTTGGAAACAATCATAATCTCTCTCTGTGTCTTGTTTTTTGATCAGGTCAGGAAGATGCTCTGTTTTCCACCTCTGTCCTCCCTGAGTTTTGTTCCAAAATCTTGTGTAGTGTCACAGTGGTGGCTGGCAGTGTGTGAAACATGCAGGCTGCCACTTTCCAAATCCCTTCAGTTTGAGAAAAAACTGTTGAAGTATATTGAGTATTATCCTACATATCGCCCCACAAAAAAATAAACCCCAATCTTCATGATAAAATTAAAGGGAACTCTTAGTCATGCAGAGATTGGGGCTATTTAAGGTAAGAAAATGCTAATACCCGAGTGTCATATTTAGTAAGTATTATAAAAATGCTCTATTAATTATTCATAATGTGGAAAAGATGGTTAACAGCTCAGTTTTAATTAGATCTGGTTAGGAAGGAAACCATAGAAATCATTGCTGTCTTTTGGGGCTGTGGGGCAGCAGCTGGAGCCGTGTGTATGGCACAAAATTTGGGCAGGTTTGTGTGCATTTGAGGGGGAAAAGTGAGGGAAAGGAGGACAAGGACAGAAAAAAAGAATTAATTTCAGCTATTTGGACCCAAGAGCTTCCAGGCCATGGTGAGTGACTCAATTTTCTCCTGGGTCTGAGGCAGCTGGGAGCTCCTGCTCGTGGTTCTTCTCTCTACCCCCAGCGTAAACACTGCCTAAATTTATAGAGGCTTTTCAGTATTAATGTTAAATAGCATTGAGAGTTCATATCATTTAATCTACGTGGAAATTGCTGATTTATTTGTGGGGTGTGATGCTCCAGGTCTCACCTTGCAGCTCAGTTGTTCTCCCCACCACTGGTCAGTGGGTGAGATGGTGTTTGTGTGTCTGTAGCCCCCCAAAAAACCCCCCATGCTCCTGCCTGCTCTGGTGTCTGCTTGTATCTTAATACACCCAGCAAACCTGTTTGAATGTGACTTTTTTTTTTTTTTTTCTTGGCATAGAAACAGAATTGTCTGTATTAAAGTGTATTTATAAAAAAAAAATATCTATTTTTTGTGGAAGGAAAGTAGGATCCTGGTTACTATACCACAGGGAAAATGTTAGGAGCATTTTTACTGAGTTAATTTCTAATTCTTTGTACCTTGGTAGTGATTTGTTTGCTAGGAGAACATCCACTGTGGCCCATCCTGTGGCAATGCAATGCACTGTCATGCAGAGAATCTGGTTTTCAGAAAACTGGGAGTCTTTTGTTTCCTTTTTGGGACAGGAGGGAACTGAGATCACCAGGAATAGAAGGAACCTTGGCACGGAATCCTTTCTGTGGCTTTGACTTCAGCTTGTTTGACTTTTTTGCAGATTAAGTAGAGAGAGAGAAAAGATTGAGACTTNAAGGAAAGAAAAAAAGATGAGACCTCAAGCTAAAAAAAAAAAAAAAAAAAGAAAATTAGATGCTACAATTTAGTCTTCCTGTAGGAGAAGGAGAGTCCTTAAATTAATTTATACAAGGTTTAAATAGGGACTGCACTTGCTTCAATTGATTTAATATTGGCAGCTTAGTCATTGATGTGCATCCTAGGGAATATGCTTAACTTTTTCCATTACCTTGGAAAATGGTTCAAAAACATGTCACTTCCATTAGCAAGTGTTTCTTCTCCTGTAACAAATTGCAAAATGTAAAAAAAAAAAAAAAAAAA
>VZTB01011202.1:369081-382467 GCA_013397245.1 Thryothorus ludovicianus | reverse complement strand
AAAAAAAAAAAAAAAGAAAAAAAAAGAAATAAATTATTGATCCTAGAAACGAGGGTGATTGTCTGTTTTATTTAAATATTTATATGAAAAAAATAATTCAAACTTTCATTTCAGGTCTCTTTCATCAATATTCAAACTCCAGTTTTTATGCAAATGTGTGTGAGCAGCTTCATTTTTTGATGGTTGAAGGACAGACTGCAGTGGTTTGGGTAGTTCTGTGGGTAAATCAATCACATTAAAAGTGTTCAAGTGGGATTGAACTTTCAAATTGGGCAAATTTGGGTGCAATTAAATAAATTGGTATAAATTACATTAATGAGACTTCGGAGTTGCACAGATCACAGCTATGTTATCAAGTTGTGATTTTAAAAAATTTGCAAGTTTGAAAAACAAAATGAAAAATTTGAGAATTTGAAAAAAACAAAAAATGTGAAAAATAAATTAGTTTCAAAGTACATTAACAGAAATTTGGAATCCCCTGGATCACTCTTATGCACCAGGTTGTGCTTCTGAAGGATTTCTGGCTGCACTTTGGAGAATCAAGTTTTGAAATTAATGTGAAAATTGCCTTTTCTGCCTTATTGACAAAAACTGAACCAACTGCTTGGGCTGAAGTGAGTTTTACTGTGGTAATTCCATCTTGATGGCTTTGATACTTTATTCAGAAATTCCTGGGAATACCTCTGTGTTTCTCTGGGAGCAGGACAGCTCTTAAGAGGAGAGAAGCAGGATGTTTTTGTTTGAAAATAACTCATTTTGATTCCACAGAATTCCTGGGGACTCCTCACTGGCACAACATCCTGTGGGATGTTGTTGTGTGCTGGAATTTGAGTAAAGAATTTATTAACAAACAGAAGGGTTTCCCTTTTGGGTTGTGACTTGGGATTCTTGCAAGGATTGGATGCTGATTCACAGAACACCTTAAAAAAAAGAGCAAAATCAGTGCTAATAACTAATAAAGCAGGTTAAATAGTCTTTCTGATTTTGGTGCACAGGTATAATTACCTGGACTTGCTTAGAAATCTTCTGAGATTGCAAAGAATCTTAAATTAAAAAAAAAAAAAAGATTTTTATTCCCATGAAAACTCCACAGTGTTAAATGTCTGCCAAAAATACACTGCATTACCAATGCTTCACCCCCCTTTAGCTGGTTTATCAGCCTCATTTATTAATAAATATGCCTAATCATTCTGGAGATGTTCTCTGCTTCTCCTCAGCTTCTTATTTCCTTTGGCATTTCTCAGCTGCTGAGTTATTGTGGCAAATCTTATGTGTTCACCCCATGTTTCTATTTTATTTGTCATTGTTCAAGGGCATTCATTTATCTCTGACTTTCATTCCCTCAATGTTTTTCACTTGTAGAAAGAACACTTCTCAGTGATAAAGTACTCCAGATTTCCCAGTTTTTCTCTCTAACACAATGGATCTTACTTTAAAGATAATTTTAGAGATTACTGAAATCCCTCATTGCATGCTAGGATAACCCAAAACTATTTATCCCTATTTGAGTCCACAAAATAGAGCAATTCCTTTCCAAAGATGATTTTATTCCCCTTCACCAGTGCTGTACAAGAACTTAAAATAGGAGGTGAAATCATCCTGGATAATGTATTTTCATTAAAACTACAAAGTGAATTTAGGTAGGTAGAGCATAATTGCAGTTGGATGATTCCCAGCCATTATTTTGAAAACTGACTTGGGACCTTATATAACAAAGGCCTGTTTTATTTAATAATAATTTAATTATTCTAGTGAAGGGTGTAAACCATGTTAATGAAGCTGCATATGAAAGTAATCTGTAGCAAGAAATAAAAACAGACAGGGAATTTATGAACAATAGAGAAAACACATAATTAAATTTACTTTATGAAAGGGAGATAACACAGACAGGAGAGAAAAACACCTTCAGTTCTTCCTTTCCTGTGGAATGACAGGATAAATCCATGGGAGGGGAATAACAACTGGGATTAAATTAGATATGAGGAAGAAATTCTTCCCTGTGAGGGTGGTGTGTTCCTGGCAGAGGTTGCCCAGAGAATTACATGTGCCAGACCTGAAAGCTAAAAATATTTAGAAACTATTTTGGTAAAAAACCCAAAAACCAACCAAACCCAAAACTCCAACCCAAACTTTGTTTTTTATGAGTTAGGTGAAGGGCACAGTGCACCAATGTTGTGCCAGTGTTACTCTGTTCACCGGCATTTGACTGGGGTTGAAAATCATGTTTTTATTTCCCAAATGCATTCCTTACCCTCCTGATCTATAATTAAGTGTCTAATTAAACCTGCTCCCTGCTTTGATGTCTGCACAGGTTCATAAGTCAGGAGAACAGAGTAACCCTTAAAATTAAAGCGTGCACCAGTTCAGAGGAACAACACTCTGCCCCAGACACGCTGAGGTTCTTCAGCACTGAGATGTCAGATTTTCAAGATATTTCCCCATTGGAATTCATCAGCTGGCATTGCTCATAACCTAAAATTGAAATAACAGTGCAGAAATGTTCCTTGCAGCTGACAAACACACAGGGCTGTGCTTCCTGTGGCTGTGTGGCGAGAGATACTTGGAGGAAACACAAGCACAAGTGTCACCACTCAGATAACTTTTAAGAGCTATTACTCCATTTTTTTCCATGAAATTTAATGTTTAAATTTCTCTAAGATATGTTAAAATGAGGAAGATCATTTCCAGCCAAAACAAAAATTTGCTTAGTTTTTTATGCCTTTAATGCCAACTAGCATTGCAGTTTTCTCCTAGATTAACTGGATATTTGGTAGAAAATATATTTTCTGTACATTTTTGGGTTTTTTAATGTCCTAAAGTTGATCTAGAGGGAAAGACAAATACAATAAATGCCTTAAGAGATCGTTCAGGCCTAGTGCCTCCAGCAGGCCCAAACACGCTGGGCTTATTCATGCACTTGAAATTAAATTCTTCAGCAGCTTCCTGGACGAGCAAGATCTTGAATTCACATCCAAATAATGTGAATTCCCTTCTCCAGTGGCTTTTTGTGGCTGATATGTTCCTGCCTGAGCTCTCAGTGAGGTTTTTTCCCCTCATGCGCACTGGGCTGCTGCTGCTAGAATGAATTTCCTGATGGTGTGAGTAAGGAATTAATTCATGTGACTAACGAGGGCCTTTGCTGCACAGCCAGGCCCGATTGGATTTGTCAGGAATTGTCAGGAATAAATCTTTAATATTTTCTCTGGCCTCTCCTGAGCCCAGGTCGCAGCTGGCTCCATCCAGAGCAGGATTCTCCTGTTCATCCAAGCAGCAAAAATGGCTCCAGGCTGAGCTTCTTGTGGCTTTTAAATGTCCAAAAGGCCTCAAAAATGGCCCTTGAGAAGTCAGGACAAGGGGAAATGGCTTTAAACTGGGACAGGGGAGGTTTAGATGGGATATGAGGGAGGAATTTTTGGCTGTGAGGGTGGTGAAGTACATGGAGGTTGTGGATCAAAGTCAGTCTGGGCCCAGTGGAAGGTGTTGGAAAAAAATGGCCTTGAAAATCCCTTCCCACCCAAACCATTCTGTGATTTTATGGTTAAAAAAAGACCTGAAAATCATAAATTTCATATTTTAGTCAGCATTTATTATGATTATACCCAATACCTGGTATTTGTCATCCCTGTGCTGCTTGAATAAGAGCCCCCCAGGTGAAATAAGTGCCATGTGTGTTAATGGTCTTCCCACTGCTGTAATTGTCAGTAATTTCAGTATTTTCCATGCAAACAAATATTCTTGGTGTGTGTTTATTTCTTTGAACTAAAAAAACCAGCCCATTTCTGCTTTTACACAGACTGCATTTAAATTCAGTTTTATAGTAACTCCGTCATTCATTATTTTAGTAGTTCTCAATTCAATTTTTGCTGTGACCACAGATGGAAAATAATTCTTTAAAGCTTCCATTTATATCATTGCAGGGAGGGAAAGCACATTGAACCAGAGTGTTCATCTTCCACTACTGAGGGAAGTTTTGGGTTTGTTTATGTAAGACTGAAAATGGATTACGAGGTCAGGAAAAGCTCATGTAAAAGTGTTTGCTGGTTTTGATATTGAATAGTCTAAACACAAACATTTACACACAGATCTGGAAGCCTGAAGTATAAAAATGGAGCAGCAGCCCTGGTAAACTAAATTTTGGAATCCAAATATTTATTCCAGTAGTTTAAATTTGTTTGAAAGTGCCAATAAGTCAGCTGCACTTCTCAAGCTTTGTGTACAATAAAGCTGATGTGATAGTCAGTGTTTTATCTGTTCCATAATTCCAGTTAATCACTGCTGGGTTTAAGTAGCTCAGTGCTGTGCCAGGGGTTTGAAAGATTGTGCAGAGAGAATTCTTCTCAGATCAGTTCCTATCTCAACAAAAGAAAGTGAATGTTTTTACACCAAGAACAGGCAAATATGGGAGGCAGAAATCTTGTAATTATTTAGGCCCATGAGAAAAGAGCATCAAAACAGTTCAGATATAAATGGTTATTTGAATATTTTGAAGTTTAAATGAAAACTGCAATAAAAAAAAAGGTTAAGCTAATAAATTCTAAACTTTAGAGTGCAAATTTTTCCTAATCACATGTTGGAGAGGGCAGCAGTGAGCACTTTCTTCTGTTTGGTAATAAGATATTTTTATGGTAATTACACTTAAGGTTAATTTTTCTCCTAGACAGGTTTGCATAATCTCTTTGGAAGAGGCTGATTAAGAGGCAGCATTAACCTTGGACTGGGAAAACTTCATTCTTTCCTTTCTTTCTCCCCCTGTTTTCAGAGTGCTGCTTAAAATGGAATTTAATACAAGTGTATCTGAAATAGATTTGCAGTGTGTGCAAAATACTGATTTTATGGTAGGTACAAAATAAGGTGTCACCAGCTCTAAAGAAATGTTTATGTGCTATCAGTATGTCAAGTCATTTCAAAAGTCAAAAATAAGGATTGCACAAGCTGGGGGTTATTCTTGTATATAAACTTAAATGAAACTAGTTAAATAAACATAATTTCAATTTTTTTTTTTTAATAATTGTTCTGGAATTGTAATTTATAGTAGGACTCTTTCCTTATGAACCCATATTTCAATGAGTTGTGTCTACCAGAATCACTAATGCTAAACTAAGCAAGACAATAAAATTTCAGATGTAGGAGCCTGAAGTGGAGAAGGAAGGGAAACCCAAACCAAAATAATTTATACTAGTTGATAACTTGCAGGATTGTTTGTTTATCTTAAGCAGAACTCTTTTTTAATGTAAGTTATTACAGGACTTTTCTTATAACTTCTGTGAAATGTCCAGCCATTAATTTGATTCCATTAAATATGGAATGCATTGGAGAAAATACTTTTAGGTGCTTTGAATAAATAACTTTATAAAGGGAGGCCAGCCTCTGGTGTGGATACAAGAAACTCCAGAAAGCACAAGAAAAAACATGTTAAAGTGGTTTTTTTACCCTTTTGTTCTTTATGTCTGATCATCCTTCAAAGACTCATTACCAAGAAAAAATATAGAATAAAGTCTGACAGTTTGATTTCTTTATTTCTTCTTCCCCCTCCAGCTTGTGATCATGTGTGTGGTCACAAGGATTCAATATATTGGTGCCTCTGAGGGAATGGCTGAGCCTGAGGCCACAGAGTGACACACAGGAATTAACAAATCATGGATGGGTTGTTGTGCCCATAAATTATAAATCTTTGACTCAGAAAAAGCAGTTTTGCTTTCCTTGCTTTCAAAACTGTGAATTTGGAATTTCACAGTTATTTAACTCAGTTGTCCAGATTCCTTCTGAATCAGTTTTAATGGATTTTTTCACATGCCATGGGTTTGCTTTAACCATAAATATTTTATTATATTTCTGTCATGTTTTTAGAGTGGTGAGCCATCCCACTGCACTTCCCCTGGTGTGTTCTTATGCATTTTTTTTTGGTTGTCTCCCTCTACCAAATATAAAATACTGGGAACGCTGCTCATTCTGTCAGGAACATCTTGCAAAGGCCTGTGGTGTTCTGGCCGTGGTGTGGTTCGCTGTGTGCAGCTCAGGAGGGGAATTTGTAAGGAGTTTAAAAAGGATTTAACAAGAATTTGGTGCAAGTAGTGATTGAAAGTCATGGAGAACCGAGCATCTCACTGCTTTGGGGTGCTGAAAATGTTTCAGAAAATCCATCTGCCAGCTCTTTGGTGTTTGCAGAGAAAACTGCAAAACTGAAAATTTGTTTGAAATGGAGGGAGTCTTATCCAGAAATTCCTTGAGGATGGAGGTGAGCAGAATTCCCACTGGGATTGGAGTGGCTGGAATGAATTTGAGGAGCTTGGAGGGTCTGGACTCCTGGTCCTGCCCAGCACTGGGAATCCTTGCCCAAGGTTGGGATCTTCTGTTGAAAACACAAACACACAGAGCTGAGGGAACCCATCCCTCCCATGAGCTAGACCTGTGAATATTCACAGAGAATATTATTAACCAATTGTTATTTTTGGCTTAAGGCTGATGATGACATATTTTAAGGCATCAGAGCAGCTGTGTCTTCAAGAGCCACAGGGGTACAAAAGCAGTGCCTGAGCACAGGGCAGAGGCTACTTTGATTTTGTTTTTCCTCAGTGCATGTCTATATTAAAATGTGTATTTATTTGACTAAAATGTGTATTTTTTAAGAAAAAGGCACTTAGGATAATACTATCCTTCTAAGAATATCTACTCTAAATACTGTATTTAGTTATAAGCTTGTGGTTCTTAAGTTGCACTGAATATATATATGTATTTATACTGTGGTTTATAATATATATATAATGTTATATATATGCACACACACTGTTTATAAATAGTGCTTTATATGTACATAAAATGTTATATGTACATGTAATTTTCTGTTCATATACAGTGTTTTATACACACATACTCTGCTTTATATATAGTATATATATTACACACACCTAATAACGTGTCATACTTAACTTTTTCTGTACTTCTTTATCCAAATGTTAAGATGGTCAAAACCAGATTCCCCTCTAATATGTTTAAAACAGATTCAGCTCTAATATGTTTGCATAACTCTCATCCTACTGTTTTTTTTGTTTGTTTTTTTTTTTTCCTGGAGCAGCTTGGCCAATCTTGGCTGCATTTCTTCTGCTCCTTATTCTCTTTGCAGCAAGAGGAGTTGGAGTCAAGGGAGGATTTCTTGGTGGTTGCGTGAGGGATTACAAAGCTGCCTCACATGTGTTCCTCCTAAGTCTCCTTTATCCGTCTGCCCCTAATCTGATTTTAAGTCTGGACTAGCAGGGAAGGGTGAGGGTGCAGCTCTAGGCCTGGGTTTGGGCAGAGCTCCCACCTTGCTGTGAGACAGTGGCCAATCAAAGCCCTGTGTCTTTATTTTAACAAATCCATCACCTTTGTTCCGTCCTTGAGAATCCCTCCTCGCCTTTTTCTTGGGCTAAATCAACCCAATCTGACTCAGGTTTTCACCTTCTTGGTTTAGTTTTGAGTTTATATCACCTGTGGATAGAGATCAGAGAGTCCCAGAATGGGTTGGGTTGGAAAGGACCTCAAAGGTCACCCAGTGCCACCCCCTGCCATGGCAGGGCCACCTTCCACTGTCCCAGATTGTCCCAAGGCCTGTCCAGCCTGGCCTTGGGCACTTCCAGGGATGGGGCAGCCACAGCTGCTCTGGGCATTCTGATCTTATTTTGGGTTTCTAGTCTATTTTTCCATAGTGCTGTTCAGTTCCTTCTCCAGCTTAATCAGGGTTTATATTGCATCACTTACACCAAAATGGTTTTATTCTACTTTATTCTATATCTTTTTACTTTTTTATTCCATCTTTGTGGAAAATCAGAGGGGAAAGGGTGTTCCTGAAAAGCTGGCCTAAGTTCAGTTCACAGTAGGAACCTACTGCATGGTTTGTTTCAGCATCATAATAAAACCCACTGGAGATATCAGTTAAAACAGAAATGCTCTCTGGATTTGGCCAACTGCAACTTCTGTCTCCTTTTTTATTACAATTTTTTTAAAAAGAAATCTTCATTTAATGGCTTAATAATTCATGTTAATGTTTAGTTTATGTGGCAAAAGATAAGAGGCATGAATGGGAATAACTTCCAGCCGAGTAAAAATTCTACTAAATAGTTTTGTTCTTTTTTATTAAAAAATCAGAGTTTAAAATTTCTTTTTAAATACAGTAAAACTTAGATATTTTCCACTGAAGTATATTTGTTGCTTTGGTTTAGTCTGTCAGCAGCTTGTCCTCTGTCTTCTAATACTTGCAGAATTTTCAGTTCACGTTTACCAAAACTCTGAACTTCTTCCAAGGGGACTATAAATTTTTTAATAGGTAGATTTTATATTTTGAGTGGTCTGTGGTGGATATTGTTGCCATCAGTGGCTCCAAGAAATAAGTTAAATTGTCATGTGCTGTGAGTTCTGTGTTCATTTGCATAAGCAGCTTTCGTTAAAGAAAAAAAAAAGGAACAACAAAAAGGTCAAGAATTTGTTTTCCTCTTATTTCTGGAAGATGAAGAAGATGAGCGGCTTGATAAAATGGTGTTGACAAGTTCAGCTGTTAACCATATCATCTTTAAATAATATTTTTTT
This sequence comes from Thryothorus ludovicianus, assembly GCA_013397245.1. Lineage (NCBI taxonomy): Eukaryota > Metazoa > Chordata > Aves > Passeriformes > Certhiidae > Thryothorus > Thryothorus ludovicianus. Next base: position 373,908 of record VZTB01011202.1, on the reverse strand, counting down.
TTTTTTTTTGATGCATAATATCTGTCTGTAGAAAAATCATCATAGTAAAGCTACATTTCCTGCGGGCAAGTTCTGGGATGGTGGGGAGGGGGGAAAAAAAGAGAAAATCCTCATTCCCACGGGCGCTGCCATCACCGAGCCCGGGCTCGGGCTGGACTGTCCGCAGCTCCGGCGGGGCTGTCGGTCACACCAGGGCGATGGGTTTGGAGCCGGGGCTGCTCAGGTACGGAGGGGACAGCGTGTCCAGCTCCATGAAAGCGGAGTAGAGCGTGGTGAGCTGCAGCTCGGGCGCGCTCCCGTGCGCGCTCCCGGCCAGCCCGGGGCCGCTCTCCAGCTGGCAGTGAGGAGGAAAACACTGCGAGGGCATCGGGGAGGATGAAATCAGGACGAGCGGATCCACGGCCAGGCTGTCGTCTTTCAGTTCCTCCCAAAGGTTCCCTGCGACGACAACAACAACAACAAAAAAAACAACCCAAACGCGTTGGTTGAAGTCTGACCCCGTGAATGGCTCCAAACATCGCTGCCTTGGTGTTCTCCCGCACAACCTTTACACCTTTGTTCATCTTACACCTGGGTGCCCTCTCCACCCTTCTGTGATCGGCTGTACCCCTCAGCATTCCATGGCTCTTTTCCTTTGATGCTGTCAGGGAAATTTATCTACAAAGTATAGGTTTTATGTCTAAAAAGGAGACAGAGGAGTCTTGTTACTTGATTCAAATAAAGGGAGAGGCCATGGGGCATCCCTTAGAGCCTCTCCAATTTTTAAAGGATGCAGCCTCCCTTTTATCCCAATTTCCTGGCTGTATTTCCTTCTCTCTTTCCCCACTGGCTGAGGGACTTGAGAGGTACAGACTTCCCTGAGATTCCCCTCTAATGTATAACCCTCCCTTTTAATTTTTAATTCTTACAGAATTTATGTTTTTATTCTCCCACGTTTCTTTCATCTTTCAATACCCCAACTCATTTATCAGCAAAACTACACTTTCTTTGCAAAGTCAAATATCTTTTTTCTATTCATCAATCAGTGGAATCCTTCCCCTTGTTTCTTTTCTCTCCCAGTGCTGGTTTGATCTACCAGCAGCCCCACAGCTGGTTTGGAAACACAAATCCCTCATTCCTCTCAACACTGCTCACCTGCCTTACACAGCTCTAGCCCATTAGGGATGAGGCTGGGCCCCCACCCCATTCCCAATAACCACAAACTGTGTGCCTGCAGCTGATTAACAGCTTGATTCAGATCTCTTCATGTTTTCTCCCTCTTTATATTTGTTTTTTTAATCGTTGTGTGGCAGCAGATGTTGGCTATTAAACATTTGTGTGCAGGTGATGCTAATCTCTTGGGACTGAGGAAGGGAAGGGGTTGTTTAGATGGTTATTATTGGTCTGTCTCCATAAATTTAAATCCGGGAGAAAACAGCATTAAATTAAGAAAATTCTCTCTAAAATTGTGTTAGAAATGTATATTTATGAAGAATATAAGAAGACATCACAGAAACTATAATTGTTTGGGGTGTAGATCCTAATACTTCCTTGGGAAAAGGGAAAGAGCATCCTTTTTAGCAGAGATGTGGAATCAATATTGATCAAGGAAAATGCTAATGTTAATTCAATCAAATTTATTTCTCTTGGTGCCTTTCACTCGACAGTTCTCTTATGAGAATGGCACTGAATAGTTGTGCTTGGGTAGCTTTCAGTTGAAAATAGTTCTGAATTTAAAGAACACATTCTAAGCCCTTGCAATACTGCGGTATTTAAAATCAGCAACTGTAGCCTGGGGAGGAGTAGGAATGTTTTCTTTAAATCCTGGGTGCAAATCTGTAGCTTCCTCGGGAAACTTTTCAAAGATTTAACACAAAATTGCGCGGCGTTTATATAAAATGTAACCCAGGAAGGTGAGGTTTGTAACAGCGGTGAGATGTAAAAAAAGGGACAGAAATGGATCTTGTGGAGAGGATGGGATGGGATGGCGTGGAGTGGGAGGGGATGGGATGTAACAAACCTGACTCCCCAAGATAAAAACCCCTCAAACACACCTACCTTGGAGATCAAAATCAGTGAGGGACGGATTTAGAGCATCGATGTCGTTGCTGAGGTCTCCCTCCTGCAGCAGCGTGTCCTGCACCGTCCTGGCCGGGGAATGCTCGGGCAGCATCTTCATCCCGCAGCTCGGGGGGCTCTGAGCCGGCACTGGGGAATCCTGGGGGATGCTGGGCTGAGTCCGGAGCTGGCTTTGAGCCTCCCCAGCAGAGAAGAGGCTCGGAGGGTCCGGCGTGTGCTGCATCAGCGCCGTGGGGATTTGGGGGAAGCCCTGGGGGGATGTGTAGCACCCGGGCTGCTGCCCCCCCAGCAAGGCGGGCAGGGGGCTCTTGGCATGCAGGGCTGCCGAGGCGGGGATGCCGTTAATTCCCTGCGGGATCCCGGAGGAGAGGGAGGGCTCGCACAAGGAGTGGGATTGCGCTGCCATCTGCCTGGAGAGGGAGGCACCTGCAGCGCCCGCGGGGCTGCAGGGCAGGAGCGAGGACCGCAGCTTCTCGCTCTTGTCGCCTATCAGCGTGTCAAGTTCTTCTGCAAAACAAGGGGAAAACCCATGGCTGACTTATCCCTGGATAGCTTGCAGCGGGAATTGTGGTGTTATCCAGGAGTGCTAGTTCTTATATATCAAAAACTCCAAAGACTGAAATATTTCCTTTTAAATTCTCGTTGCCAAGCGAGTGTGTAAGAAATTCCACTTTTAGGTTTAAAGGTTGGATGGTTAGCAGTCAGTCTCGGATTTTATTTGACATCCTTTATTTCAGCGTTCCTTTTATCACAGGGAGGAGAGGATTGGAAGGGATTTGGGAGATCATCTCATTCCACACCCCCTGCCATGGACAGGGACACCTCCCACTACACCAGGCAGCTCCAATCCCCACCCAACCCGGCCTTTTATCTTAAAATTTAGTGAGATGTCAAGAGAGAATATTTTCTTGGTGAAGCTTCTTTGTGCTTCACCAAGCACAAAGGAAACACCTACAAAACCGAGTCTGAAATTCTGCTTTTTTTTCTTTTCTACTTGTTTTGCCAACTTAAATGCTTCCCTAAATCATGTTTAAATTCTCTTACGGGCCTTGGCTAAAAGAAAAGTTCTGGGGAGAGCTGTTTGAGAACTAAAACACTGACAAATGACTGACCTGGCTTTGCCATACTCTTCCTCACAGCAACTGGGTCTTTCCTCTTCCATTTCTGGAGCTCCTCCTGCATCTTGTCAATCTTGGCTGGATTCAGAGCCCACAAACAGCCCTTCCGAGAAGAATTCCCTGACTTGTTCTCAACTTTCTCAAAGCACTTGTTCAGAGATAAGTTGTGGCGCACGGAATTCTTCCAGCCATCTGGAGCTGTCTGGAGAAACAAATCCAATGTAAGAACAGAACTTCAAGCTAAAAAAAAAACCAGTAAAAATTTAAAAATGTATGTGTGTGTGTATATATAACTCTGTTTTGACTGGTGAGGTTACAAGAAATGCTGTTTAAGTTTGTGCCTTCTGCAGTGAGAAACTTGTGCGTTAGAGGGAAGCCACAAAAATGTTACAGTCATGTTGTGTGGGAAGAGAGGGATCAGATAAAATAGTAACTGATCTTCTAAGCAAAAAGGTTGTCAGAGACCTGCTGGATCTTTAACAGTGAATTTGCACATCACAAGAGTTAAGTGTGTAAAAATTCGTGTTCTGGAACTAATAGTAAATCTCTCAGAATCTATTTTAGAACATCTAGAAATATTTCTAACTCTTCATTAAAGCACTCTGTGCTACCTGAGCTCAGATTCAGTGTCCGGGCAGACTTCAAAGGGATTTCTCATGCTGCTGTAGGTGTAGCTTTGTGTGCTGGCCAATTACATAACCAAATGGTTCAATCACAAGCCCTCCAGATGAGATACAGGTTTCCACAGCTGATCACTCATCTCTGCGCTTTGCATTTATTTTTAACTCAGCAGCTAGAAGGTTCTTTAAACTGGATCATTAAAATGATTCTCTTGTTTGTCCAAAAAAACAAAATCCTCATATTTTCTTTTCAATTCCTCCTAAGAATTGCAAGAAATGAAACAGCTCTCTGGGATGTGGGGAAGTTGTCTGTGGCTATTGATTCGTATTCATGGATGCAAATATTTGTCATCACAACTGTTTATATCAAGCAGAGAATTATTGAACAGAGAGCACAAGAAATAAATGTGTGTTTCCAGTCTTCTTAAAAATGTTAAAAATTAGAATTTCCCTCTAAAATTCATTAATTTATGTTTTTTTCCATTATTACTCTTTATTAATAAGATCCTGCTCTCATAAAAACAGGTTTTTGATGGTTTGATAATTTCTTTAATTGTTGCCTAGTCCATCAGATTTCCTCTAAGATCATATTTTATAAACGGATCTGAGTCTATTTTGGCTTTCACAAGGCAGACTGTGAATTTTGAACCTACTTTGATGAAGTTATTTTATCAGGATTTAATTTTTTGTACATTTTTTATAAGGAATGTAAACCCTGTTGTTTCATAGCTTGTAAAGAACTATTGTATGGATTTAAGCATTAAAAGCCTTATTGATGAGTTGAGGGTGAAATTTAATAATAAATTTCTTCATTAAAAAATAAATAAATGTGGAATTAAATATTATTTACTAAAAGGGAAACTATTTCCCTTCAGAGCAGCACAGTTTCTTCCGTTTTGGCCCACCTGATGTCAGCATTTCACTGTTCTGTCTCCTGGGTGAGACAACACAAATTGTGAGAGAAGAGAAGAGAAGAAGAGAAGAGAAGAGAAGAGAAGAGAAGAGAGGAGAAGAGAAGAGAAGAGAAGAGA
>VZTB01011202.1:332696-359664 GCA_013397245.1 Thryothorus ludovicianus | reverse complement strand
GTGAATTCCTACCTAAAATTCTGAAAAATCTTTGCTAATAATTTCACCTCAATTTGGTTTTTTTCTCCTTTGCTTGCTTGAAATCAGCATATTTTTTATCCTGAAGATCTCACTGCATATTTTATACCTGGCAGGTAATTGAGCCTAAAAAGGAAAATTTCAAAGCACTGTACAGCACCACCATTTACAGCTGAAGGAAATTATTTTAAGTGTCAATAACAAAGTTACATTACAGAAGAACAACCCTAATATTGCACATTCCCCTGCATCATCAGCATTATTGTCAATTATGCCTCAGCTGAATAATCCTTCTCTGGGGATGATGTAAGAGGTAAAATGTTTCAAAAGAGATGTGTGTGCCATCAAACACAAGGAAAGTGAACATCATTCTGCTCTTCCAATTTTATTTTAGAATATTTTTCTATGTTTGGTCTGAATTTTAACGGCCACATCTATTTAGGGGTTTTTTTTTCTGAAGTTAAAGCACAGTTAATTAAGATCCTGAAATATCAAGATTTATGTTAATAATTTATCTGGCTTCAAAGCAAATTTTCTCGAGTGTAATGGTGAAAATATAAATAAGCAGCACCAAGATTCCATTTCCACAAGCTTTGGTTTGTATTTTTTCCTTTCTTTTTTTTTTTATTTTCTTAATGACCATCTTAAAATGCATTTAGCTGTGGTCCTTTTTTTTAGATCTCATTCTCATAAACAGAATGCAGGCCCTGCAAACCCACATATTTAAAGAAGTTTTGAAATATTATAATTGCCACAATTATTTTGCCGTTTGAGTGGTAAAAATCCCGGGATTTTGGTGCAGTTCTTACCTGATGGAAAGGGTGTGAGGGGCAATACATCTGCTGCACCTGGGGCTGGTAGCAATACAAACCAGGCTGCCCTTCCAGGGGAGATGTCCTGAGCTTCATGTCTGAGTCCTGCTGGAAAACATTCAGGGAAGGAGTTGTTAGAGAAAACAGCTCAATTTAAAAATAGGATGATTCTGTTGGTCACTGGCTGGATTTGCTGTGGTTATATTGGTTTTTTTAGGGGCTGGGTTCTGTTTTAGGGAGAGTTGGGAGAAGTTGGTTTGTGTTTTAATGGTGTAAATTTGGGGGTGATCCATCCCTGGCAGTGTCCAAGGCCAGGCTGGACGGGGCTTGGAGCACCCTGGGACAGTGGGAGGTGTCCCTGGATAATCTTTAAAATCCCTTCCACCCCAAACCACTCCATGATTCCATGAAGACAGGAACCAACTCCTGCATTTCCATCACTACAGCTTTAAAAAATGCAATGCCAGGCCACATCCCATGCAAAGGGCAATTCAGAAAACGTCAGGCTCTGTTTATATTTTTATTATTATTTTTTCTCCCTCCACACACTCCAGCTTTCATTCCTGAGTGTGCACAGGTGTCTCCCTCTTTTTTTTGTTCTCCCTGGTTTTATCCTGCAGGCTGGCAGTGCCTCCAGCTGCCTCTGGAATTCTGGCATTAGCTGGAGGGTGAGGTCTGTAATGCACAGGAAAGGGGTGGCAGAGAAAAATCACACTGAGCTGACTGCTGGGTTCAACCAAGGTGCAGGGAATATGTAAAAATGGAGAAATTCAGTGAGAACCTTAAAATTAAAGCACTTCTGCTTTAAAATATGGCCAGCTTTTATGGCATTTTAGTCTGTCTAAAAATATTAATAAATACATACACACTTAATTTCTTATATATATTTTATACATCATGCATGTAGCATATCTAATAAATAAAAAAATATTCATTATTTTTATGGTATATTATTAGAAGCACAAATTAGACTTGGTTTGGCATCCACTAGTGATAAACATCAGCGTTATTTTGGTGACCACCAGATGAAGTTTTTCAGAAATCCCAACTTTCCAGCAGCATGGAGGTGATTTAAAAATGGGAAATGGGGTGCTGGCAGAACCAGAGACACCAACAGGGAGTAGCTACACATGCTTGTAAAGGGCTCCTGCAGTATCTGCACATCCTGCAGCCCAGGGATTCGGGAAGACAATGGGAATTTTTTTCTTTTCACCTGCTGCTCGTACATTTTGCACTGAACTCCTCTGACCTAGATGAGTGTTTATCCAGGAAATAAGAGATTTAGATCAATTTCCTCCTTAACCTGGATGGCTTCAATCCCCAGGTATGTTCCCTGACAACATCTCTCCATTCCCTGGTCTCAATCCAATTAAGATTTTTTTTTTTTTTTTTAACTCCTTTTTCATTTGGTAGCCATGAATTCTTCCTCTCCCAGCCACTCAGAACCAGCTCAGGGCTCTCCTCTGGCAGGTGGAGTTGTTCTTTTTGGCTGCAGTAGGTGATCAAGATACACTTTACACCTTGGATCACAGCAGAGATATTGTGGAGATACTGGAAGGGTAATTTAATTTGCTTTTCAGGGATCTCTGCTGCCCTAAACAGGCAGCTGCCTCTATCTAGCATTGAAATCAGCCCAGGTAACTTGACACTGCACATATAAACAGAGCTGATATTTATTTTTTGCTGGCACTGATGTCTTAGAGTTTCACTTCTATTTGTTCTGAGAGAAGTGCAGGTGAGCTGAGGTGTTAGACCAAATCTACTCTGCACCCTCATGCTTGAAAATATTGTTTTGTGAACTTTAATCTCTTGAAAACACCAGCTGGTGGCAAATCTTGTTATTGGGGAGCATTGGGACATTTAGGATTTGTGTACCCCGCCTAATGGAAAATCAATTGTCCTTGTGCATCTTTCTGAGGATTGTTTGAGGAAAAGGCCAGAAAATAGAGAATTTGGACAAATAAACATGGATATGTCCAAATATGCTTTTCCTGAGCTCTANATTTGGACAAATAAACATGGATATTATATTTTGGATATGTCTAAATATGCTTTTCCTGAGCTCTGTCCTGCAGCTTGACAGAACGATAAATACCAACACAATCACGCTATAATAAGAAAATACATCCAAAAAGCACATTTTTGGCTACGGAAAACAGGGAAAACAATCACCAGAAAGCACTGACCATGACCTGAGAGCCGTGCTCCTGCCCCGTGGTGCTGTACTGGAGGCTGCTACACCACGGCTGCTCCGTGGAGATGTTTGGGATGTGGGTGGGAAACGCCTCCGGCTCCTCGGGACCCGCGGATCCCGGCAGAGCCTCGAAGCCATCGATGCTCCGGTGGTTTTTGAAGGGAGAAGCTTCTGGAGGCAGGGCCTGGTGTGCTTCCTGGAAAACATCCTCGCTGATCTGCCTCTTGTAGGGGTGGAAGGGGTTCCTGCCGCTCTTGAGGAACCGGTCGTAGTTCCCGGCTGTGTTTTCCTCGTAGCTGCAGCGCCGGAATTTCTCTGTGCTGAAGGACGCCTTGAATTTGTTCTTGCCACAGGAGATCCCTTGGCTGGCAGGGTACCTCCCGTGGATTTGATCCTGGGGTGGGGAGGCAGGGCTGGGGCTGTGAGAGGATTCTGAGCTCTCCCTTTCTGTCCTGGTGTCTGGCTCGTAGGGCTGGCAGCTGTAGCTGGGGTTATCCTGCAATGGGATATTGATATTTATTTGTTTAAGGTTAGCATTTAAGTTTGAGCAAATGTTTTATATAAATTTTATGTTTTTATTACATTAAAAATGCATTTTTAATGGTAAGTATGAAATTACCAGTTTTATCCACCTTCATGCAGAAAAATTCTAAAAATATCTCAAGGGTTTTTGGGTTGCGTGGTGCCCAAAACTATTCAACAATTAATAAATAAAAGCAAGGCCATGTTGCACTGGGCTTTGAGCAGCCTGCTGTAGTCAGTGGTGTGGAACTGGATGATCTTTAAGGTCCCTTCTAACCCAAACCACTCTGTGATTCCACCAGAAAACTGAGCTGTCCTTGAAAAACAGAGCACCTTGACTCTCTGCTCTGACCATTTCAGGGAAAAGCTGAGGAAGATCAAGTGATGAAAGATTAAATGACAGGAATGTGATAAGTGCAAGTCTTGTTGCCTGCAAGTTTAGTCAAATAAGCTTGATCTCATCCCCTGATGGTGTTACAGGCTCCAGATTTGCTGCTGGTTACATCACTTCCCTTCATTAAGGTGGCCACACTCATTTGGAGGCACAAGACAGGCTCTGGGCAGACACTTCAACCTTCCTGTCTCACCTCCTCCCCTCCCTCCTGCACAGAGCAAACAGCAGCTGCTAAAGTGCTCTTTAATCTGGAGGAGAAGGGCTGGAGCAGGGCTGGAGTCTGGATGCTGGCACTGAAAATATGCATATTTCCCTGACATCAGGCACGAGTAATTACTGGGATGCCTTTGGGAAGACACACATCAGTCAGGAGCAGGGTGCTGCCTTCAGGGAGGGGGGAAATGGAATGTCCTGTGTTCCATAAAAAGGCACACCAGATTATTGAGCAGACCCTTCTCTCCTTCCCTCTCCAAATCCAAGTTGGATTTTGAGGAATCCCACAAGGGAAATCAGGGCACAGCTTTTCCAGCCATTTTAAGGAATGGAACAGAACATTTAGCTGGAGTTTCAGGACAACTTAGGTTTCTGCCCCTCAGGAATAAAACTTCCAGTATTTTCTTTGTCACTTTGGTTTGGTGACATTTAGTACAACAAGAGCTGAATGTTGGTTCTGATCCTTGCAGAAAGAGAACAGGCCTGGGCCAGTTTACTCACACTTTGCTGAACTGGGGATATTGAATCCCCCTGTGCCTTCATCAGGTCCTGCTGGTCCCTTTCCAGAGTGTCCGAAGGAGAAAATTTAATATTGGATTGGTCCTGGAGTAGCGAAACCATCACCAAACCCACGTCAGGCAGAAATCCTGCTGGGGCAAAATCAAATTACAATGAGCACTTTTAAAAACTGGATCTGTGAAACAAACCCCTTGTTGGGTGCAGGCGGCTGAACAGGCTTGGAAATGCAGCTGGAGCCATCCTGAGGAATTCCTGATCCAGTGGAATTTTGTTTTAGCTCCTAACTAAAAGTTCTGTAGATGCAATTCCAATGAAGGTGTGGTACAGGGTTTCTATGCATTCACCACACAATTTTTATAAAAAGAAGCAGTTTCTTTGTTTTCTGTAAGATCATAAATGTTTTGGGGTTATGCAAATTTATCAATGTCCCCTTGTGGAGAGACTGGGATATAAATNTTGTTTTCTGTAAGATCATAAATGAATGAAAATGTATTGTTTTGGGGTTATGCAATTTTAGCAATGTCCCCTTGTGGAGAGATTGGGATATAAACGCACCCCAGTTGTTTTCAGAGCGATTATATTAAAAAAAAGGAGTATTTTTCTATCATTACTCAGACTAATGGTTACAACACACCTGTATTTTCACTTTTGTTTTTTATTAGTCCCAATCCCTTCATCCTTTCTGTTCTGTTTTGCATGACTTAAATGTATCTGAGATATGTAAATGACTTCATCATTCCATCCCTGTTTTTGTTAGTTGGATCTCCTCTCAAGTTCCCAATCTTTGATCTTTGGATATAGGAGCCATATCTGATGGTGTTCTTTGGATTAAAAGGAATAAATTTAATCTTCTGGTGTTTTGTTTTCTACCATGATTATTTTTTTCCTTGTTCACTGTAACTTTAGAGTAAAACAAAAGTAGAACATGCATCCATTTATGTCATGCACCAAGTTTGTAACTACATAAAGATGTTTATGCTTATAATTTTGATTTCAGGTGAACAAATTAGTGGGGGAAAAAAAGCTACTTTAATTCAAGAGTTAATCTGCCAAGTCTTTGCCACGTGTTGAAATAGCTGTTAGGAAAATATCTACGGGGTTTGTTAGGTTTGCTTAACAAAGATATATCACCTAAAAATGTGGAAACCTTTTTTTTGCCTTTATAGTTCAAAGAGAAATCTGTATTTATGATGAGTAAGACTGCAGTGCCTGGGGGCATGGAGCACAATGGGGCTTGGAAATCAAGCAGGAGACCTGGAGTAGCACATCAGGGAAGAAAAATGATGTGAGATAAAGTTCAGAAATGTCTCAGGCACGGGCTCTTCTCCCAGTGGCTTAACTGGAGGCTGATGGGGAGAGAGATTCCTCATCTTGAAAGGAGCAGGTGGGAAAACTGACAGCTAGGAAAGATGTGTGAGTGTCTATTTGTAATTTTTAAGTGTTGCACACCGTCTGCCCTCCCAGAGCTGCTTTCCCACTTATCTTCAGGTCATACAAAGCTGTCTCTGAACTCTTTTATACTGAAATTTTTCAGCCCAGCTGCCTCATTTGTGGTCTGGAGCATTAGAGTTTTATTAAGAGCTTTTGCAGAGGGACAGTTGTTGTCCCGTGGCTTCTGCATTGCAGAGAATTTTCAGGAATCCTTTCTGAGAGCAAAGTGAATTTATCAGGGTTGGAAGGTCCTGGAAAACCAAACCATTCTTGTCCCTCCCCTCTGAGACCTTTGCAAGGTTCTGTTGATGAATTGTATTTTGGTAGGAAAGGAGGAGTCTTAGTCACTTTCTAGACTATAAAAATCTCCCCCTGTGTAGGTAAACTGTTTTCTTTTTATTAAATGAGAAGCAGCCATAGGGAAAAACATTTTTCCTTTTTTACTGTTAAATGAGAAGTAGCCTTATATTTAAACAATCTTGGGCTGATAATCTGTATCCAGTGGTGGTTATTGATTGTCTTTGTCAAGAATCCGTTTTGGAGCATCTCCCACGTGGGGATGAATCCCAAGGCTACAATCCCAGTGCTGTTTTCACACTGGCACCAGCAGCTCAGTGAGAACTGCAGCTCCAGGTTCTCCTCACCCTGGAACTGGCACGCTGTGGATATTTCTTGCTGTGAGAGGAAAATCTCTGGCCATGTACTCCAAACTTCTCACTTCAAAAGCCATTTGCAAGTTCTCCCTGGCTGATGTGTCTCACAGCAGGCTGCAAATGCAGATCAGTTTAAACTGCCAAATCAACATGCTGAAAAATCTTTGCTGCCACTGTTCATTAAATCTTTTTTTTACTGTCCCTCAGAGACACTTTATTTTGTTAAAAGAACATATAACAAACAAACAAAACCCACAAAAAAACCCAAAAGAAAACCCCAAACCAAAACAAAAACCAACTCAAAACCACTTTGCATTGTTAACACAGATTTTAGCAAAGAGAAATCACATCACTCACTGACAAATCTTCTTTAGGAGTAGAAATTAGAGCCAGGGGAGGTTGCCAATAATCAGGATTACAATAAATCATTTGCAGCAACCTGTTCCTGGGAGCCAGAGCTCAAGGAAGCTGTGGGTTGCCTGGATGTAGGATGTGCTAAAGCAAACAATGATGCTTTGATTTGGAGAGGGGTATCTGATTATCCCAGCTGCAGCTGGAACCATTTCATGTCATTTGGGCTGCTGTAAATGTTGCGTGACCGTGTGAGGCTCCTGTGATAAGTTCCTCTGAAAGGAGGGAGCAGGGAGAAGCTGTAACCCCAGCTGGCTGTTGGGGTAAGCAAGGCAGCAGCAGCTGATCTGTCAGCTCTGCATGACTGAGTCTCTTGGCTGGAACAATCCTGGGGTTTGTGTCTCCTCTGCCTCCTGGAGCTGCCTGAACTGCCTGGATGTTGCTGTGAGTGCCCTCTCCAGCCCTTGGAGGTGTTTGGATGTTCCCCAGGTCCTGATCCATCCCCTGTGCCTGCTTTAGGCAGCTCCCCGAGTTTGGTTTGACACCAGCTTGTGTGACCCGCTCACATCCCTGCCCCAGACCCTAAATCATCATTTTCCTCTCCACATCACACTGGTTTTTCCAAAATAACTCTTTTTTTTCCTCTCAAGTCTTTATGAAAAAGGAGCCATAAGGTTTCAGAATTCCATTTTTCCTTTTACAGTTAAAAATCCATCACATGTCAGTCAGTGATGTCGTGTGCCAAATATCACAGAAGTGCCCAGAATGTTGTGACTAACACTTGTCATGGAGACATGAGTATTTCTACACATAATTAGTTATGGAAAGCATTCAGAACAGGGATTTGTTAATAAGAATCGGGATTTTTTTTAAAGGCTTTTAATGAATTCAAGACTTTTCTAAGGTTATTCCTGCCAGGTTGACCCTGGAGGTTGTGCTGGCTCATCAAAGCTGTCACTGCTCTGTTGATCCCTGACATTCTTGTCACTGAGGCTTGCCCTGTTTGTAGGAGACATTTTCAGGAACAGGATTGGAACCTGCACAGCCCAGCACTAAACTCTGGTTTGGCCACATGAATTGCTCATTACTTCCTTGCTCTTCTTTACAGAATGTATTGGACCTTGATTACAGGATATTTGAATAACTTTACAGAGCTCCTTAGGACTGTAATTTCTTTTCTTCTGAATTTAAATCTGCCAGTGAATTTGTTTAATTTAGCTGTGCCATTTTTGCTTTCTTATTCAAGGGTTCTGAGCTCAGTTCTCTCACAGTTAGCTGGGATTGCTGCCCATAATTCGCTGCCTCTGGAAATACCTTTGCATATTTGCAGAAAAATAAGGTTAATGTGACAATCTCAAGGATGAGGGAAGAAAATTTGCAATTTTAAGACCCTTCTGCACCCAGTGACACAGGATTTGTTTGCTGCCAGCTTAGCAGTAAAGTACAGAATTCCTGTGAGAGAAGGATGCCATTTTTAATTAAATCATCCCTGAATTATCAGGTTTTGTTCATTAAGGGCTACCTGTAGGCAAGGCTGAATACCAGGTGAGCAGTGTGGATTAATTGCCACCATGTCCAGGTGTGCTGTCCAGCAGGAGTGGTTGGGATGGGAACTCTGGAACATCCAGGTGCCTCCTGGATGAGAAGGTGTGGAGAGTGTTTGCAGCAGGTTTTATATCTGCTCTAGAAACACATTTGTAAAAAGCTTCAACTCTCCTTAAAAATAAATCCTCAAAAGACATTTACCCCAAATCCATTCTATGGGGGAAAAAAAATCATTTTTAGAAGCAGAACTAGGAATATCTTTTTGCAGAAAATTTACAAGCGATGTTTCACTGTGATGTTTGATCCAGGTTCCCATCCTTACATCAGCATTTTATTTTTTCTTCTTTTATTTTATCCTGCATCTTTTACTTCTGACACAAACAGTGAGGACAGAAGGCCATGCCTGTCCTTGCAGAGAGCTTTGTGAATTAGTACATTTTCGTTATTTTCCCACTTTTTTTCCAGATGAAATGCAGTAATTTCTCATTCTGAAGCCATTCCACACCTTCTATCATACTGTAGCCCTTCCCTGGAGGATTTCTAGTTCTGCTGACACCTTTCTGGGATGGAAAGGCCAAAACCACCTGCTGGGGTTTGAGATGTAGGCCCACCGTGGTGGTTGCTGTCCAAGCACACAGAAATTCCCTCAAAACAGAGGAAGGCAGATTATAGGGATTCTTCTCGGCTTCATTGCAGGTCCTGTTTGTTCTGGGAAAGGATTTTACCTCTGGTTCTAAAGTATTAATTTATGCAGAGGCAGAAAGCCTGACAAAAATTCGCAGAGTATGGCTGAAATGACACTCTAAGGACTCCCCTATTTCTTGTAGACTGGGCAGACTCATCATCTGGGAAGTTCTTAATAGAGAAAAGTCCCTCACAGGAGCTGAACTTGCATAATTAGCCCAGCAAAGAGGGAACTCAGCACTGAACAGAAACCAAGCATGGACAAATTCAGCTGAAAAGGTGAATGAGTTTGTCAGGTGCACTTGGTTTTCCCCTCACCTTTTTCCCTCCTCATCCTAAACACTAAAACACCTTTCCAACTCCAGCAGTGAACCTATAAAATGCATGTCAGCTCTCCCTACCAGCCTGCAGCTCTGCCAGTATTTCCAAACCCAATCCTTTGCATACCCTGTCCTGTTTTCTGCATGAATGGCTCTGCTGCTTCCTGAAGGAGGGGTGTGAAATTTCATTGCTTTATTGTAGACATCTAAGCCTGAAGTCAGACACGGTTCCAAGGGCTGGGAGCTGTTAATATGATACAGAAACTGTGTGATTCTGATGTGAATAACCAGCTGGGTTGGCAGGAAAAACCAGCACAGGAGATAACGGGCTGATGGCAGCAAATCTGTAACTGAGCTCTCTGGGCTGAATTCAGAGTTTTACTCTGGCTCTGGAGAGTGCCAGTGAGGAGATACCACAAATATAGCAAAGCTATCAACACAATTGTGTGACTCACAAAAATAATTCCTGGGAAGAGGTAAGGGTGAAAACAGCTACAGCCAAAAAACTGGATGGAAAATGAGGAGATGCCTCCTTTGGCTCAGAAATTCATGGACTGCAGATTGCTGAAAGCTGGGAGAATGTGGCAGGGAATGATCACTGTGTCCTTCTTCAGGCACCTGTGCTTCACTCTTACCTTTTTTACAGCCCTGTTTCACACCATCATTTGTGAGCTTGGGTCCCTTTCTCCTATAATTATGTGTTCTGTCTCCCACGTATTCCTTTATCCATCCTTTCCTCTCCCTGCAATGACAGTCTGTGTGATTTTACTTTCTTCCATCACATTATAAAGTCTTTTAATATATTCCAATATATCCCTTTCCTTTCTGAGGCTATTTTAGTTCCTAGTTTCCAAAGCAGTTTATGGGCTATCCACAATATTTTCTGCATCCACACTATTTTCTATACCCTCAATAATGTGTGTAAGGCGATTTTTTTTTTTAAAGCCCACCACTACATTTGAATGGAAAGGCAAATACCAGTTGTTTTTAAAACCAGGTGCCAAGAGTGGACGTTGGCCAACATTTTTGAAAAGGTGAGGGACTGAATGACATAACAAATAATGTGGGTCAGGGATTGTCAGCTCCTCCAGACCCAAAACACAACAAGTTGTGGCCCTGCTCCTTGTGCATAATAAAAGATGATTAATGAGCAGCTGTTCCCATGAATTACCCACTGATAGCTCAAGGGCTGTGAGTGCCACGATGCACCCCATGAATCCTCTCTGAGCAGAGGGGACCTGGGGGACACTCAGGACTTTTGGGAGCCTCCTAATTTGTTGCCCGTTCCTTTTTCTCCCCAGGTGAGTCACACTCATCTCCCTGTGGCTGGAGAGTTCATCCTGGGATCTCATGCCATCTTTCTGTCTTTATGAGAAGGTGTGGATGATGATCCACCCTAATGGTTTCTGTTGCTGGCTGTGGCAGCATGTTTTATGACGGGTGTGGTACATTCCCATTTTCTCTGTTGTGCATGTACAGCCCCACCCGTGGCCACTCCCACCCTCCCACTGGGAATCGCCCACAGTAAGCTCTGTAATTACCTTTATTTGATCTGAGGAATGGATTTGGGAATCTTATTATTACTCAGCACAGTCGTGAGCTGAGTGTGTTAAAAAAAAACAACAAAACCCCCCCCCAGAAACTCCTCCTTTGGATGGCTGGTTCAGTGAGAAGGGGTGTGTTAAGTGCAGAAAGATCAGAGACACCAAAAACCAGGTTCAGGGGCTGTTTAACTTCTCTTTTCTTTAGTTTTTCTTTGGAAATGTCAGACTACAATATGTGTAAACATGTAGAATCCACCTGTTTTTGAATTCTTAATGCCAGCAGGCAGAACTGCCTTGAGTTAGAGTTTTGATTGGAGCAGATTCTGTTGGTTTTACATGGAATTAAACTGAACCAGCTCAAACTACAGCTTGTACATGTTTTACATATTTACTCTGGGCTATACAGTGTAGTTTACACAAGCCTCTGAGCCTCTCAGAAATAAAAAAAAAGGTAAAAATTTATGCAGCCAATAATCCGCACTGGTCTGTGCATTGATTTTTTGGGAGAAGACTTTGAAAAGGAGAAAAAAAAATAAAAATCCACCCAAACACCAAGACTAAAGCTCCTGCTCTGACTTCAGAAGATCAAAGGTGTTTCAGCATCCACGTAAGAACCAGTAGCTAATCCAGCCACTCACAGGAGCACAGCTGGTGTGGAGTGATGTGTTCTGCTGACACCTATTCCTAGGCATGCATGAGGAATAGTGCATATAAAGCAGGAAAAATGAAGGAGCAGGTCAAGGAGAATGAAATTTTTTCCTCACCTTCCCTTCCTAGCAAGAACCTCTCTGTCCACAAAGCTAAAGTGCTGTTTATTCCCACTGGTTCTTGTGTTAAGGTTTACTGGGGAAACTGGGCTGATGGTTTGCTTGGGTGAGCAGGAAGAGCTTTTGACAAGATGCTTCCTCACCAGGTTTTAAAGGAAACAAATATCCACTGAAATCCTAAATACTGGCAGAAAATCTCTTTGCATGGATGAATATTTGGTTGAGAGAGAAAATAGAAGGTAAATGTGCCAGGGTGATCTTTGGGGGTCTGCTGAGATTTTGTGGGGCTTATAAAAGTATTCCCAAAACAGCCTGGAAATGGAGGTGCAAAGCTCCATGATGGAATATGCAGATGATGGTGTTGTTCTGAACATGATGAAGATGAAGTGGGAGGAACAGCAAAAAGACAGGATGAGGTTCAGTGATGGGGCATTAACCTGACAGGTTAAAGAGGAGTGGAAAAACATTGTTAACCAAAACAGGGCTGCAATTCTGCACCAGCTCTGGTATGAGGGGTCTGTTTTAAACACACAACCCCACAGAATATTTCATCTTTTTGGTGCCATGAATTCTCTGTAGTGTAAAAAGTGACATAATTCCAGGAGTTACCTGCCTGCAGGAGCAAACCCTGCTTAGGGAAAAGGGAGAGACAAAAACAAAGTTGTGGGTGAAAAAAATAAAAAAGGCAAATGCCTGATTATCCCAACACTCTTTTCTCCCTTCCCCCACAAAATTACAAAGTCACTGCCACCCCAGCATCAAGTGGAGAACTCTGTTTTGTAATTTAAAGCATTGTCTTTGGGATTTCAGGAAAAGCACGAGACAGACAGGCTGAGGAATAAATGAGGGACAGTTTGGAGATTAAACAACCTTATGGGAAAATACAGCCTGACATTGTTTTGCAAAATGAGTAACATAGAAATATGTTAATCCTTTAGGGAGGAATAACTGCTGGGAAGAAGATGAGATAGAAGTGACTTGAAATTAAGAAGACTAAAAGAAGAGGGGAGGGAGAAGGAATTATATTGTGGACAAAAGTAGAGGTCATGCATGAAGGCATTAAACTGCCCAGGAAGGGTTTTGTAAGCACTGGAAAACTCAATGTTTGCTGTAAATACAAACACAAAGGAAATTGACAGGACAAGATCTGAAAATGAGGGAAAATATGAAACAGGCACAGCTAAACCCATCTGATTTTACAGTTCTGGGATGCACGAGGGTGCCTAAAACCTGTAAGTTGTGGCCATATTCCCCCAATCACCCTTCTCTCCCTTCACTGCCAAATGTCCAAGGCTGGTTCTTCCCCTTTTCCCTGCCCATTTCCCAAGCACTCCCACCCCTGTTACACCCACCTGCTTTCCCAATGCCTGATTTATTCCTGCAGCCTATTTCTGTCTCATAAACACCTTGTCCTCACTGTGGACAGCAAAAGTATCAAGAGCAGCTGTTTGGTTTATAAGAGAATTTAATTTTATTCTTCATCTACTTTAACTCTTTTGGGAAAATTGTTTGTGAGAGATGTTTCTCCTAAAAGCGAAGTAAAACAAAGTTTTACTTTCCCCAGTTCTCTTCATCAAGTGTTTGGAAACAGATTGTTCTGGCCAGCGTGATTTAAATCTTTGATGCAAAACTTCTGCAAAATTTGTTTATCTGGGGTGGATTTTTCAGCTTTGTGAAACGTGAGGGGCTTTTGTAATGATTTTAATTTTTCCTCAGCAAAACCACAGAGGGGAAAATGCCAAAACTTGTGATGTGCAGAACCTTCTTTGAGGGATAAATGAACCTTTTCAGGGCTTCATTCTTGAAAGTATTTTCTCAACACAGTAGCTAAGAAATGAAGACCATGATAAAAGTCTTTTCCATGCTTAAATATCTTGAATTTTAATGAATATCTGAAGCAATAACCTCCTTCAAGAGCTCTGTTAATGTTCAAATAGCATCTCTGCTTTCCACTGTTTCCGAACAAATTCCAAATTCAATCTTTTTTGTGTGTCCCTGGACTGAGTGAATCCCTTCAGGCTGAGCATGTCCACTGTGTTCACTGTGTTGATAACTGAGACAACAAACGTGCTTTTACTTTTTTCTACCCCAAATTATGGTTAATGAAAGTGACAGAATATGAGTAAAAACCCCTCCAAAAGCTAGATTAAATAAACTAGAACATGCAAAGGAGGAATTCAGTTCTGAGATTTTATGGACACCTCTCAGTTACAGGAAAGCAAAAAAAAAAAAAAAAAAGGATTTCTTTCACCACAAAACCTGAGGTAATGACACCCTTGAAATAAAGGACAGGAATTTCACAGAAATAGCAAACTGTGTGTGCAAAAACAGTTTTGCAATAAACACTCTGAATAAACAGTCCCTGTTTCGTTGAGGAAACAACTTTTAAGCAAGAATTGTGAATTGTGTACAAGACCTTGAAGCTGTTACAAAATTCTTAATAGAGATGAAAATTAGAAGCGAGAAAATGGTAGAAATTAATTAAGATCATCCAAGTCCTGCATTTTCCTGTATCATTGTGCAGTTTATGAAGCCCAAGAGATCCTTTCTGGGAACCTCATTCCCTCTCTATAAAAGGATTTTGTCCATTCCCTCCTTAGTGTGAAAATCAACTCCTTTATTGTAATAGAATCTTAAATTTTGGGGAGCAGCTGGCTCTGAAGAGGTTGAAACTATGCTCATTTCTTCTCTTAAAATATTAAATTTCAGTGATATATAAAACATAATTAACTGATCTAAGGGGATTACCACATTAAAGGCCGAGACACAAAACTAAACCTATTACAAAAGCTGTTCTGTTTTCTTATACATAAAAAAATCCATGCAAATTAAACTTTTTATAGGTGTTTGTTTTCAACACATAAAGCACAGCTGATAAAGAATATTCATTAAGGGACTGGAAATACAATTTTGGATTATTGCTGACAAGGTCCTCTGACAAGCAATTTCAGGAGAAAAAAAAATTGATATTTTAATATATTAGATTAAATAAACACTCACAAATCTGTATCAAATTTGATAACGGCAACAGCTCAACATTTGGCCTCCTCTTAGAGATCTCTGTGGGTAATCAGATTTTCATTTGTTCCTGTGTTTTTGTTTTCTTGGATTTTTTTAAACTACTATGGGACTTAATTTATAATAAATATTATGGTATTTTGGATGTTACAGAGAGTGATGCAAAACGAGAACAAGGAGTCATGGATTCAGCAGGAGAAAAAAGACATCAACATGGGAAAGTAGCAACCTGAACAAAGAGACTTTGTAGATGTTTATTCATAAATTAATGAATAAACCTGAAATTAAAGGACATGTCTTTATTTTAGACCTCTTGCATTCACATATTTACACCCTCTGATTTAATATTTTTTCCTGTTCAACCCAGAATTTTATATTGTGGCAGCTTATCAGTTACAAAGTGGTAAATGTGTTTTATAGCCGAGGAGATTTGTGCTTGGGGTGAGTTTTATCTGAGTTTGTTGTAAAGGAATTTCTATGGGAGGAATTTTTGTCAGCTTTATCTGCTCTTTGCTGGTGAAGAGGCACAAATTTCTATTTGGATGCAACCTCATACTTTGCTGCCTTTGTCAACATTTTTTTTTTTTTGTGACAGATCTCACTCCACAGTCAAAGACCATTTTCCTCCGTGGTTGGGAGTCTTTAGAGCAGAGCTAAAAAGTGTCTGGTTCATCAAAGCCCTGGTTTCCAATTCATAATGAGACCTACAGAGCAGAAATATCATTGGAGAAATTCAGAATACAGGAAAACTGGGCTGGGAGGGATTTCTGGAGCTGATCTGGTCCAGCCCTCCCTGCTCAGCCCCCAGCTCAGCTGGCTTAAAATGGAGACAAGAGCAGGAAAACAGTTAAAAAATAAAAAGCACGTGCCTGGCTCATCCTGTCAGGGAAATCCAGCCCCTGTGTCTGTTCCAAACCCTGTGCTTGATGTTTGGGCATTAACATCCCTAATGAGCCCAGCAGCAAACTTGCTCAGCCAGGGTAAAGGAATTCTTATGGGTTCCCTCATTTGGTTTTCTTACTCTTCCTTTTCTTCTCTCTCTCCAAATTAAATAATCCCACTTGTCACTTTTCTTATTGTAATCCCTGGTGTATCTTGGGGTTTTTTTTGGAAACTCGATGCTGCTGGAATGAGGAGTGTGCAAGGATCGCAATTTTCAGCTCATCAAGAGTGCAGATGTTTGCACTGGAAGTTAAATAAAGGAGAAAGATTGAACACTTACAGGTTTCTTATAAAACCACAGGCAAGTATCACAGGTACATCACACGCTTATTTTTCAGAATTTGAAGTTGTTCAGTCTGATTATCCATATTGTTAATTACATGGAGTTCACTTCTGACACTTCCTACCTTCACTTTCAGTATTTACAGATTCCACATTTTCATTCTCTCTTAAATTCCACTTTGCCTTTCTTTCTCAACTTTTTTTTTACCTTAAGATTGTCTTTATACGTGGGAAAATATTCTATTCCTGTATACCTGATCTTTTACTATTTTTGTTGAACAGATTTTTAAGAATGGCTTTTTATGTGGAGGCTTTCAACAATGAGGAACATCATCAGCTTAAGCCAAATTTTGCAACCTCCTTTGCAGTCCTGTTGAGCATTTCTGCAGGGATAAATCTGGCTTATTTTGCCTGTTGAAATCACTTTCCTGCTGTATTTCCGTAGATTCAGAGAGAAAAAAGAGCAGGGGACAGAATTATTCTGGGTTTCTGGCTGTTAAGTTTGCTGAACACCAAGTTGCAGGGCACTCTCACCTCTGTGAGGATAGGCAGAAATCGAGGAAATTTTACCTTTTTTTAAGAAGAATTCTGGAGTGTTTTACCCCTTGAATGATTTTTTGGGGGGGGGGCGAAGAGGTTTTCCATACAGGTATTTTATGCTGTATGCTGAAGTGATGTTTACCCATTAAACAGTAAATTTCCATAGAATTAAATAAGTGGTTTTATTGCTCAACACCTCACAAGACTGTGTGCAGACTATTAAAAAAAAAAAAATTACTTTGCATGAGTGGCTGATCTTGGAAAAGTTAGTCCTGGTTTATAATTTTTCAGTCCTTTGAAAGGTTCTTTTAAAAGATGTTGGACAATAATATCAAAACCAAAACAGAATCCAGGTGTCACAAAGCTGACCCCAAATCCATTGGCTAGAACAGGTGCTCTCTAGACACTCTGCATTTCAAAGAANAAAAAAAAAAAAAAAAGAACCCATCCCAAATCTATTCCTGGGTGGAAAAGTAGGGCAAGCATTAATTACTGACCTTAAAGCACAGTGGAAAACTAACGGGGCATTGCCAAGTCAGAGGATGAGAAATTGTGGAATATTAATGATGTTTGCCTGTGATCTCACCCGTGGAAGAATACCTGTGTTCTCACCTCCCAGAGGACAGGGCTGGGGCTTTTTGAGGTCTCCAGGTTCAGTGGCCCCAATTAATTTCGTTCTGGTGAATTTTAGAGAATCAGCTGAAATTAGTGCAGAGCTGCAGGTCTGAGAATTGGCTGGGTACGAGTGGATTTATGAGACTGAAAGGAGGTAAATCACTCCCTGTAGTCAAAGTAGAAAGGCTGAGGGAATTACAGGTGCCAGATTTCATTTTAACTCCCAGTAAAGGACAAAATTTTAAGCCCATCCAACTAAGGGGGAAAAAAAGGCTAAAGTAGAAGCTATTATGAATTTGCTAAGGAGGAATTGCCCTGGCAGTGTAGTTTCCCTGGATATTTGCCTTGCAAGGGCAGAATAATACAGATTATACAGCTGGATATTAGTGAGGCTGCTCTGCTTTTGCCTGTGACGGTCTCATAAGCAAGCTAAGAAAATGTATTTGAGATTAAACTCCAGCAGAGAGGAGGTAAAGCTGGGTGGAACAGAGAATTAGGAGGAGTTAGAGACTGGCTGCTGTCAGAATGAAAGGGCATTTGGAGTGGATTTCTTCAAGAGCCTGCCACTACTTGGTATTTTCACTAATGACTTGAGTGATAGGCTGGAGAGGAGCTCTAATCAAATTTGGAGACGGGAGGCTTTGCCTATCTGGGTGGAGGGCAGGATTAATATTCAAAAGGAGCCAGGAAAGAGAGTCTGAAGGCATCAGAACACAGTTCCATGATAACTGAGCTCAGCATCTGGGCAGGAATGAGGAACCCTGCAGACAGTGAGTGAGGAGAAGGCAGCAAATCTGCATGAAAAGGTCTTGGGGTTCCAAAGGGTTGTGAGCTGAGCCTAAATCAGGCAGATCTTGGCACAATGGAACAGGCAGGCAGGGTGGCAGGGGTGAGGTGCTGCCAGAAATGTGCTCTGTGAGACCTGGGAAGGGAAATCCTCTTGCTCGAGTGGCAGCTGAGGGTTTGGGATTTTGGTCAGTGCATTTCAAAAGGTTGCTCTCCACAGAAGACGAGGGAGAGTGGTCAGAGCCCTGGGAATTCTGGCTTATGAGGAAAGACTTAGAGAATAAAGATTATTTGGTCTGAAAGAGAATTTATACTGCAGGACATTCCAGCTCTTTTTTTCTCCCCCCTCTAACTTGCTCTTCTTTGCTGCAGATCAGGAGGACAATGCCTCGCTGTTTAATTATTCCAGCTGGGAAAATAGTAAATTATTTCCTTCTATGAATTACTTGCATTCCTGGGAGAACAGGTTCCTGTCTAATATTGCTGGCATCCTACCATTTGCCCACAGAGGGGAATGTTGCAGGGACCTGTCCTGGCAGGTCTGTTGAACCAGCAGTTAAGAGTTTGCAGGGCAGGGATACCTACCCATTCCAGGAGTAAAGTACTGGATAGGTGTGGAAGTTGTAAGCTGACACTGGATGAGCTCCTTTGAGAGGCTCTAACAAACTGGTGAGGCAGCAGTACAGAGGGAAACAAATTGGGTTAAAATGACAGCATGTTTAGCTTCATTACATGACTCTGATGGAACCTCACCCTCGATGCTTCATTCATTTCTGAGCACTTCACCAACAGAAAGATAATAATGCTCTGGATTGCAGTAGCCCTGTCTCATCCAAACATCTTCAAATGATTTTACATATATTAACTGAGCCTCAAAAGGCGCTGTTGAGATTTGTAAAGGCTGCACAGGAGTTGCTTTGCTAACCACATGTTTAGCAGCTCCCTCCAAACATTCAGCAGGATGCAGGTTCCATTTGAAAATGTAGAAAATATAGGTAAAACACATAGAACGACCTTGTGTATTATTATTTTGTTCATAGAATGCTAAAAGAGGAACCAAACCAGATAGCTCTAAGCCCTTGCATCCTGAATAAAATAAAGAATAATATATTCTATTACAGTTGTTTGGAGCAGCCTGGTCCTGTGGAAGGTGTCCCTGCCCATGGAACAAGATGAGCTTTAAGGTCGCTTCCAATCCAAACCCTCCTGTGATTTTATGGTTCTGTGTGGGCTCTTTTAATTGCTCCTTAAAGGAATAATAGTGGCATATATACCCCTGGGGAAGAGGGATTTTTTCCAAGGAGGGGTTTTTGTTTCGGAAAAAAATCCAGCAAACACAGAGCTCTGGGTTGTAGCCAGGTCTCAGCTCCCTTGGCATGATGGAAACAACCACTGCTGGTACCTCACATGTCACCAGCACACTTGGGTGCACAAGATAGGGGGAAAAAACCCAAATGGGCAATGTTATGTACAGAACTTCATTGATTTTAAAGAAAACAACAGAAAATCCAGGATGTTTGTCTGTGGGGTGAGGAGAGAGTTGGGGAAGTAGCAGAGGATGTGCTAATGAGAACTCAACTTGGATTTATTCCTGAAATGTGGCAAAAGAGTTAATTATTGCCCCAATCCTATTAGAATTGGCAAAGTGTCTTTGATCAATAGGACTGGCCAAGACTTTCCTTTTAGTTTCCAACACAAGAGGCATCCTGTGGTTGGCAGCACATCAGGGCATTGATCCCAGAGTGACTCCAGGAGGAGGAGGAGCAGGACCTCACAGCTCTGATCCTGACCCACAAATCCATGGAATTGTTCGGGTTGGAGAGGACCTTGAAGCTTAAACCTTCCACCAGAGCAGGTTGTGGTGATTTACTCAGGGTAAATCACTTTACTCCTTCACCTTTGCAGAACTCTGACAGCTCCCAGCCTGCTCTCAGACATTGCCAAGGTGAAGAATTCCTGGGGAAGACGCGGCCCTGGCCGTGCTCACGGAGGCAGGAGAGGAGGATGTGATCTGCAGCTCTCTCCTAATCTGCATTATCTCCATAATTAATCTCTTTGTCTCTGGAGCTAATGATTTTTTTGAGGTGCAGGAGTGCAGGGAGGTGTGTTTGACCCAAATCTCAGAGCTGGGGCTGTCTGAGGAACAAGAAAAGGCAAAAACAAAAAAAATCCTCTGTGCTGGGAGCCATCCACGTTTCCTGTGGCTTAGGGACACTGAGCCCCCAGCTGCTGCTCCACCTGTGCCACATCCAAAACCAAATTTCTCTCTCTTTCCAAGGGGCACAGGCAGCAGGAGCCAGCTCCAAAGCTTTGGCAGGAGCCAGGCTGGAGTGTTTTGCATGTCTAATTGTTTGGTTTGTAAGCAGAGCACAGCAGTAGCTGTAAAAATCCTTCCTTAAACACTTCAGTGCTATGAGTCCCTTTTTTTTTTTTTTCATGATAAATACATGTAGTGGTTTCTAATTTTTTTTCATTTTGTTTGGGTTTATTTGAAATTTTATGCTTTTTAAAATGTCTTGCATGGATTAATGCAGGACTTCTGCCTCCCTGTCTGTGGGCATTTTAGGCTGTAACCAAAGGATGAGTTTGGTTCTAACACGAATCAGTTATCAATATTTTTTGCAGGCACTCAGGAATTTCTGTTTCAGATATTTTTTGGAGGGCATATCTCTACCTCCCTGTCCTTGGTCATTTACCAGCACATTAAACCATGTTATGAGAGTGATTTCATGACTGAAAGTACTTCTGCATGATACCACTTCTTGTGTGAAATATCTGGAACTGGCCAAAAATAGTAGAATATTGTTCTGGTTAATGTTTAGTTTCCAGAAATCCTAAAAAAAAAATCCAGAAATCCTAAAAAATTACATTTTCTTTCAATTTTTGTTTTACAACATAGATGCTCTGAAAGAACAGAGAATTTTCTGATTTTTCAAATGTATTTTTCTTATCCCCTGTACCTGACCTGCAAACGATTGTCCTAAAAAAGGAGAGCCCGTTGTAACCATGGATGGACTGAAGGATTTTTGCTCCATGTGGGTGAATCTCCCCTCTCTCTACACTTTCCTCTTCCAGGTCAGTAAGAACAAGTGTTTTATGTGTTCTGGGCAGGTTCCTGTGCTGCACCTACCACAGAGACACTTCACAGATATTTCCATTTATTCCCCAGAGTGCTGGACTGACTCCTGTGTCCAGCACGTGGCTCCAGTGACACCCAGGAGCTCAGCAATATCACACAGAGTCTGTGTTCCTCTACAAGCCAGGACTTTCTCACACTCCACTTTTACATTTGAAGCTCAGATTATTTCATTTACATTAAGCCTTCTTCTGCCAGTGCCCATGTCCCCTCACCAGGATTAAAAATCTGCTTTAATTATGTATTTTCTTTACTGCATAAATAATATCACAGAAAAATCATATAAACATATATAAATATATTAAATATATATATAAACCATATAAATACAAATAATATAAATCATATGACAGAAAACTTCACACTCCTTTGCTCCTTCAGAAATAAACTTTATCTAGCCAATGTTTTTTTCCTTTATGCCCATAATTAGTTATTAACAAAATAAATGCATTTTCAGCCTAAACCTCACCCAGTTCAACATTTCTCATATAGTATTGAAATTAGAAACATATAATCCTGATAAACCAAACTGAAACATTTATAAATCTAATTCTCCAAGATTTAATCTGCTGTCAAAGAAGGCAAGAGGGTCAAGAGTTGAATGACAGATGGTTGTTATTTATAGATTTACTTAATTATTGTGTTTGTAACACAGTCACCTTCTTGATGGAAATCTAACACTCTGAAACTAAAAAGTGAAAAGAAAATTATATATAAAGAAATAAGAATTCAGTTTCTCCTTGCAGTGCTCAGATTCAGCCATTCCTGGCTTCCCTCTGGATGTCACTCCAGTCACCTTTCCATCCATATGAGAATAAATCTAAACAAAGTTTTCATCCTCTGCTACAAAACACACGAGGCAGAAGCACCAGACTCAAAACAGCAGTAAAAACAACCTTGGCTTCAAAGCATAGAACTTCCCAAATTTTTGATTCACAGCTGGAAAAGTTTGATACAAATCTCTTAAGAATTGGTGAGACGTGAGGCTTCCCGTATTTTTTCAAAAACACTTTTCCTGGTTTGTTGTTTAATTCCCCCTGTTTGTTTTTCCTTTCAGGCAATGGTAAAACTTCCAGCTTTCTTTATAATTATGGAGGAGAAGAATTGGATTAAGCTGCACCCGGGACAAGAAAAGCTCCTTTTTTTCCTTTGGGAAGTCACCTCCATTCTTCCTTTCTCCCAGTCCCAATGGATCCATGAACTTACCTGGAGTTTCCTTGGCTCCTTCTCCTGCTCCTCCGCGCTGCTGGTGATAAACACCCACAGGAGCTGCCGAGGAACGGGATGGAGGTGCTGACCTTCCCCTTCCCTCAGCCTGGAGTTCTTCAAAGTCAGCCTCAGGGACTTCACATTAAATAGAGGAGCCAAGGCAGCAGAGCTCTGCTCCCCCTTCCGTTTGGCTTTCACGGCTGAGTTCTAAAAAGCTGCACGGAGTTGTCAGAGG
Organism: Thryothorus ludovicianus; assembly: GCA_013397245.1. NCBI lineage: Eukaryota > Metazoa > Chordata > Aves > Passeriformes > Certhiidae > Thryothorus > Thryothorus ludovicianus. Next base: position 336,934 of record VZTB01011202.1, on the reverse strand, counting down.
TTTCCTCTTACCTTTCTACTGAAGCACAACGGCGTGGTGCTGCTCCAGGACAGGATTAGGTCATTCAAGCAGCCCTGCAGAGAGAGTGGAGGCTCAGCGGTACAGAAGGCTCCAAAGGCTGGAAAGATCTGATCTTACATCAGGTGAGAGAAGGCAGCTGGCTGGGCAAGCCAATAATTATGATATCAGCTCTTGTTCGCCTCAGGCAGTCCTGCATTTAATAAGAATACAAATATGACTAAGCTGCATTTTTTTTTCCTTGTTCTCTTGGTAATTCTTCAGAGAAGTTGGGCAGGTATTGAGCTCTAACTGTCTGGAAAGAGAGAGCTCCCTCTCCACCTCTCTGTTTTCCTTTTGATTTAAAACACCCATCTGTAACCGTGTTTTGCAAACCTATTATCCACCTGTGGTTATTAAAAACACTCTTTCCTGGAGTTTGCCAGAGGATCCCAAAGCCTCCAGCTCCCAGAAATAGGTGCCTTTCTTGCATTTGTTCAGCCTGAACTCTCAGCATGGGAAGGAGCCGTGGCTCCACGTTGGAATGTCAAAACATCTTGCACTGTTTAAAGCATCAGAGGAACACTACAAAACCAGTGCACTCAAGATTTTATTCCTTCCCAAAACCAGAGTGCCTCGCACAGTCATAAAACCAGGACTAAATCAGAGGAATAGGTTAGTGTGGGCCTGATTTTGCACATGTATTTATGTGGAGAGGTCTTTTTGTGTGCAGATCCCTAGAGAGGAGCAGGAATTGAAATGTGCAGTTGCAGGAACTCGTGCTCCTGCTGCCCTTACCTGGCTCTGTGCACACTCTCCAATCCCCTGATCACACCTACTGTAATAATACTCACCTACCTCATAGGGTGTTGTGGGGATTAATTAATGTTTGTAAAGTGCTTTGAAGATGAAAAGGCCTGAATGAGTGCTAAATATAATTATCATCATTCCACAAAACAGTAGAAACATCTCTATGGCCCCCAGGTCATTGTATAGGTACACCCATGTTTATCTCCCACGATTATGGTCAGATACTGAACAAGGTATTGAAACTTGGATAAAAATTCCCTCTCTGCTCTGGAGGATGTATTTAAATTCATGTTGAGTTCATGCTATTCATGAAGTGTTTTTTTGTGATACCTACTGGGGAATATTTTACTCTGTATTGGGATAGAAAAGCTCTGTTGGGGCATCCAAAAAAAGAAAAAAAGGGGGAGGAAAATCCAAGTTTTCACCTGTGATGAATTATTTCCTATCATGGGTTTGTCAGTTTGATTTTATTAAATCTATCAGAGACTTCTGGTACTAGAAATGAAGGCTCTGTCAATTTATCTGCTGGATCTTCTAGTAATGTGGAGTGTTGGTGGATATGCCCTTTCCTGTCTGGAAGATCCCAAAGATAGTGCTGGGTAATGACTTGTCTTTTCCAAGGACTTTCACGTTTGATGTTCCCCAGAGTTGTGTGTCTAAAGCTGGCAGGGAAGGTTCCGAGATGGCTGGGGTGACACTCCACATCTTCACTTCATTATTCCCAAATTCTGCACCACCTTTAATCTCCAGCTCTCGCTGTGATGGCTGGGGCAGACAATTCTGAGGTGGTTTTTATATCAGTGACAGCCCAGAGCCAAAGGCAGCCCCTGGCCTGAGTGTCCTCCCAGGCTCTTGGGATGCAGCTGCTGCAGTCAGGGGGTTCCTTCACTTTTCACTTTTTCCCCAAGCTGCTTTAGCATCCCCCTGGTGGGTGTGTGCACTCCAGCTGGAGTCACAGGTCGGCTGCAGTGCAGAGATAAGAGCCTGAATGAAAGTGAACCACTGACTGGAGAGCATTATCTCTTCTTTCCCGGGATGAGTATCAGGAGGAAATACCTAGAGGAAAGTAGGGAGTCAGAATTTGCTGTAGATTTTCCTGTCTCTCACCAGGGTGGGTCACAGCCCTGGATCCAAACCCACGTTTGTGGATGTGAGGAGCTCAGCCCAGCATTGCTTTGTGGGGTCTTTCCAGTGGCAAAACAGTTTTATGGGATTTAAAGCAAGGAATTTCTTTTTCCTTAGAGAGTTTTGTTCAAAGCAGTTTTTTCTTCAGGAGATGAAGTCAAACAACAGGAGAGATCAAGAGGTTTGCATCAGAACAACCTTGGTTTTGTCAGATCCAGACTAGACAACTGTAGTGTGATAACTTTCTATCTCTCCTTGGTCTGGGCTCTTATGGAAAGACTGAGCTGTTGATTTGTTGTACTGGCAGCTATGCTAAACTGTTAAATTCTGTTCCCTAATCTAATATTTAATTTTAGGGGGAAAAAATTAGAATTGCAGCCATCAAAGTTATAAAGTGAATATCCAAAACACGAGTCACTGGAACCAATTCAGTGCTGACTGTGTCTTCAGTCTGAAGTAACAATATCAGGTGGAAATGGTTCCTCTCCACTTCCACCAGGGCTCCTTGTTTTCCCTAGTTTGAGCCTTATCCCAAAAGTTTTCCCTGGATTTGTGATTCCTGCTTTCCAAAGGAAGCAGATAAGCTGAGCTCAAAGCTGTGCATGACACCTTGTGTGCAATTCAGAGCATTTGTTCAATTTTAACATTAAATATTATTCAATTTCTTGACATGGAAAAGCACTGCTGACCTCATTATAAACCCCTCCTGCTATTTATAATTGGCAAGAACAGTCTTGTTGATCTGGAAATTTGTCAACCAGTAGTTCTCCCTATGAACTTCACTTTTTGCCCAGCCAAAGCATAAATTAATCCCTTTGATTAAATATTCCTGCTTAATTTAGCAGTGGGATAATTGCCTATTTTTAATACATTGTTTATATTTTATTATGCAGTGATGGCAGCAGTATTTGTTATCATAAATAGCTTTGTAGGCTTACAATTTTTATATCCTAACATTTGGATGATAAGCTTACAAAATGACTTAGGACGTAATCTAACCAGCTATTCTGCCACCATTAAATAGGAAAAGTGGCCCAGCATCTCTCCCTTGGGATCACCTGAGGGAAGACACACCTGGGTGTAACTTTAACCGTCTGCTGGGCTGCCTTTAAATAGTAGTCAGGGCTTGCTTTTTATCTTCTGAGATATCCCTAGGGAATACACACCTTGGTTTAACCTACATACACTTCAGTCCATTTCTGTCCCTCAGAAGTAATCACAAGTGCATTTATCTGGCAGTTTGATGTGTCTAGAAAAACACATGGGTTAAACTGGGCTTAGCAATGTCAGCATTCCAAACATTTCACCAAATCACAGCATGGTTTGGGCTGGAAGGGACCTTAAAGACCATCTTGTTCCACCCCCTGCCATGAGCAGGGACACCTTCCACTAAACCAGGTGGTTCCAACCTGGACCTGAACAATTCCAAGGCTTTAAGAGAGTACAGTTCTCCTTCCCTCTTCTTTTGGCAAAATTCATCTGGCTTTTGCCCTGTTACTGTTATTGAGGAGCTGTGAGCTGGAAGAGTGAAGGACAAAATTCACCAGGGAGATCTGAATTACAGCCTCCAAATCTGGCACGCCCAGAAGATGCTCTTTTGTTGGCATTTGCAGGACTTTCAGCTTGCTAATTGTTCAATTCTAAATTAAAATATAAAGAACCATCATTACACACCAAATATCATTTCCTGACCATGGTGCTGCCCATAAAGAACAGCATGGGGAGCAGTGTGGCAGCCACTGCAAGGTGTTATTTTGCTATTTTGGAAATGAGGGTGAGCTCAAGATGGAGTTAGACTTGACTCTGTGCCTTTCTGCTCTAGGTGAAATTCAGGAAGGTGATCTAGACACGTGTTACTGTCATTGTGTCACCAGCACTGGGCTTTGCCTTGCCTTTTGACAAGACTGCTCTTAGTGTGCAGCTGTGAATGCAGGAGGGAGATAATTAATTAAAGAGAGAGAGATTGGGCTAATAATTGGGAGTAATAATCTCTGATTGCCCTCACAGGTTTATTTGGTCTCGTGCTCAGTGATTTGGTCCTTCTACACTCAGCAGCAGGACCCTGCACTGTTCCAGGGTAGCTGGAGCTGGATCCTTCTCCTGTCCTCAGGGAGGAATTCCCGCTCCTCCTTGGAGGATCACTGGAGAAATACAAAATTTCAGACCTCAGAACCAGGTTGGAATGCCCTGTAACAGCTCATAAACCTTCTTCTCTCCTCACAGAATATAACTAGTGAAGAGTTGGCAGCATTCTGTCAACTTTCCCTTTTTTATTGACACTACACTTCAGAAAAAGCCTTTTGTGA
>VZTB01011202.1:306813-331358 GCA_013397245.1 Thryothorus ludovicianus | reverse complement strand
TTTTTTTTTTTTTTTTTTTTTTAGCCCCTTAACCATGTCTAACAACCAGAACAACTGGTTTGTCTTCTTTCCTTCTTGGAGTGTGTGCTTGGATGTTCCTGACTGCTCCAGGAGCAGCCAGTGCCAATACATGCACACCCTTTTTGTGTTTCTCCACTTCCACAGAATCTGGGGGAATGTTTTTCCCAAGCTTTCCAAAGTGTCGATGGGAGATGCATCAGCAGAACTGGGTTGTATTGCAGAAAAACTGGTTTAGGAACACAACTCAAACACAGCTTTTGAATCACAGAGTCCCAGGATGGTTTGGGTTGGAAGGGACCTTAAAGATTATCTCATTCCAAGCCCTACTCTGACCTTAACCAGACTGAAATGTGAATTTCTTCAGAGCTCATAAAGAGAACAGAGTTACACCTGCAGGACTCACAGGTGAAGCTGTCAGGTGTGTGATATCATCCCCCCAAGGTGTTGTCTCAAATCCTACCAGCCATTATTGTATTGATCTTGAAACACAAAGGAGAACTGGGAAGAGTTGACCTGGGACGTTGAAAAGCACTGACACACTCGGGTTTTCCTAATCAATTGTAATGCAAACACAGCCTGGGATGAATCATTCGAGCCAGACTAGAGCAGTGCCTGGATTTGGGGAAATAAGCAGCATGTTCAGCAGGAAGATTATGGAGTTACAGCTGTCTGTAGTCAGGCTTTGAGCTGACCTCCCAGCTCCTGTGTTCAGGACTTTGGAGCCATCAGGTCAAAAATCAGAATTCCCAAGTTCTCCCCATCCTGCCCAAACCATTTTCCCATCTTTCTTGGACCACCTTCACCCCCTATAGTGGAAAACACAAAAACTCTGTTTCTTCAAACAGCCACTGAGATCATCCCAGAGGTATTATCTTAGAAATGAGAAAATGATTCAATGAAAGAAGGAGTGAATCACGTAAATACCCAGAGTGTTGTACCTCAGCAATGTCCCTCCCTTCTGAGTACAAAGCAAAGAACAAAAGCAGGCTGCTGCCTGGCATGGGCCCCTCCTAGATGACTTACTGGGGCTGTGAAATCATCAGAAGCCTCAGAAAGAAGTGCTTAGGCAGCGTTTATAACTTGATTTTCTTCTCTTCAGTCCTCTGTGAGCATGGACATTCTCACTGTGTTCTCTTGCTCGTAGTCCAGAAGATGGATGAGGAAGGCAAATATTTAATGCCCACAGAATTCTGGATTTTTAAACACTTTTTATGTTTTACAGGCTGACAATGGATTTTTTAGAGCTAAAACACATTGCATGGAAGAAGGGGCATAAACATTATAAGGTCATGAAAATACGAAACCACATTTTTATTGCTGAGGATGATTTTAAACACTCTCTTAGAAAACAGGTAACGTGAAATCTTGTGGTCTGTTCAAATGGAGAGTTATAATGGGAGGTAAAAATCCCGAGCAGGCCATTAATTCCTATCTGGCAGCCAAACCAAGATTGCTTCAGCACTTAGAGGAGCTTCAGTGAGAGTGAAATATTGATTTCAGATTGCCAGTTTCAAAATGAAGTGTGTGAAATGCAAGAGTGAGAGCAACCCACTCTAGAAGGTATTCAGTGCAAAATGTGCTGTGAGAGATCCTAATTATTTTATGAAAAATCATTGTACAAAAGATGAAAAGACTCAAGGAGGATAAAAAGGAAGTAATTGCAACCCTGAGGTTTCCATTCTAAACTCAGTTAAAAATGTTTTAACTTAAAGCAAGTGTTTTGAGTTCATGTGGTTCTCCAAAGGCTCCAGCCTGTGAAGTTCCATAGGAAGAACAGGATCAGTTCTCCCTCACTTTCAGCTCTCTGTAAGCCCTGAGTTTTTAATGGTTTATTCAGTGAAATGGGAATATTCTGCAGCTACTCCACTCTGCTCAAATGTCTTTGTCAGTGGTTTTTTTCCCTTTCTCATTGCCCTCCTCTGTTGTTTTTCTGCACTGTGTGCTTTTCACTCCTGCTCTTGTGACATCAGTGGCGAATGTCTGTGAGGAATTGCCTCGGGCCAGTGTGACTTTCAAAGGATAAGACAATTTGTTCCTTTGCCAATGAACAGTTTATTACATTTCTAATTATTGTTATTAGTCTGGCAGGTGGTGCCATGCATATTTTTACAACTGACAAAGATGCAGGTACTTCTTTCATGATGAAAAAATAACCTGGGTAAGATTTAAAGGAAAACCAGGCGCTCTGCTGTTGTATGTGTTGGATAATTCTTTGCACTAATGTGGTGGACTGGTTATTTTTAAATCTTAAGTTGAAACATCCTGACTCCTGAAAGATTTTGTTGTGAGACCAATTGTAATTAGAATGTGTTAGCAGCCTAGGTTAGATATGGAGGTTTCTCTCCCTTCCCTCCCTCTCAAGTTCTTTCCTCTAATCTTTATTACTCTACTTGTTGTGCAAATTAAAGACTCATCATATTTATAAACTCTAACTCAGAGTTCACGTTAATCACTGCCTAAGAATAATAAATATCCCTTTCCCAATGAAGATCTGGGTTCCTGAACATAGAGATTTGACTTTCTCTGCTCCATGGGGTTGCATGCAGTCACATTAAAGACATAAAAATGATATAAATACCCTGTGCTGGTGCAATACCATAATATTCCCCTTGAGCAGCCCAGTCCAGTTCCACCCACTGCTACCTGTGCAGAGCAGTTCATAAAACTCTGAGCAACCTGATCTAGTGAAAGGTGTCCCTGCCCATGGCAGGGAGTTGGAATGAGATGATTTTTAATGGTTTTAGCCCAAAACACTCCATGATAAATCATATAATTCATGCCTTTTTCACTTTCCTGGTGTTGCGTGGCAAAATGCACTTTCTGAAAAGCTTCACATTGTTTATCCATTTCATGTTACACTGGGACTAAAGAGAAGAAGTGAATTCAAAAGTAGTAGAGAAATAAAACTGATTTATTCAGGGATGGTTTCCATAGCCCAACTGACAATAATTAGAAGGGCCAAAGTCCAGCTGAGCTTAATCTGGCCACTGCTGTAACAGGCAATAAAACTCTTCCTATAAATACACCAGTAACAAAGGAAGAGCAAAGGAGATTCTGCCTCCTTTACTGTTTGTAGAGGGAAGAACAGTGACAACAGATGGAGAAGAAGCTGGATCCACCCAAGGATACTGGGAGGGAGCTGTTGGAAATGGTCCCTGAGCCACTTTCCATCACTCACCAGCAGCCCTGGCTGACTGGAGCTCGCTGGAGGTCAGCAAATGTGACACCCACCTCCCAAAAAAACCTGAAGGGGAATCCAGGGAATTACAGAGTGTCAGCCTGACCTCAGTGCCAGGACAGGCCGTGGAGCAGACCCTCTGGAATGCCATCACGTGGCACGGAGGGACCAGCCAGGTGACCAGGCTCAGCTGGCTGAGATCCATGAAGGGCAGGTCCTGCCTGACCAACCTGATCTGCTCCTGGGACAGGGAAAGGCTGGGATGGGCCTGCCTGCACCCAGGAAAGGCTCTGGCACCACTTCCCACAGGATTCTCCTGGGGAAACTCATGGCTTGGATGGGTGCACTGGTGGAAACACTGGCTGGGGCCCAGGGAATGGTGGTGACTGGAGTCACACCCAGCTGGGGCTGCTCCCCAGAGCTGCTCCCCAGGCTCAGGGCTGGGGCCAGTGCTGCCCAGTATCTTCCTCAGTGGTCTGGGTGAGGAGGGTGGGTACAACCTCAGCCAGATGGGATCTCAGCAAAGTCATCTTCCCTGAAAGGGCCATCAGTGGTGGAGCCACCACCCCTGGGCGATTTGCAGAGTGTGGATGTGGCACTTGGGGACAGGTGGTGGCTTTGGCAATGCTGGGTTAACGGTTGGGCTGGGTGATCCTAAAGGTCTTGGCCAACCTAAACAATTCCATGATTCCATGTTTGGATTCTATCAGCATTGCAGTAGGAGCTACTTTGTTGTTATCCACGTGGCTGCTGGCTTAATAAACATAAAGCAACTTTCTCTGCCATTCTCATGAGAAAAATAAGTTTATTCTAATAAAAAAAATTGATTTATTCTTTTTATATATGCCCTTTTTTTCTTCTCCATTTTCCCGGGAGTATCAAACAATCCTATTCAGTAAAACCAGACACACAAATTTTCTACAGTGAATACAAATGGATTTTACTGAATTGTACTTTGGTTTGAGGAGTTAAAGAGTTACTCTTCAGCTCTGCCCCCTACCCTGAAGTTTTATTGTGACAGGACAAGTTTCCTCAATGCCACACTTTTGCCCCATAAAAATGGGCCATAAACTGGCAGCACCAGAAAATCGGGTACGTCCTGTAAGAAAAAAGAATCGATAGAACAACTGAGTACAAAATGGAGTGGTTTTGTGTTTCTGTGACTTGCAGGAGCTGCAGCTGTGCTGGGATGGGTTCAGGATTTGGCTGACTTGTGCCTGCACCCGCCAGGGCTCCAGGTAGGAGCGGATCCTGCTGGAGCAGGGAGCATGGGCATGTTTTGGAGTCATTCCCTGCAGGGGCTGTTCAGCAGGTACAGGAGGCCAACAGTGGCACTGAGTCAAAGCAGTGGCTGCAGAGATATTACAGAGCTGGCTGCACCTGGTGTAGAGGAAAATAAAGATGTCAGTGCCCTCCCCTTTCCCCATCACTTGTCTCATATTTCTGAGATACAGGTGTGTGGTTACTGTGTAAACAGAGCAAAGATTTTTCTTCTAGGCTAATAAGCTGCATGTTTTGGTTTGTTTTTTGTTGTTTTTTTTTTCCTTACAGTATCTCTGCCAAAATTCAGAAGCTTACAGTATGAACTCCTGCACTTCCACACCCCCTGTGCTCACTTGGGAGAAAGGCTTTGGTTTCTGGAGCCAGGATTCAGTCAGAGCCTGCCCCTCTGGCAGCTCTGCTGCAGCCTTTTCTGAATTTATGTCAGAAATTTATTTTTCTCTTGTCCATGCACCATGTAATCCACCAAGAGTCAGAGCATTTGAAATTAACAGATAATGCATGCGAATGAAATGGGTGCCTGTTTTTACTGCGCCATTCACCAATCTGTTGTGACTATCCAGCCAACTCTGGCTGTGATAATTGATTATTGATTTGTTTTTTGCCAATAACTGGGGGAAAAAGCTGCCCTATCTACACCCTAATTAGTCAAAACTAATTCTGATGACATTGCTATCTGCCACGGAGCCCGGGTGATAAAAACATAACTCTCGAGTAAATTACAAAGGTTATTTTGGATTATTTCCATGGAACCTCGAGGGACTGCTTTTCCTCCTGTGCCAATTGTAGCTCTCAGTGCCACAACAGCACTCTCTGAGGGCTGAGGAGAAAAGCAAAAGCACAGGTGTGAGGAAGCTGCCATGGTCCAGCTGTGTTATCTGTGATGCAGACAAGTGATTTATGGTTGCAGGTTTCATGTAGCAGGAATGACATTGCCAGAGGTAAGAACGAGGAGGGAAATTCAGGCTCCCTTTGGGTGACAGAAAAAAATAAAGAGGATCCTTTTTCAGTTTGCTGGCAAGTCTCATCAGGAGAGTCCTAGAGCAAAAAAAGGGAAATGTGGCTTTCCTTTTGCAGTCCCTAAACTGCTCCAAACTAATCAGCACTCACAAAATCCTCTCAAGAGGCAACTGGGAGGACTGGTGCCAGTCCAGCTAACTGGGACACTGCACACACCTTGCTGGTGAAATGGTGAAATTCCATATTAATGCACTTTATTTACGTGGACGACTCTGACCACTTCTCCTCGTGCTTGATGGAAAGGAACAAGAATCAGCAGAATTACAGAAATTGGGTGCCCACTCCCTTCCAAAGGAGGGAAAGTCCTAGATGGGGAAAACTTGGGATTGCTCTTCTCCTCATGGACTGGACAGGGGTCAGGGGAAGTGAGGAAATTCCTGGGGTGCTGCTGGGTGGGCAGGACCTGAAGTCATTTGAGAGGTATAAATTGGAAGCAGAGTAAGTTTCTGGTGGTCTGACTGATCCGAGTTAATATTTCAAGCACAGTAGCAACCAAAAGTAGTTGTGAATAATTGTTAGATCACAAACACCTCACACAGGCATCCAACATCTGAGCCTTGAACCAGTTGAATCTGGTCTGATTCATAAAAATATATGTGTTGAACCCTTGAATTAATCATTCTGTTCCTTCTCTATTTTCAAGTTCGGTTGTTTCAATTTTGTTTTTCCTTTTGGACAATTTTAATAGATTTTATTAATTTTTCAACTCTTCTGCCCTGCATTGCTTTTGAAAAATGTTCCCTTGTTGTATTCCTTAGCTGTTTAAGGGAGTTTTCCAAGGAAAAACAACACCAGACCAGGATCTTGGCCTGGATTTGGGGACCCTGGGTGCAGTGTGTGCAGCCAGGAGGTGACACCTGGGGAGGGAACCTGCACCTCCTGGACAGCACCTGGGTGGTTTCGGTGTGTTAATATGATTAAAGGATAAATAATACTAAATGTTTCCTTAATAGGAGAAAATACCCAGCATTGACAGTAGTGATTAAGTTCCATTAAACAGTTGTTAGTTTGGACACCAGGTGATTAGTACATCCAAACCACTTCATTTCCAGACTTTGGCACCTTGGTCATTACTAACTCAAGCCATAAAGTTCAGTGAATCAAGTTGTAAATAGTTTTATTGGGCCCATGTTGGAAAAAATAAAATTGAGGGTTGTGAAATTCCCGGATGATTTCAAGTTATGTATTTCTTAAGTCCTTGTGTTTCTGCTTTCTGTCCTTTAGTTATTCATCATTGCAGAGGGTTTAAACCCTGTTTCTGCTTTGGCAAGCACTAAATGCAGTGGGTTAATTGAGAGCTGAGAGTTGTATTCCTAAAATAAAATAAACCAAACGGAGAGAGGGTTGGAGATGCACACAGCTGTAGTTATCTAACATGCCATGTTATCCAAGGGCAGAATTTCCTCAAAGAAATTCTGTGGAACAGCTTTTACAGCTCCTGGAGAAAGGTCCACAGTTACCTACACACTGCTAATTATTGAATAAAACACAGAACCTTGTGTTTCTGTTGTTTGCTGGAAATAGTTTTTACTTTTTTGAGAATTATTGACTATTATTTACTATTTTGAGAATTATTCCATTTTATGTGAAGGTGTCCTTCCAAGTAGTTTTTATTAATTTACTTTTATTTTTAATGGAAGTTTAGGAATTGAGTTGTACGTCCCGGACATATTTCAAGATGTCAGTGCTATGCAACAAAGCTCATTTTAATACCTCTTAAGTGACTGGGAGCAAATTTTTGGTTTCTCCAAACCAATTTGAGGATTAGAAAGATGTGCTGGCTTCATCCTGGTTTAGCTTTCAAATTGCCATGTGTCCTGTTAAGTCTGTTTATGATTTCAGTGACCCTTGCATCACTCCCATGCCACTTTACAAATTGCTGCCGAGGTGTTTATGGCCAGGTGCCTTTCCCAAATGTAAGCGATTTTTCGGGAGCCTGCCCAGAAACCATCAGCTTTTATGGCGTGCTCAGAGGAATTGTGTGTTTTTCAGCAGGGTAAGGCCTCCCTGTTCCCTCAGAGTGCATGTGTGTGCCTGCAGAGGCCGTGTGTGTGTGTGCAAGGCAAGGCAGGACAGCTCCATAACTCCAGGGAGAATGGAGGAGGTGACTCCGAGTCACCCACTTACTCACTGCCACACACTGTGGGAAACCTGTGTTTTGTGGTTTTGCCCCACAGTTTTTAGGCCAGGGCAGGCAAAAAAGACACACGTCCCCTCCTCGTTCCCAAATTTATCACTTGTGGAAAGCAAACTTGGTAGGAGCTGCACTGGGAATCCCAGCCAAGCACAGCAGGTGCTGAGCTGGCAGTTTCACAGCAGATTGTGAAATTTGATCGCACAATGGGAAATAGAGCCACTCCTTGAGGGCAATATCTGGAAACATAATGGGGAGCCACCCTTCAAAGGTGATCCCGGTAATAATGGGGCTTAGAAACACTTTCTACCTGCTTTGCTTAGAAAATTATGAAAATTTTTAATGGTGTTACTGGGTTTTGCACAAGCACACTATATTTAGCTGTACCTCCACTGGTCCTGAGCTCAGACACACCCAAGGCAATGAACTGCCCAGTGCCACCACCACTGCAAGGGGGAAACTGGCTTTGAAATTCTCTGTTCCTCTTCTCTTCTCTTCTCTTCTCTTCTCTTCTCTTCTCTTCTCTTCTCTTCTCTTCCTCTCCTATTTTTTTTCTGGAATTCAGGCATTTTTACACCCTCTGAGTAACTTCCACTGCAGATATTCCCTGGTAAACCTGTAACTCACCCATGTTAATGAATGTGGAACACCCAGCATTAATGCATTGGCCCCATGACACTCTGTGCTACTTGATGTCTCCCTCCTTTCTTCTTGAGATTGGCATAAAGATTGCACCTGTGCTCCTGCAGGTACTTTATGCACACCACAGCCTCTGAATAATGTAGACTAATAGAAAAGACTTCAAAGAACCATAACACAGTTTGAAAAAGGGCTGGAAGGAGAGGCCGGCGGGAAATGTTATAAGAATTCCACCTTTCCTGCTTAGCTAAGCAGTAATTTAGGAGGACATGTAAAGTCTGCGCGAGTATTTCAAAGAAAACAAAAAGCAAACAAAAGCAGAGCACACTGCCCTGCTGCTGGAGACAAAGGGAGGGAGAAGGGAGAGGCTCTCAGCAAATCAGCTGCTCCAGTTTGTCATTTTTAAGCCCTCAGACAGAGGGTGAGCAGGGTAAGGAAAATGTTTAGAGAGATTTGGGTGTTATTTGACAGAGGGAAAGGAGAGTGGTGTAGCAGTGACCTGAGCAAGTCATTATGTGATTGGAATCTGTTACCCAGGAGCTCATTAGCAACAGAGAGTAAATGCCTTTCCTTCTGGGGCTGTGGATACTCTGCTGGATCTCTATCTCCCATCAAATTAAAACTCTGTTACAGCCACAGGAGGATTAGCACCAGGCTGTTCTTTCCAAGACAGTGATTTCCACAGCCACTGCAACCAGCAGTGCTGAGGAATCAACGGCCAGCAGACACCAGAATTGTCTGGATATTTGGAATTGGGAAAAAAAACTGCTGCAAGTCAGTGAATTTGGACATTTCATGAATCAAAATTACACTGCATGCTGTCCTCATCTCCTAATAATTAGGGTAGAGAAAGAAAAAAGAAAGATTTTGAGGCAAACATACTATTTTAGAGTGAAATTCCCTCATTTTCACTCTCATGGAACCAGTAGGGAGATCTTACCAGAGTGGGATTTCAGAAATGCACTTTGTGCAAAATTTAAGCAGGTAACAAGAGAAGAAAAGGTTTCAGAGCAAACTTCAGGGGCACACATTGAGCAACTGCTCTGTGTGAACCCAACCTCATTTATGGCACCAAGAGATTGTTTTGGCAAAGTGCCTTTGGATATTTGTCAGTTTGGTCATTAGGAATTTATCTGCTACTGAAAGTCAGCTCCAGCAGAATAGGATTAGATATGGAACAAGGATTACATAATAGGCTTTTAAAAAGGAAAATCTTGGGCTGGACAGTCCAAGAAAATTTGACTCAGTAATAATAACAACATAATTACCACTTTAAAGATAAGAAAAAAATCAACTATGCTGATTTCTCTGATTATTTTAAGATATTTTAAGTGAGCACATGGACAAGCAGTTTTTAGCTGGAAGACAGAAGCAGTGATTAATAATAAAAAATAAACTCCAGGACACAAGGGTACATTAAAAAAAAAATCTTTAATTCAATCATATGTATTTTAGGACACAGGGATTCTCTCCTTTTCAAGGAAAGGTCCTCCTATGAACTTGCAGGCTGTAATCTGACATAAATAACACCGGGGAAGATGTTCTGGAAGAAAAATAATCTTTTACATTCCTAACAAGGGGACTGCAAATAAATATATTTCAAAATAGGACGGGCTGACAGTGATTTATCTGTGATCACACAACACACAGCTTGCTGTCAGTGCCCACAGAGACACAACAATCATGTACACCTTGAACATTTACACATATACAGGTGGAGAGCTGTGACAGCCCAGATCTGTGCAGGAAATCAGGAACCCACAGTCTCTGTCCTTCCTTTTCTGTATTCACACCTCTCTCTCTTTTTTTTTTTTCTCGCTGCAGATTTCAGACTTACTGGAAAAGCACTGGGGGAAAAACACCCCTGCAGAGGCAGAAAATCTAAAGGTGGGAGGGCTGGAAAGCCAAAAGTCACCTCGTCCTCCTGCTGGGGTGGACAAAACCGAGCAGCAGCCGGGCAATTTCACTGCTGCTCTCAACGGGAGGAGTTTGCTTGTCCTTTTCCACAGAAGAGGCTTTTCTCTAAACCACTGCCCCTGTGGGTGAGAGTCCTGCTGTCCTTGCAGCTCCAGCAGGAGCAGCTGTGGCTCTGTCTGCTCCCCACGTCACTGGCAGGTCCCTGTCTTGTTTGCCCACGATGGGAATGTCTGCAGCTGGAACAAGGATGAAGCCCAGGTGTTGATGGCCAGAGTTATGGTCAGAACTCCCAGAATGTTGAGCACAAACCCAGCTTTGGCCTGGAATTATAAAAGAGAAGCATTGTTAGCAGCCCTGAGCGCTTTTTTTCCTCCCTTGATGGTCAGGATGGTTTGCATGGTTTGATTTTCTCTTTGGCGTTTTTATCACACCTCCACCAAATTATGTTTAAGTTGGTTTTCTCCACAGATATAATTTGTATAAAGGGAAATGTTTTCATTGGATAAAACTCTTAAAACTAGTAGTCTTGAAATCCTTTTAATTCACTTCTCTTCTGACCTGGAATTTCTCTCTAATCTTGCTTTGGGTTTCTTCTTGGATCAATTATAAGTTAGGGAAGTTATCAAGAGACATGGCACTGCTGTCCTTGCATCTTTAGTGATTTCTTGAGGCATCAGGGCACCCAGTGAGATGTGCCAGGCTTTTGCCTGCTCCTGCAGAAGGACTGCCCAGGTGACAGGGCTCTTTGACACCCTCATGCTCTATATTTGGATTTTTCAAGCAGTTAGACATTGACAGCTCTCATTATAAAATCTTCAAGAGGCCCTGGCTGTCCTTTAAAAGCTCATTAGCACCTTTGTAAGATTCTCAGAGTGTATCAGAGACAGTGTGACCCTTTATTAATGCACACACATCTTCCTTCCACTTGACACAAGCCGGGCACACTGACTTTTCTACCTCTCCCCCAAGAAGAACCAGCATCAGGAAAAGGAAAAGCTCAAACCTAGGGGTGAAAATTCTGGAAAGAAAGCATTGGGGTTTTTTTTCCTCACCATATCAATAACCCTGAGCTGTCCATAGGAGAAGACAATGGCATTGGGAGGAGTTGCCACGGGCAGCATGAAGGCCAGTGATGCAGAGAGTGTGCAGGGCAGCATGACATAGAGAGGGTTGAGGCAAATTGCTTCAGCCTGTGCACAAAAAGAGAGCAGAGGTGATGGTTTTGATACCCAGAAATGCACAGAAACCTTTTGGCAGATTGTATTTGTCCATGCCAGAAACCTCATTCTTCCCCAAACACTGCAGCCACTCGTATTTTGGTGCTGCTTTAGACACTTCCAGCATCTTTATGCAGCAAATGCAAGAATTGATTTTGTGGTCAAGGCTTTGTGTTGCTGCTGTATAAATGGATAAATGATGCTTGTACTCAGCTCTAAACCCTGGCTTCAAATTGGTTAAGAACAAAACTGAATTATCAGGGGAATCAGGTGAAGCTCTGGAGGTGAGAGCTTTGGTTTAGGGGTTGGCTGGAGTCTGGCCTATGCCAAAAAATTTTGGAGGAGCTCACTCCAGTTTCTATCCGGAGCCAGCTTTTCAGTTCGCAGAACACTGTCTGCCCCAGCAACAGGGACCTCCTGTGGAAATGCAGAAGTCTGAATTAGGCCATGCTATCACCTTCAGAGACTTCTGGAAGGCTGGTGGTGGGGGTGAAATGCAGTCATGGAATGTTGTGGGCAAGGAAACGCTGCTGCTGCTGCTGTGCCCGTGCAGAACAAATTGGAAAAAACAAGTACAGCTGGCAGTGACCTCATGCTTAGGTCAGAAGGCAAAATCTTCATATGCCAATGAGTTTAATCCCTTTGCTTTTCACCAGCGATGATTTTAGAAAGGTTGAACTGAGCACAGTGTGTGTTTGCATATCCACACTCAGATTTTTGTTTTAAGTCTTGTACCCCCAATTGGATACAGGAACCAGTGCTTGCTGGTTAGTTCTGACCATTGAGGAGCTGAAAACTGTCCTTATAAAGAGTATTTTGAAGTGCTGGGACTCACCATCGAAGCCAGAATGGGGAGGAAGAGGGTGGTGGTGGCCACGTTGCTGGTGCACTCGGTGAAGGTGGCGACGAGGAGGCAGAGCAGGAAGGCAATGGCTGGGTAAGGGATGCTCTGCAGAGGGGTCAGTCTGGAGCCCAGCCACTCAGACAGACCAGATTCCTGCAACAGAGCAAAGGGGGATGCCAGGTTGGAGAGGGAAGAGCCACGCCAGTGTCCTGCTGCAGTTCTCAGCCCTCCCTTCTCAGAGCAGTTCTCATGCAAATTGCTGTCTGCAGAAAAACACAGCCAGGGCTCACAGGCAGGGCTGTTCAGCAGGTTAAATAACAATGAGCATTATTTCCCTTCCTAGGAATTGGAAAGTAGGACATCCTCCATTTGTAGTGCATTATTGATAGCAAATAATTATTTCTCTGTTCGGATCATTATTTGTATATGATCAATATTTGACATGCTTTTTTTTTACATAAGCAAAAGTATTTGAATTAATTTCCTAAAATATTTATATATATATCTTATCAGATGCTGTAGTGATTTAATGTCATTCCATCACATTGCCTGAGATCTTGATAACTGCCTGAATCTTTTCACACCCTTCATCCTTGTCAGTCTCTGGGAAGGAGCAGCATCCTCCTGTCATTCTGGGCTTTCTGCAGTAGTTTTTATGTATTTGATTATTTATTCTAGGATAAATTCAAGTGATTTCTTAAATATTTCCTTTTCCAAACATGTACTTTCCCATTTTAATTTTGATTATTGAATTCTAAACTAGTATTTCCAGGCACTTGAAGCCTTTTAGAATTTCTTTATTGTCTATAGATTTAATAAATTTATTGTCTATTCCACCACTTAAATCATTACTGAAAAATAATGTGTAGCACTGGACTCATTCCTGCAGATGTTTTTTACCTGGTCTTGAAGTGTCTCTGGCAAGCTCTATATTTCTCTTCTAACAGTTTAATTTAAATCCTATTTCCATAAATCCTTGGTTTGAAGTACTTTGGAGACCTCTCCTGGGTAAATCATCTCCTCAAGCTGGCTGCATCAATTACATTTTATTTAAAAGAACCTTTAATGTGTGGGGGCAGGTTCTTCATCGGCCTTTTCTAGAGGCACAGTTAATGCTGTGCCTGATTGGCAGGACACGGCACAGGGAACAACAGGGATTTGTCGTGACCCCAGGACTCCAGGAGCTGGGGACAGGAGCATTTGATGCTCCCCGTGTGCCCTCTTGTGTCCTGGGACAGCAAGAAGAACAAGATGGAAAAGAAAACCACCCAGGAAGACACAAATCCCAGGTGAGCCGAGGAATGTTACCTCACTGCCTTTGGCCAAGGCAAAGCCACCTCCCAGCAGGAACACGATGTTCCATGGCATCTTCTCCTGAACGTCTTTCCAGTCCAGGAGGGGTGGAGGTGCCCGGAACCTTGCCCTGCCCCCTGGAACCCAAAAGAGAATTTTTTTTTTGTGAAGCCACTCTCCAAAGAAAGGAGAGCTCTTGGTGGGAGGTGAGTTGGGTCTGAATGTCAGGAATCCCTTCTGCCAGCAAACTCTGGAATTGTCCCCTGAAGCAAACGCTGGGAGCACCATCAACAAAGGTTTTAAAACCTGACTTGCATAAGCTCTGATGAATGATCTGCAGCTGCTCCAAGGAGCACAGTAGGAGGCAGGGAAAGGTGAGTTAAAGGTGTGGAAACAACTCTGTGTGTTTCTGTTAAGTCATGTATTCCCTCCTGAAGATTCCAGCCTGGAATCCTTCACAAACGTGTATAACAGGGGCAGGAACACTGCTGGGATAAGAGTTTCCTAATTAGTTAAATGACGAGAAACAGAGAATTTTATGCTTTGCCAAACCTAAAGCACACAGCTGGAAGAGCAGTTGGAGGTGTTGTTTAATACTTGAAATTACCTTTGCAAACCAAAAACGTGGGAATCTTCCACATACCCAAATCCAAATTCACATTCAGACAGTGGATTTTTGGCGACTCACCTGTTTGCTCTTCGTCTCTGTCCTGGTTGAAAAAGCCAGAAGGGAGGATGAAGAGCAGCATTGAAATGAAGAGGGCCACTGTAGCATCGGTGACATAGCTGCAACAGAGCAGTCAGGGATTTAGCCAGCTGTGTTTCCAGCTGATAAAATCCAGCCTGTTTCATCTTTATTCCAAGTGAGGAGGAGAAGTGGCACTACCTTGTATTATTTTTGTTGAAGAGAACTGTTGCCCAGCCTGGGAAGAACCCAGGTTCTCTTGTGAACCACAGCACCACCAGGAGAATGAAGAGGATCAGAACTTCTACTTCTGCAAAATTCATTTTTCCCAGTTTCTTGCTCTCTTCCTTGATGATTTTATAGGCATGTTTCTCCTTATCCTTGACAGCAGGACTGGCACCGCAACCAAAATTCTTCTTAAAACTAGAAGAAAATGGATGAGAAATGTCAGAGAAATTTGCCAAGTATCCTGAGAGTTAAGAATACAAATTTTATACTCAATCATAATGTCTTTATATGTATTTATATATGCATATTCAAATTAAATATAATTTGCAATCATGGTGAGTAGGAGCTGCATGTTTTACAAGATGATCAGAAAAAAGCTTCCCCTAAAAGCTCATTATTTAAATGTAAAGAAGTGAGATATCTGGGCATATATGAGGAAAAAAATTACAGAATCACAGAATGGTTTTTGTTGGAAGAGACCCTAAATTCCATTTCATTCCAACTTCCTGCCATTGGCAAGGACACCTTCCACTAGACCAGGACAACGTTAATGTGATTGATAAATCTGTTTGATCTCTAGAAAGTAAAGAATTGCCAAGCTTTTTAAAACGACAGAAAACGAGGATTTTAAAGGGGGAATTTGCAGGTAAAAATACAATTTGAGGTGTTACAGCATGTACATGTTTCCATGTAAAATAAAGGAAGCTGGGATAATGCAAACATGGAAGGCTGAGTGTTAAACAGACAGGCAATGCAAGCTGGCTGTGTGGGGTGAAGAAACCCTGGTCACAAAGGCATTTACCAGCTCTCTGTGCAACTCAATTTCCTGCTCTGGAGCACAGCAATCTCCTAGGACATGACAGCAATGCTGCAGAACAGGTCACATGCACTTAGGGCTCCCTGTTTTCATCCACAGAGTACATTTAGCTGGGATTTGATCAGATTCCCCAAAGGAAAACTTGCCCCAAAGGAATTTTAACAGGCATGGAGGGTGCTGTTCTGGTCTCTGTTGTGTGTGTTAGGCCTTTGTACCCTGCTGTGTGATTTTTCTCATCAATGAAAGGGTCACTGGTGTTAGACAAGTCCTTGACCAGAGCCCAGCTGGGTTGCAGGGGCTCAGGGCTACTCACTTGAAGCCCAAGTAGAGGATCTGCAGCCAAATCCACGCCAAAATCAGCAGCACCAACATGGTGGGGAAGGCGAAGGAGAACCAGGAGGCAAAGTTGATGATGCCACCATTGTCTTTATAGATGCTGGAAAATGCAGGTGGCTGTTAGCATCCAAAAATTCCACATTCTCTTCTGTCCTTCATTAATGAGTCAGGAAAGGGGAGGTTCTGTGGGGCCCATTAAGGAAGAGAAGCTCACTTCCCAGGAAAGGGACCAAGCTGACATTTTTCCTTCTCTGGGCTGCCTGGGAGTCAGCTGGAGCAGAATGCTGAAGTTTGGTGGGTGTGTAATCCCAGACTTACTCATTAATTTGTCCTTGCAGCACCAGATTTGGTGTTGTCCCAGTCAGAGTGGCGATCCCTCCAATGCTGGATGAGTAACAAATACAGAGAGACATTCCCTTGGACAGACTCAAATGTTTCTTCTCAATCTCTTCACTTCTTTTTCTCTCTTCCTCAACTGTCAGGACATGAGAATTACCTAGATCCCAAGGAACAAAAGAGATACAGGAGCTTTATTGGAGAGGAAAAAGCCTTGGGCCTGCATTATTTAATATTTCAAGGCTAGAACACAATGGATTCAAAGCTGAAGGAACAAAAGTTCCTCATTTTAAGGCTGGTGTTGTAAATTTTTTGATCTGCTGCCCATTTTCACTGGTTATCTTGACACAGTTTTTCAGAGGGGAATTTAAAATGTGTGATAAAATTTGAACCTTCTGCTGACACTTCATTGTGAAGGAGAGCGATGATTGAACTGAATGTGGTGAGGAGAGAGGCAAGAATTCAGGGAATTGTAACAGAGTTGGAGGAGCTGGGCTGAAGGGAACTTTTTCTGCACCAGCACCTGTCTGCTGGCACTGAGATTTATGTTCAGAAACAATGGAATCACCTCAAAAGTGGGGAGAGGGCACGGCAGCTGGTGAAGAGATATTGTTGCTTGATTGTGTACCTTTGGATTAGAAAGATCATTTTAATCCCTAACCTTCCAGCTGGAAGTAGGCCAGAAATTTTCCCTTGGGCATTCCCTATGATATGATAAGTTACACAGTAGATAATAATTGAACTAACATAAATATGCAGGGAAACAGCAAGCCTGATGGAAAGGCTTCCCCTAGTGGACAATCTGTACTTTTTGTCGGTTTATTGAGTAGTTATAACTTCTTTGTATTTTTGATTTAACCTCAGCCAAGTCAGTAACTCATTGTGGTTTTGTCTGGTTCGTGGAAGAGCTTCACCAGGGCTGTGTGGTGCAGTCAGGATGCTGTGGGGACAGCCTTCTTTTAGAATTTACAAGGAACTGTCACAATAGAAGAGAGCACCAGGTCATCCTCCATCACCCTGAAGAGAAAACCACCCACAACCCATTCACCTTTTTCCTCTGGTTCTTTGAGGCTGTCAGGTGACTTTTCCTGCAGCTCAAAGGCTTTGTTGGTGTGCTCAGACACTTGGCCTGTGGTGTCAGACTCGACTTCTGACTTGTGCAGCTGCTCCATCACCGCCTGCGCTATGGGGACCATCATGGCAGTGGTGGCTGTGTTGCTGATCCACATGGACAGGAAGGCTGTCACAACCATGAAACCCATCAGGAGTCTGAAATGAGAAGGTTTGTAAAAGATGGATCAGAACTCAGCCCTGCGTGGCTCTCATTTTATTTTTATTTTCATTTTTTTAACACAGTCAGACACAAATTCTGGGTTTGGAAAATGCTCAGCAATCACCCCCCCCAGCCTTTCCTCCTGTCCTGGTCTACTTTGTGAGGGACACAGTTAAGATTTATCACCAATTTTTCTTTTTCAACCAATTTTTTTGGCATTCTTATGGCTGAGAAAGTGGAATCTGGTAGCTTGGAGCAAGCAGTTTATCCAGTCAGATCCTGCTTATTCCATCTGAGGAAGAAATTTCTCAGTAACACGTGTTAATGCATTATAATATATTTTGAAGAGGAATTGCAAGCTGAATTTGATCCCAAATGGCAATCAGTTTAAGCCATAAGGAAGATGATCTCTTTTTTTATTTCTCTTGTTATTTTATCCCACCTCTAATATTTAAGATTCTCTTCTTACTCATCTAAAATTTTAATCCTCGTTTCAGTATTACTCTGTTATTTGTCTCAAAATTATTCTTTAGATGAGATGTAGATTATATATCAGATGAAAAGGGGTTTATCTTGTATGCATTTTTATTCTATTGCTCTGTAATTTCCTTCAGTATTCCCCCTTCTTATGAGCTGAAACAGATTAAACAGGGTGATGTAGCCTGTGCATAGCCTGAAGTTCTAGTCTGGAAAACATTTTTTGTTTTCCAAACAAGCATCCTCATATTTTCTCTTCTCTTTGCAGTCAGCAGCAGGCAGAGTGTCCATGTTTTCTATGTTCCAGCTGTGCTTTTTCCTGACTTTTTCCAAAGCTGTGCTCCTGGCCCAGCCTGGCAGCACCCTTCCCTTTCCAGCATTGACCCTCTTGATGCTATTTCTCCACCTAAAAAATCCTTTCTGGATTTAAAAAAAAAAAAGACAAAAAGATCCACCAGGTGTGTAACACCTCAAAGAATCCCTGTTTGCAAGGTTTGCTCAAACACTAACTCATTTGGGCTGTAGAAAAGCATTTGCAGGGGAAGATTTGCAGATTCCCACCAGGGATGGGGTCGAATGCCACAAAATCCTTTATCCCACAGCATTTCCAGCACTGTAACTCACAGGGCTGGCTTGACACCAGTGATGAGCAGGACCCTCAGAGCCACTCGCTTGTGCAGGTTCCACTTCTCGATGGCAATGGCCATCACCAGGCCCCCCAAAAAGAGCATGTTGGTGTCCTTCAGGTATTCCTGACAGACCTGGGAGGTGGGAGAAGGGACAGAGAAGAGTCACAAGAAAGGGGACATTCCCTGAGGGAGTTTATTCCAAAGGCATTAGCAGGGATAACTCTGGGTTGCCTCTCAACGGGGAATTTGTTTTGATTTCAGATTAGCAGCTCCACCCAGAGCTCACACTGGGCTCGTGCAAGTTCTACTCCATGGAGAAGACAGAGAATAATAATAAAAATTTAAAAAAATAAGTTAAAATAACAATACTACCAATCATATAAATATAATGGTTATGATGAGATCGTAATATAATCCTGGGGAATAATCCCAGAATAAAAGCAGGGTCTGATTAATACGTGGAGCAAGATCTCTTACTGTTGTTGAATCCATGATATTCATTAGTGGGAACAGCAGGACGGGCAGGAGAGCTGTGACAGCCAAAGGCAGGGCTTCTGTGCACCAGAAAATTGCCATCACTATGATCACATAGCCACATAGTGCCTCCTGCCAGGGGAAGGGGACACAAAATCAGAACACGCTGAACATTGAACCTGGGGCTCTTCCAGAAGCCAAGGCCTCACAATTACATTCACTGCCTGATAAAGGGATTAGAGAAAAGGTTATTTCCTGTGCTTCTCTCCCATCTAGCCTCTGACCTGTGCAGATCCTAATCAAAAGACAAACTGTGCAGCAATCTCGTCAGAACTCTGAGGAGAAGATGAGTCCTTCAGTGGGGGTAAAAATAACACCAGAGGAAAAGAAACATGGATGACTTTGGACCTTTCACGATAAGGGATTGGCAATCACTGAATAGGCTTCTTGATTGTGCTGATGGTGTTATATTCTGTATTTATGTCCTTGAGTTGTAGAATTAGTTACTGATGCAGTCAAGGCTTCTCCACCTGTTTCTGCACGGGCTTCAGGCCATGGCCCAGGTGAACCACAGCTGATTTCAGCAGCCTGAACTCCTTGTACTGCAAATACTTTTATAACTTCTCACTGGATTTTTAGCTTAGTAGAGACTTTGAAAGGCTCAATGTCAGGCTGATCACTGATCATTTCAGCTTCCACTGAGTTTGTCTGGTTTGTTTGAGGGAAGTGGGATCCCCTATTTCATATCACTCCTTTTCTGAGAAAACCTTGATTTAGTTCTGCTTTGGACAACTACTCCAAATTTCATGTAAAAAGGTTTCAGTCGGTCTCTGTACACTGAAAAGATTCAAAATCACTTGTCACAGCAGTGACATTTGGTTGGGCTGAAAAAGAAAGCAGGAGGAGGTTTTGGTGTCTTCTGCATTTTGGAACTTGCACAATTATGGGAGACCCCAAAGCCAAAGGAAGAAAACCCATGGATGTGTGGTCCTGGATAAAGGATGTCCACTAAAACATACTGAGCAGCATGAATGAAACTGTAGTGATGCTTTTGGAGGCTGGATTACAGAGGATTAAATTAAGGAGCTGGAATAACCTGTGGCAGGATTGAATTTGGGACATTTTGGAACACCCTCAGCAATTCTGAACGAGCTGTGGAGGTTACAGAGCTGAGAGGGAAAAGGATGAGCAGGGAGCTGAGCAGTTCACAGGAAAGAACAGCAACCTAGGTGTGAACTACCAAAGCAGCCAGGCTGAAGAAATCTGAGAGATTCTCAAAGATATAAAAATATACCTCTTTGAGCCTTATTTTTGAATGAGAGCATTAAGAACTTTAATTATTCATCCCACTGAACACTGAGAGCAATTTGCCCTTATGACAATCCTTTTTCTCCATTTTTGTTATTAAAAGACACAGGTGGGTGCCTTTTGAGAGACCCCAGTGGAGCTTTGTGTTGTAGCTCATAGGCATTGTCTTCCACCCTGCTGTGAACAGGCTCTCAATAAAAGCTGGAAAAAGGATTTTCCCAAAGTCAGCCATCCTGCAAGGACATTCATCTGCCTTTAAGCAAGATTTTCAGCATTGTTTTCTCTCAATTATAATAGCTCAGTGTCCAGTGCTATGTCATTATAGGGCAGGTTAATAGATCAACAGAATAGAAAAAATGTGAAATTCCACCCTGTGGCTGCTGGCTCACACCACTGTGCAGAGGCACCAGCTTTTCCTGCTCAGCAATGGCACAGTGCACAATTTTAACCCCAAAAAAATCCTTCTTAAAGGTTTCCTTAAGTCGCAAAGGGAAGGATCCAGGACTTCTTCCATTTTTGTCTTGTTGCTAACTGCATAGAAACCAGTGGGAGTAATTTTCAAAGAGGAACTGAACCAAGACTGCCAAATCATTGCACAGGTAACTCCAAGGACTCACTGTATGTAACAATGACTCCAGCAAGTGAGTTTGAACTCGTGGCCTCTGGACAAAAAACAAAAAAACCGAACCAAACCTCCTTAGGACTTTCCTGATCCTGATCTCTTTTCACTTCAGTAACTCCTTTACCTACAGAAAGTTAACTAGCAAAAAAAAGTACTTTTTTTTTTTTTTTTCCCCTTCCTAGCAAGCTTTTAAGTAATAATTTAAACTATTTTATTTACCTACTCTGGGAATGAGAGGCCACACCTGACCAGCTGCCACACTCAGAGACAGAGCTGTGAGGAGGACAGAGCTTTGGGACAGGCAGGGAAGAGTTAGGGAGGTGGAGGTTGAAGTTTGGAGAAGGAGCCTAAATTGGGAATCAGCAGGGTTTGGGAGGCAGAGACCAGAGGGAAGGGTTAGGACTTGGTGTCCAAAGAGAAGAGACAGGAGGGGCAGATTGGGATGAGCTATTTCATGGTGCTGGGGCTGTAATAAGAGACCAGAGATTAAATCTTTCTGCATGAAGAGTTCGGGAGGGCAAGAAACAAGGAAGAAGCAGCAGAAGACTGAGATTTGTCAGCTCCCAGCTCTCTTTAAATGATCAATACCCCAGAAATACTTGCCCAGATATTGCAGCTCCTTAGTCAACTTTTCCTGAAGGAAACCTAAGCCAGGTGTCTTCCAGAACGTGGTGTTTTAAATTTAAAATCCTTGTTTGGGAAGATTCTTATAGAAATATGTTAAAGCAAGACTGAAATGTGTGTTATTTTCCTTTATGTATCGGAATGTGTTGTCTGTCTAAAAATGCCTCTTCTAAGCAGCGGTGACAACAAGGAAAAAAATAAAAGATGTGGACTGAACACAGTTAGAAAATGAAAAGGGGGATTAAAATTGAGACCTAGGTCCACACCAATAATCTTCAGCATAGAAAGTCCTCTTCTAAATCAGCCAGATCCAAAGCAAGAGTCATAAAATCTCACATCTAGAAGATGCAATCACAAACGTAGCTGCTCGTCCATCAATGCCCCACTGCTTTTACACTGCCCCAAAACACTCAAGAAAAGAAATGAAAAGAGATCTCCAAGCAGTAGATGCAGGTGCTCTGAGAAGGAGCCTCTAGATCCTTGCAAAGAGCAGCTCTGAGACCTGGAGGCTTTTAAACTGAATTTTAAAAATTCCTTACCTTGTTAGGCAGAACCAGAGGCAGAGGGAGGAACACGAGGGGTACCAGGATGGTGATGAGGTATCTCCTGCAGGCCAGCACTGCCTGCCAGGAGAAAGCCATGGTGCTGGAGCTAGCCCAGTGCTGAAGGGCCTGGAATCTGCTGCTTGGAGCCTATATAAACACCAGGGAATATTAACCATTGACCTCGGGAGATTGGGTGTTGTTTTTGGAACTGTAATCGGAGAAAGAAGGAAGAGAACAAAGAAGGGAGGAGACAGCAAAAGAGTCTCAGGGCAGGAACTTTCTCAAGACAATCTTTCAGGAAGGTGATAAATCCATTAGAGAATTAACTCCTTGTGGAGCACGTGGGTTTTTAAAAGCATCCTGGAATGACCTACGCTTTCAAAAAAGAATATTAATCGTTTGGTCTCTAATAATGCCCTCTTTGAATAGGTATTGTTATTCTTCCTATAAAAAGACAAAATGCTCCCTCCAAAACCAGTGGAAAATTATTTCAATTTTCCAAAAAATATGAGGGGACACTGAAAATCTATACCTGTAACACTCAAATACAGGGATTAGAAACGCCAGTGTAAAATGTTATATAAACATTATTTATGATGTTTATGTTTGTTCACTGAGAAATTTACTTTGGGTAGCAAAACCCACTGGGCAGAGCTGCTGTCACCAGGTGCCACATCAAGTCGCCACAGAGAAAGGGACTGACAGTCCTTACCTTAGGTCTTAGTGGATTGGGAAAACTTGGCTACAGGGGATCCCTTTGCAGACACTGGGCTATTTTTAAATTTTTTCCCCACATTTTTGATCCTGCAGGCTTATAGGCACAGCTTTGGGAACTTGCAGGGTGTATTGAGGTGGGGAAAAATTAAGAAGAAAAGGTGCTACAGGGAAATTACCAGTGACTCTTGTCCCAATTGCAGGCAATTTCCAAAATACAAGCCGTGAATCACTGGATTCTATACATTTGCAGGAATAGTAACAAACATTTTAAGTCCAAAGGTGTTTCTAGTTAATGCCACGTTGATGTCTTCATTAGATCATCCAGATATATCACAACTAATGATGATAATACTTCCATTTTATTGGTATAAATGATCTTGGTACTGTTTATAGCTTACCCAAGAAGAGGCAGACAAAGGGAGGTGCAGCCATTATGTCATGTGATGTCAGCTCCACAAAAAGCTTCTGCTGTTTCTGCCTCTCATCCCTTTTCTGCCAGGGCTTGTTTTCTCTCAAGAATGTGCTAATGATGGAAAATCAGCTGCCAGATTTGCAAGCTGGACTGGGGCTCACAACAAACAGCATCACTTTTTTCTTGGTGCCAGCCCTGAGCTTTGGCATCTCACCCTTGGTACATGAGAGTACCAGTGTTCTCTAGGAATGAGAAGGAGCTTTCAAATTAGTTCTATCCCCCCACATCTTGCATCCACTGAATGTTTAATTACTGTCTGACAAGGTGTACTGATAAAATCAGCCAACAGCAAGGTCGTTTTGTTACTTTTTACTCTTATGCCCTAAGGTTGCAATGGAAATCTAAAAGAACACCTCGTTTTTGCATCTCTGCAGCACAAAGGTTGGCTTCCAGCTGCAGCCTCATTTATGGAGTGTAAATACCAACGTGGAAGGGTCTCAGCTGAAGAATTGTGCTTTCTCTTTAAAAGCAGCACCTCCACAGAGATGGTTGCCACTGCCATGCCAGTGTCACAATATTTTCTGTAAGTGCTTTACTGCAAAATGAGTGGTTTATATCTTGTCCAAGCTTTTCCTGTGGCCCTGGAGCACCCTGGTGCTGTCAGAGGAGCGATGCCAATTTACATTAGTTTGGAACTGCTCCAGTTTATATAAACGGGTTAATCTAATACTCTGAATTGTGTGCTTTGAATGCAAAGGACAGCTTGATCTTTGCTTCCTGCTCTGCTCTTCGAGGCAGCCAAACCTCACAGGAAACCAAACAGCACGGCCAAAACCTTCTTTATTAACTGAGTTCATAAGTTATTTTGTCCTTTATAAAAAGAAGTATTTTCTAACATGCTGTGAAATAACAGAAGTGAGCGTATATTGCTAAATACAATATTTTGCTGATCCTAGTGCAGTTAAAACGTTGATTTTTGTTTTGCTTGGTTTGTTGAGCCTGCAGAACACTGAGGGGAGCCTTCATCGCATTCTGCAGCTTCCTCATTGAGGAATGAAGGACATTGGAGGGGCAGGGGCTGTTCTCTCTGGTGACCAGTGACAGGACCCGAGGCAACAGCAGGAAGGCATGTCAGGGTGTTTAGGCTAGATATTAGGAAAAGGTTCTTCACCCAGAGGGTGTTTGGGCACTAGCACAGGCTGCCCAGGCGAGCGGGGGAGCCCCATCCCTGCCGGGATTTCACAGTGTGAAGATGTGGCGCTTGGGGACACGGTTTGGCGGCGGCTTTGGCCGTGCTGGGTTAGCGTTGGACTCGATGATTTCAGAGGGCTTTTCAAACCTCAACAATTACATGATTTTGTGGAACATCAGCCCCTGAGAGCCGCACCTTTAGCGCCAGGCTCGCTGCAGCGCCAGCGCCGAGGGGTCTCGGGAAGCCCCGCGTTCCCCCGGGCGGCGGAGGGAGCGGAGCCGGTCCCGTTCCGGGCGGAGCGGAGCTGGTCCCGTTCTGGGCGGAGC
>VZTB01011202.1:295593-306660 GCA_013397245.1 Thryothorus ludovicianus | reverse complement strand
TCCCGGGCGGAGCCGAGACAGTCCCGTTCGGGCGGAGCCGTGTCAGTCGCGTTCCAGGCGGAGCCGACCCGGTTCCATCCCGGGCGGAGCCGTGTCAGTCCCGTTCCAGGCGGAGCCGACCCGGTTCCATTACGGGCGGAGTCGTGTCAGTCCCATTTCAGGCGGAGCCGTGTCAGTCCCGTTCCGGGCGGAGCCGTGTCGGTCCCATCCCAGGCGGAGCCGTGTCGGTCCCATCGCAGGCGGAGCCGTGTCGGTCCCATTCCGGCGGAGCCTCCGCCCCTCCATGGCCGCCATGGCCGCTCCGCCGCCCGCCGAGCCCCCGGTGCCCCCCGGCCGGCGCCGCCTGTCGCTGCTCGCCGTGGAGCCGCTGCTGTTCCTGGCCACCGTGTCGCTGGGGCTGCAGGGCCCGCTGGCCACCCAGTACCTGTGGGACCGGCTGGGAGCCGAGCACGGCTACAGCGACCGCAACGGCACCGACTCCACCGGCTGCGGGGACGGCAACGCTACCGCCGACCCCCTGCGGCAGGTGGGGCACCGGGGAAACGGGGGAAAGGGGAGCCCCAAGGGGCAGCGGGGGAGAGGGGAGCTCTGGTGTAGATGGAGAACTCGGGGGGGAGAGGACAGGCACGGGATAGATGGGGACCCCGGGGGGGAAGGGGGTTCCGTGGGATTGGGGGGCCGCGGAGGGAGTGGGGAGCGCACGNGCACGGTGAGCAGGGGGTCCCAGGGCAGAGGGAAACTCTCGGGGAGCAGAGGGAGAGAGGTGTCCTGGGGGAACAGGGAGCCCCAAGGGGAGCAGGGGGCTTGAGAGGAGCTGGGAGTCCCTGGAAGCAGGATCAGAGGGAATGTGAAGCCCCAAAAGGAGCAGGGTGCCCGGAGGGGAAGGGGAGCGTGATGCAAGCAGGTAGCCCAGTGTGGCACTGGGTGCTGTTGGAGCTTCTCAGCCTCCTGTTTCACCTGCAGGAGGTGGAAGCCCTGGTGTCCCACTGGAACCTCTACATCAACCTGGGAGGCNGGAGCGACTGCGTGGGCCGGCGCCCGGCGCTCATCCTGCCGGCCGCGGGCATGGCCCTGCAGACAGCCATCTACCTGCTGGTCATGTACCTGGAGCTGCACGTCGCCTTCTTCCTCCTGGGACGCATCCTGAGCGGCCTCACGGGCGACTACAACCTCATCCTGGCCAGCTGCTTCTCCTACGTGGCCGACACCAGCGAGCGGCGAGCGCGGACGTTCCGGGTGGCCATCCTCGAGGCCTGCCTGGGCACCGCGGGCATGGTGGCCAGCATCGGCGGCGGCCAGTGGCGCAAGGCCCAGGGCTACATCAACCCCTTCTGGATGGCCTTTGCTGCCAGCCTTGCTGCCACTCTCTACGCCGCTCTCTTCCTCCGGGAGTCGGTGAAGGAGAAGAAAGCGGCCAAGCTGTTCACGCTCAGCCACTACAAGGCTGTGTACAGGCTGTACACGAACCCAGAGCACCCGAGCTCCAGGTGGAAGCTGGCTCTGTACTCCCTGGCTTTCTTTGTGATTGTCACGGTGCATTTTGGAGCCAAGGACATCTATGTTTTGTATGAGCTCGGCTTCCCTCTCTGCTGGGCTTCCGACCTCATCGGGTACGGCTCGGCCGCCAGCTACCTGGCTTACCTGAGCAGCCTGGCGGGGCTGAGGCTGCTGCAGCTCTGCCTTGAGGACACCTGGGTGGCAGAGCTGGGATTGGTCTCCAACATTGCTGGGCTGGTGGTGATGTCCCTCGCTACCACAACGCCACTGATGTTTACAGGTGATGCTGAAGGCTCAAATCCCTGTTTCTCAGGCTTTCAGCAAGTTGATGCTGGTAGTGTGCTTCATGGGGAGTTCAGGCACGTTGAGAGAGTTCTGCCTCGTGCAACAACAAAGCTGTAGCTTGCTAATGGCAAGTGTTGGCCAAACACTGAAGTTGGAAGTGCACCCATGTAGTTCCTAGAATATTAGGCTTTCCAGAGCTGTATTACACTGCAGACACAGACTGAAATGCCTTGTGATATCCAAGAGGGTGAATTGTGTCTAAATATAGCCGGGAGACAATGCCAGCAGCTGAAGATTTCTGGGACTGACTTGGGAGACTTTATTTTTCAGTTGAGCTTTCCCTAATGTGCTGTGTCTTGCTCACAGGTTACGGAATTCTGTTCCTTTCCATGGCAGCCACTCCAGTCATCAGATCCAAGCTCTCCAAGCTGGTCAGTGAGACAGAACAGGGTAAGGAATTAACTGCTGTGCTTAAGCCAGATCCTGAAACACTTTTTTCTTGGAATATTGAAACCAGACTCTGGAGAGGTTAGGAAGGTCCCTGGCTCCTCTGGACTCCTGTGCCCCTGCATTTCTGAGATGAGAACAAAGGAAGAAAAGCAGGAATAATTCATTCATCCATACATTCATTTCCAAAATGTTTACAGGGAGCAAGAGTTAAAATGGGTTATATAACAAGGAGAAAAGAGTCATTCTCCTGACCATAACTTTCCTCTGTAGATCAGTAACAGTGGGGAGAACCAGGTGTTGTTGGAGGGTTGTATCATTGACCACGGTGAAAGATCACGGATAACCTGTAGGAGGAGCATATTTGCCTTTTGTCCAGTTATGTGTTTGGAGGGTTTGCACTTGCTGTGAAACACAGCATAGGAATGTCTCCAAGGCAGGCAGGGGGAGGAGGGAATCCAGGTGGCAAGGATCGAGAGGTGATTTTGCACAACTGATGTTTCTTATTTTAGAACGGCCATGGTGCATACGGCGGCTTTATGGTGCTAAATCTTCTGCTGCACTTAATGTTTAACAAGTGATAAGAGGTGCTTGGCAATAAACAGATCTATAGAGCCCTGGCCTGGAGCATTTACGGTCCAGCTGGTGGATAATGTCCTGGTCATCTCCTGATACAAATCCAGCAGGTTGGTGAGGTGGTTCTGGCCACAGGCTGGATGTGCCAGGCCAGTCCTGTCCCACCTTGATATTCACACACCTTTCTTATGGCAAGTGCAAACCGTTGGAAAGATTGGCAGAATCTACTGAGGGTGATGTGTTACAGCTGTTTACAGGCAATAACCTCCTGCCTATCTCACCATTAACCTCTTATCTCTCTTTTCCAGGTGCTCTCTTTGCTTCTGTTGCCTGTGTGGAAGGGCTGTGTTCACTCGTGTCTACAGGAGTGTTCAACTCTCTCTACCCTGCCACCTTGCACTTCATGAGGGGATTCCCATTTCTCTTTGGGGCTATACTCCTCCTTATTCCAGCAGCTATCCTTGGGTAATTTACTTCAAATGTCTAAACTTTGTGTCATATGGAAAATACTATTTACACTTAGGATAGAAGCTGGCAGATTTTAAGTAATTTTTTCATTTATGGTTGCGAGAGGGTGTCTGGTGCTCCAGTAAAAAGAGGTGCAGGTAATTTCTTTTGGAATCTGTATCCTAGGGATAAACCTGCAGCCTGAGTAATGTAGCTGCCAATATTCAAAGTGCTTCAAAGCCTCACTCCAGCCTCGATGGAATCCAGAATCTGGAATTGAGTTTGAAAATTCTTCATGGAAGAGATGAAGCTCTCTCAGCAGTCTCTCTTTCTGTAGTTTCTTTAGTAATTAAAACAAAAATTTTGTTGTGATAGAAAACAAATCCCCTGGAAGGTTCTGTGAGAGGGAATGTATTTGCACAAGTGCAGCAGCTCCTGGCAGGGTGATTTTGTTTTGTTCCTCTGGAACTTTAAAGGCTCACTCAGTTCAGCAACCTCCCCACCTGTCTTTGAAAGCTGAAACTGTTCATTCTCTTCTAGGTGGATACAAATCTGGGATTCAAAACATGACTACAACCACTTCCAAGATGCTTCCCTGTCCCCTACAAAAGACTGAATTTAGCAACGAGGAATTGGCCAGCACGGCAGTGTCCACCTGAAGATTGCACTTTATTCTTCTCTCAAAGGACAGATCAGTGTGGCAGGGACACCTTGCTTGTCCTTACTAAATTCTAAATGCCAAATAGTTGGAAATCACAGAAGGAACTTGATTTGGAGCTGTGAATGCCTCCTCAACGTTGTGTTGGCTCATCTGAGAGAGAAAACACAAGAGACCCAAAATCCAATCAAGCTGTTATGGGCCTTTTGCAAGGCTGGTTTGTGGTTTGGGGTTTGGTGGGGGCAGAAGGCTCTGCCATGCTTTTAGTGGGTAGAGAGGACTGAGTTCTGATTTAATTGCAAAGCATTTTCCCCTCAGAGAATTCCAGATGAGCTGTTGGTGTGGGTGAGGCACAGACTGAAGCAGAGGCACCCAGCAGTGCCCTGCTGTGGGGGAAAGTCTGTCCTCCAGATCATGTTGCCAGTAAAAACCCAACAAATGTGACATGCCAAACCACAAAAATCTCGAGATTTTTATGGAGAAATTATGGAGAGGGGTAGTTTAGCACAGAAGTGCTATTGCTGTCCTTACTGACTGAACCAGTTTTAGTTTTGCATGTCAGAGGTGGAGGAGAGGATCTAATTCATGAAGTGTTTGTAGGAATGCCAGTGGTATGTGCTGCCTGTCTGCAGCTCAGACCAGGATCTCAGAGGTGGTTTTGAGAAGTAACAGATCCCCTGAGAATACTGCAGTGCCAGTAGGATAAATCCTGGGTTGGGAGGGACTCACAAGGATCCTTGAAGCAACTCCTGTAGGTGCCTTTAATTGACAGTTGGCAAAAACTGTGAAGTTAAGGAGAAAATGGTCAGAATTGTTCCCCCCTTGTACTGCAAAGCTGAGCCCCAGTTTGATAGGTGTGTCCCAGTCATGTGAAATCACTGCTGTGCTTATCCAGAGGCCTTCCTCAGCAAGCTGGTGTGGGGACAGGACTGGTGTCTTTAGGATTAATCTTTTTTTGTTGTATGTAGCATAATCTTGTTTTAATGACCTCAGTTCTGCTGCCTGTCCTGGGATCTGTTGATGCCAGCAAGAAAACCCCATGTCCATGGTGCTTATAATTGTTCTTTCCAGAGCATTGCCTGTGTTGCTGCAATCCTTTTTTTTTTTCTTCAACGTGCCATAAACCAGCAGTTCTGTGTACACTGCACTGCACATGCTGTTCAGGTACATGCAGTAATGACTTTACTGTTACTTTCAGAAGGAATAAAACCTCCATGCTCTTTTATGGTTCATAAAAACTCTGGATATCTTGTGCAGCTGTTGATATCGTGTCCTTGACTTGTTCAGGGCTTCTCTCCATTTATTTTCATTCTCAGTTCTTTATTGAAGACTGCAGTAAAGAAGGAGCAGCAGGAATTTATCTGTCTTGTGGAGAATGAGTGTGTGAGAGTGAAAAAAAAGGGGAAAATGCAGGTTTGGGACTTGCAAGCAGCCAAAACTTGCTTTTCCTGACCACCAGAGTAAAGCTTGTAGGAGAGCTTTATCTGAAACCTGTCCTCCAGTGTGCAGGAAATGTGGAATGCTGTACCCAGTTTCATCCTGTCCATTGGGAGTTTGTAAAAACAGCAGAACTGGGGGGCAGAGGAGCAGGGAGGCTTTAAGAACTTGGTGTTTTGCCACTTGCTCCAAGCAGTTCTGCCAGGGAGCATAGGAGTTACAGTTCTGATTGCTGGGCTAAGCCTGGAATTGGCCTCCCCAAGGAGCAGGGCATGCTGTGAATGTTGCAGTAGGTGTTTGTGGCTGAGCTGATTGTGAAGTCCTCTCCACCCCGTGGGTGCCAATTCAAGCAGCTGCTCAGTGTTGTGCAATGAGGTGAAGCCTGGTTCTGCATGGGGAGAGATCCCATGGCAGCTGTTATCCCTCATTAAAAAAATTAAACCAAAGTTTTTCTAGGCTGTCCTCCAGGAGTTGCAACAGAGGAGCCATGGCTGGTGACAGCAGGCAGAGTTCCTGGGGGTGCAGTGCATCACTCCATGCAAAGGTGAGTGGGAAGTGAGGGGTTCCTGCAGGGAATGGTGCTTGGGAATGTCAGTTCTGCCTCCTGATGGCAAGGGAAAACAAATGTGGAAAGCCTGCAGGGAGAGAAGCACGTGATACAGACAAAGAGGTGAGGATTTAGAGTAAAAACCAGATTTATTAGTAATGATTGAATAACTCCAAACACTTTTGACAAAGCAGAGCAAAGGAATGAGGGAGGGTGAGGACAAAGGAATTAATTTCCTTGGGATTGCTCCAGCTGGAAGGGGCTGGGTATGGGATGTTTTGGCAGAAGCAGGGCAAGTTAATTAAGGTGAAGATAATGAAGGGGAAACAGGAGGAGTCAGTCTGGGCAGCTGGAGCAGGAGATGGGATCTCGTTTCAGGTGAGACACCTGAGCTGTGGAGAACAAATAAATCTCCACACTGAGGGCTGGGTGAGGAGGCTGATTGCTACAGGGCTCCTGGGGAACAAGACACAATCATCTTACCAGGTATTATTGCAGGGAGAAAAATCCTTAGGACTGTTTGTGTGGGACTCCTTCAGTGGCCATGGGGGCCTTGGCATTCAGTTACTGAAGGCTTTCCCCTGAAGCAGCTCACAAGAGGCTTTTATCCTGTGGCAGATTCACCTTTGGGCTCATCTGCTGGCTTCTTGTTATTTAATCTGGAGATTAGATGGATTCTAATTCTGATGAACGCTGGGCTTATATGGCTATTAACCTTTCACTGGAGAGCAAAGATGCCATTAACTGTGAGCTGATAAGAACTATCCTTAAAGCACCAGAACTTTTTTTTTTTCCCTGTGAAATGTTTGTGGATCCAAGCCAAAAGAAAAGAAGTGTTTATGTTCCTGACAGTCAAAGCAGAGCTTCAGGGAGAGCCAGGAAGAAGACAAGGTGACTGAGACTCCTTGTTACATCCTGAAAGGGCTGAGTTCTTCTTGAGCAGGGATAGGAAGAGGAGCCTGCTGCTTTTGCAAGGTGATTCAGCAGCCTGGAGCATGGAATGCAGGAATTTGTGTCAGGGTGCCCAGGGTTCCTCACCAGCAGTGCTGGCAGCATGTACTGATGGTCCTGCTCCCAGCTGGAGCATCCTTTGCCAGCCCTTGGCATCAACTCCACTTTTCTTGATATTTTTAAGGTGAGGAGCTGCAAAAACCCCTGGTGGGTGTTGAGAAGAGGTTGATAGGGAGAAACAAGTGCTACTTGGAATCCAGCAGTGAGTAGGGACAACATCGAGCTCAGCCAGGGCTGTGGGGGTGTGGTGGTCAGCAGAGAGATTCACCAGCTCTTGCTGAAGGCACAGACCATGGGAGATCTGCTGTGGAGCAGGATAAAATACAGCCACAGTGTAGAATAACTCCACAAGCACAGCAATTAACATCTTCCCTGCACAGATATAAGTTTTCCAGGGTCACAAGCCAGCCTCCGGTGCCCTGAAAATACAGACCTGATAAAGTGGTGAAGCTGAGACTTCAGGTGGAGGGAAGGAGGGTATTTTAAAAGCACTTTTTGCAGAGATCCTGCAGAAACTTCACGTGGTCTAACCCCAAATTTCCACTGCCAGAGTTAAGAGCACACGGTGGTTTTGCAGCTCTGGGAGGTGGAAGTCTTTCAAGGAGGGAAGGAGCTCTTGTGATAAAGGGACATTGCTGGGAAGATAAAGCACTTCAGAAGGCCCCTGTGGGTTATCTTTCCCAAACACAAAGGCTTTCTAAGGGCTTAGTTTTTATTTGCCCTTTCCTGCTCTCAGTTTCTGACCACAGTTATATCCCTGGGCACATGGCAGAGCCACACATTCCTCTCAATTGCTCTTTTCTCCCTTGTGTCCTCTTGTGATGGATTCCCAACACTTCTCCAATTTCCAGTCCTCCAAAGATTCTTCCTCTTTGGGTGAGTTTCTGGGGGAGGCTGCAGCTGCTTGTGGGGGTTTGGATGGTGCCAGCCTCCCTCACATCCCCTGCATGTCCTGCAACCCCACAGGAGAACATGGAAGACACATGATCCATCCCAGATGGATCCAGCCTGGCTTGGCTCCCCAGCGCTGTGGGAGGGAGTGCTGGCCTTTGGGGAACAGGAGCTTCTACTTGGAGAGAGTAAGAGCCACAGGTTTTCTCTCAAAGGGGATAAAAGGAGGGATAAATTTGGACCCACACAAAAAGGGGTCACCTGGAAGTCTCTGAGGATGCTGTCCTGGTTCTAGCTCTGCCCCAGGGAGTGCAAACAGTCCAGCCCATTCTCTGACCCAGCTGAGGAGTCCCGGGAGGAGCGGCCCTGGAGGAAGCGGATGATTTTATCAATCGTGGCCTCCTGGTACTCGTGGGACCACCTGCATTTGAGGGGAAAAATGTGATGTTTATCTTTTCTGTTGTGTGTGGCATGCCCCAAGACAGCTCAGTTGGGGTAGGAGCCAGGGATCCCTTTCCCCCACCCCAGCTCTCTAGGAGTTCTCTTTTCCCCATGGATGCTGCAGGATGCCCTGCCAGGCTGGGATGCACAAAGGGAAAGCAGGGGGCGAGGAAACCCAGGTGAGCTGTAAAACCTGCCAGCATCACTCCTGCCTGAGGATGGGTGTCCTCCCAGCAGTGACCCTCGTGTCACCTAGAGGAGTCCCAGCACAACGCCAGCAGCAGGGATGTACTGGGAACCTTTGCTCCCTGCAAGCTCTGGAGCACCTGGAGTGACTCAGTGTCCCTTTGACCTGTTCTGCTCCCCTCATCTGTTTGTCCCAATGTCCTTGCGCTGTTTGCTACTCCTTATCCAAGGTGTTCTCCCCAGGTGTCAAGGAACCCCGAGGCACAGGTGGCTTTTACTTACATGATACCATTAAATTTCAGGACAGCCCTCATGTCCTTGGGAAGAGTTTCTGGGTCCGGCCACTCAAAATGGTCTGTAACAGGTACAATGTTCTTTCCAGAGTTCAGGGCTGTCACAATCTCCTGCAGGAACAGAACATGCAGATGCTCATGGCCTGTATCAGCTCCTCACTGTCTCCCTCCCAATCCAATGTCCACACAGCTCCTACCTGCTGGCATCTCTCACCTTGTGTACCCAGTCCTTGCACTCAGGGTCCTCCATGCATTTATCCAGCGCGTTTGGGGAGAGGACCAGCACAAAATTCCGGGCGCTCAGGACGCTCTGGATCAGCTTATCTTCAAACTTCCCTGCCTCCAGCTTCTCCACATCGATGAACACGCTGAAGCCATGGAGCTGCAGGTGGACCTTCAGCAGGCTGGTGGCAAGAGGGGACAGCACCATGAGGAGAGGTTTCATTTGCTGTCTCACCACGTTGGCTGAGTCAGAGGAGCAGGGAATGAGCTGCCAGCTCCAGCCCAGCTGTCTGGGTACGTGCAGAGAACATGAGGAGCTGACATTGGCTCCCTGTTGTGATTGTGATTCTCTACAGCCCTAGGGGCATGAGGAAAGGGTCAGTCAGTGCCAAAGTGGCAGTGGCAGGACTGGGAATTGGCCTGTCCACTGTGCAAGTTATCACGTGGGCTGTCCCCATTTGCTCTGCAGCTTTTGGCAGCTTCTCCCTCTCTCCTATTCCACACTTTTCCCACAGCTGACCACCCACCCTCCCTCTGGGCTTCCCTGTTCCCTGCAGGACTCACCTGGCCAGCTGCGAGCCGGTGCTCCTGCGGTAGCTGATGAACACGTCGGTCCCGTTGGACGTGGTCTGCAGCGTGATGGGGGAGTGAAGAGTTTCTAGGCATCACAAAACCACCACCAGAAGTTAAAAACCACCCAGCAGCTCATCCCAAACCCCCCTCAGCCCCCTTCCCTCTCCCCGAGAGCCGCACCCCTGGCCGCGGTGAGGATGCGGACGCGGTGGAAGCCGGTGGGGATGTGGCAGTCCTCCTGCAGCTGCTGCTCCGTCACCCGGTGCAGGAAGTTGCGGTCGATGCCGCAGGTGAGCAGGTTGTAGGTGTACTGCCGGAATTTGGGGTCGATGCCCCCCAGCCAGTCGGCCAGGTTGCTGCGGTCGCAGGTGGAGTAGTTGGCGAAGGTCTTGAGCTCCGTCAGCTCCCGGAAAAACCTGGTGGAGGAACAGACAGAGCACCAGGCAGCACTTAGAGGTGTGTGGTGCCACATCTTTTACCTGCTCAGGTGCCACATCTTTTACCTGCTCCATGCTGGGGGGAAGGATGAGCTCCAGGAACAGGAGACAGGAACAGTTGCTTGGGAGTGCTGGTCCTCAGGACACCGAGGTGTGAGGAGCTCAGCTAAGGGTAAGTTCCCATCTTTCTGGGTGACTTGCATGATCCCACCTGCCCTGTGCCATAGGTGGTGTTCCCCCCACCCACACCTTTGCTGCACAGTGCTCCCGTTACAGAAACCTCTCTGGGACTGCAAAAAGTGCAGTGGAAAAGGCCTGGCAGTCCAGGTTTTGCATTTGGAGGACCTCTGTTCCCGTTTTTGCAAGAAGGGAAAGGCAGAGACTTTGTCCCTGGCTCTGTCATTGTGATGATGGCCCTGAGGGAGTTCAGTGTGCCCTGGTGGTGGTCCTACCTTTTTCGAGTGATGCTGGAGTCCATCCCCAAATCCTTCTGCAGCTCCTGCTCTGTCAGCCTCAGGAGAATGTCCCCATCCACCTGGTGATCCTGCCAAGAGAAATCCAGGCTAGAAACGCCACAGTAAAAGCTGCATGAGATGCTTCCACCTCTGCTGCAAGGTGGGGCAGATGTGTCTGTCCATGCATCCCTCCTCAGCACAAAGCCCTACCAGGAATCTCTGGCAGTATTTGTTGAATCCAATCTGCTGCAGCCACGTCTGCACCTCACAGGACTTCCAGTTGGGAACGGCGGGCAGGATGCGCCGAGGGCCCTCCTCCCCTATCATGCGCAGCACCTTTTTGGCCAGGGAGGAGGTGGTGCTGCTGGTGGAGTAGCACACAATCCTCTTCAGGCTCTGCGTAGCCCCGATCTCACTGAAAATCTGGGGATATGAAGGAAGGAGACGTCACTTTGCTTCCCCTCATCCCCTTCCCAACAAGCTGCACCGGGCCAGGCNCCTCTTCAGGCTCTGCGTAGCCCCAATCTCACTGAAAATCTGGGGACGCGAAGAGAGGAGACATCACTTTGCTTCCCCTCAAGCTGCGCCAGGCCAGGTGAGGACCAAAGTGTTTGGTGAGCAAAAGACACCAAGACGCAGCTGTGACACCCCTTCCCTTTGTCAC
>VZTB01011202.1:280975-295098 GCA_013397245.1 Thryothorus ludovicianus | reverse complement strand
ATGCCTTGGTGATGTTTAGCCCAGGACAGTGGCTGGTGTGGCCTATGCCTTGGTGATGTTTAGCCCAGGACAGAGGCTGCTGTGGGCCATGCCTTGGTGATGTTTATCCCAGGACAGATGTTTCCCTATAGGATGCAGCTGCCAGACACACGACGCAGGAAGATGCAACAGGCTGGTGTTGGAGGAACCTGTCTGGGTCTGATGGAAGAATTTGTGATGGGGTGCAGAGCTCAGGACTCCCTCTCTGGGTGCTGTCATGCTCAAGGTAGGATCTTCATAGCAATTAACAGGCAGGGTAGCTTAATGCCAGGCTGGAAATGGATCTGCTGAGCCAGCATTGCTGTGGTGTGGAGCTGTTTTGTGTTTGGGACTGACACTTGTTCAACATCTAAGTGCTGCTGTCAGTGCTGTCAGGACAAGGCTTTCACACCTGGATGAGCAGTCAGGCAGCTCTGTCCACAAGCAGGACACAGGGGTCTATCTGTCCTGGGATGGCAGCTGGAATAAAGAACTGGGAAACTCTTTATTTCCCCACCTTGCACTCTTCTGGAAGAGGACAGCGAGAGCCTGGGATAGGTGGCCAAGGGCCACCAGCTGCTGCTTGGCCATGGCTGATCTTGGGAGGCCTGTGCTTAAAATGACACCTCAATGGAGCTGTGCCTTGAAAATGCAGTGAGGAAGGGGGAAATCAGGGTCATGGAATGATTTGTGTTGTAGATTCATCCAGTTCCAGGCCCCTGCCATGGGAAGGGACGCCTTCCACCAGACCAGGTGGCTCCAAGCCCTGCTCAACATGGCTTTGGACACTCCCAGGAATGGGGCAGCCACAGCTTCTCTGGACAACATGTGCCAGGGCCCCACCACCCTCTGAGACATGGCTGTGCTCCCATGGGCTTTCCTGGGGCAAGTGGCAGCTCCATTCCTGCCCTCAGCAGTGACCATTTGGTGCCGTGATGGAGCTGCTCTCTTTGTGAGGCAGCCCTGGCACAGGTGCCCTGTGCCCTCCTGCTCATGAGGGCAGTGGCACACTCAGTCCCCAGCGATGGTGGGGTGATGGCACACCAGCCTCTGTGCTGGCAGGCAGGAAGAGCATTTCTGGGAAGCCTGTGACCCACAGGGCTCTCGCTGACCTTGGGGGGGGTTTGACAGGAAATGTTGTGGAGAGCCCTGGGGAAAAAAAAAGCCCTCAGCCTGGGTCTGGCTCTGAGCCCGGACTCAGCCATGGAGCTGGATGACAAACACGGCCCAAACAGGTCCCTGACTCCAGGACCTGTCCAGCTCCCAGCTAAACACCTCTGCTGCTGTGCACAGACTGGGAGAGCTCTGTAAGTGAGAGGCCTGGTCCCAAAGGGGAACCCCACACCTTTCTGCCATCCCTCAGATGTTGTGGGAAGTGAGGGGCTGGAATTCCACGGCTGCTCCAAGACCCTGGCCCACAAACTGCTCCTGGAGCAGAAACAACTCCAGCAAATGCTTTCTCTCGCTAAGAAACTGAGTGCTGAATGCAGACTGTGCCAGTGATGCTTCCTGGGATTAAATTCCACCCTAATGGGCTTTCCTGATTTAGCTTCTGCTTATTTTTCTCCTCTAGTGCATGAAGCGAGGCCCAGGCTGTGAGTCCAGAGAGAGACATCCTCCAGAAAGCCAGAGTAACTTTGGCCAGGCTCCCTCCACGTACTTTCCAGAGTTCTGGCTGGGACTGGCTGGGTTGGGGTGCTCTGAGGGAGAGCGGAGCTAGCAGAGTGCATTTTGGGTGTTGGAAGGGTGAGCTATGATTTAGGAAGGTGCTGTGATTTAGATGTGTCAGGTGCCAGGTGTGCACATGCACCTTTGTACACACTCCCATCCCACCGTGCCCATGCTCTGACGGGGACATCCCAGCACCTCTCACCTGTCCTGGGCAGCAGCACACGCATCTGAACTAGGGGCTGAGGGCTGCTGAGCAGCTGACCCCTCCTTATGGCTTCATCCCAGCCCTGGTCAGCAGCAGGAAGGCTCTGGGAAGTGGCTTTGTCCTCCTCCTCCTGCTGCAGTTATGGCTAAAGAGGAGTCACGTCTTGTCCTTTGGGTCAGATGCTCTGAGCCAGCCAAACTGACTCAGCTCAGCCTGGCTGAGAGGGGCTCAGGAGGACATCCCAGTCCTCACCAGCATCCCTGAGCTGGGGCTGGTCCTTCTCCTTCCCTTGGGGAAGGGAACAGTTCATGGTCACTGCCTGGAACTAGCCAGGGACCCTGTGCACAAGCACTGGGTGTGGGGGGATGTGGGGATCTGAGGGGGAGCACCCACAGCAGGGACATTTGGGGGTGAGGGGGATGGGTGAAGATAGGTTGGATTGATTGGCCTTGGAAGGTATCCCTGCCCATGGCAGGGGCTTGAGATGAGGACTTTAGGGTGCCTTTGAACCCAAACCATTCCGGGAGCTGGCAGTGCCCGGGCTGGTGGGGAGGGCTGTGCCTGGCAGGATGAGGGTGAGGGGCTCTTTGCAGACTCACCTGTTTTCCGCCACCAGGATCTGCTCCAGGAGTTTTCCTGCCTGGCACTTGGTCTCCAGCTCGGCCGTGTAGAGCAGGTTGAGCAGCAGGTCCAGGCCCCCCTCGAGGCGGATCACATCGCACAGCACCTTGGCCACGTCCCTCCCCACGGCGGGCATCCCCCAGGCCTCCTCCACCAGCCGGAACACCTCGGAGAGAGCCGCCCGCAGCCCCTCGGCCGTGGCCGCCTGCGTGGCTTGGGCGATGGCCCGGCGGAGGACGGGCACGACCCTCTCCAGCGCCTCCCGAACCTCGGTGCCCACCCCGGGGGAGACCCCGCCGTGCTCCCGGGAGCTGTCCCCGCCTGCCCAGCCGCCCACCCGGCTCACACACTCGGGCACGGCCAGCCGCTCCGCGCTCGCCATGGCCAGGGACCGGCCCAGGGTGTGCAGCGACAGGAGCAGGGCGAGCATCGGCGGCTGCTACCGCAGCATCGCCCGCGGGGACCCCCCGCTCCTGCGGGGACGCGGGTGGCCGGCTGAGGGGTACAGGAGGGGGGATGCGTCCCGCTCCCCCCTCTGCCCTGCCGGGATGCGGAGCTGGAAGCGGAGCGGGATCCGCCTTCCCCGAGCCGGGCTCAGCATCCCGGTCCCCGGGGCTGATGTCACCGGGCGCAGGCGCCGCCTCTCCGAGGAGGGGCTCGGCCCCGGCAGCTGCAGCCCCCTCCCTCTGCAATCCCCCCAGACCCCTCCTGCCACCAGCGCCGGAAGGATTTAATAGAAGCGTGGATGTGGCGCTCGGGGACATGGTTCGGTGGTGGGCTTGGCAGTGCCTGGATAACGGCTGGAGTCGGTCTTAGAGGGCTTTTCCAGCCTAAATTTTATGATTATGTGATTGTGGCCTTTCAGTGCTTAAAGAGGGCTCATAAAAAAGGGGGGGGAGGGGAAGCGAAGTTACTTTTTACACAAATATAGATAGGAAAAGGAAAAGGAGGAACGGTTTTAAAATAAAAGATGGGAGATTTAGATACTAGGAGAAAATTTTTACTTGTGAAGTGCTTGTTCAGGGAAGCTGTGGATCTCCCAGTCTTGAAAGTGTCCAAGGCCAGGTTAACGGGGCTTGGAGCAACCTGATCTAGGGGAACGTGACAGGATTTGGAACTAGAGAGTCCTTCATTTTCAACCCAGACCGTTCTATTCCACAGCCCTCCCTGTCCAGCCTCAGCTGGGGCTTGTCCTGCTGTCCCCGTGGCCCACATCCCCCCATTGTGCCCGAGCTGCTGCTGCGGTGCCACTTCCATGGCAGGCAGGGACCCACACTCTGATTTTGCAGGACATATCACCAGAACCCTCTGTGACCAGCGAGGGGGCACAGGGTGGACTTAAAGGGGACCGGGCACCGTGGTGGTCACGGCGAGGCTGTGACCACCCTGGCACGGTGTTTTGAACCTGTCCGGTATCAGCAGGGGGCAAATACCCATTGCTTGGTGGAAATTCAGAGCAGCTCTTCTGGGTGGGCTCGGGATTTGCATGATAAAGGAAAGAACAGAGGCAGCCTGGGCCTCTTTTGTTTTCTTTTTTCCAGGCCAGACGTGCTCAGGGCAGAAATGCTTAAATGCTTTGGGCATTTCTCGGATGTGCTGGGAGGAGCAGCTTAAATCCTTGACTCCAAAACCAGGTTGTTGCCAGGTCAGCCTGAGACTTAAATTCGAGTTGATGTTTGGATGTGACAGAGTCGCTCTTAATCCTCTCTGAATCCACTGCGAAGGGACAGACGGAGGAAAGGAACATCCCGCAAGGAAGGACGGCAAACAAGGCACCCCGAGCAGCGCAAAACTGCGGGAGAAGCTCGGCACAGAACCAGTAAGGA
Organism: Thryothorus ludovicianus; assembly: GCA_013397245.1. NCBI lineage: Eukaryota > Metazoa > Chordata > Aves > Passeriformes > Certhiidae > Thryothorus > Thryothorus ludovicianus. Next base: position 290,757 of record VZTB01011202.1, on the reverse strand, counting down.
TTTTCCTGATAAATTATTATTAATCAAGGGTAACCATACGGGCTGTTGCAGGGTAGAGCAACAGAGGATTTGCTGCCCCGAGGGAGGCAGAATTCAAATCATTCCCTTAGGCTTGTCCTGACTAGCTCAGAGAGCTGTGCCTTGCTTTGCTTTGCCTTTAGTTTTGCTTTGCTTTGCTTTTTGGGAGAGATTTCAGACCCAGCAGCCTGGGCATGAAACTGCAGCCGTTCCCAGCCTTGTCCTGGTGGGATCAGCCCCATTTGCCGAGTTCTCCTCACTGGCTCTGCTCAGCCCTTGGCCGCAGGATCTCCCCGGGGCCCCTCTATCCAACCAACCCCTCCCCTGGGTTCTGCTCCTGGCAGTGAACGGCTCGCTGATCCTTCCTGGGTCTGTGGCTGGTGGCTGGGAGCCTGGAGCAGCAGGAGGGAGCTTTGTCTTAGCTGATCAGCCAAAGCAGCTCAGACAATGCCCAGCCCCTCTCCCCAGAGCTTCCTGCAAGTCTGAACCCTCCCAGGGCTGTTGTCCCCCAGGACTGGTTCAACAGGGATGGGATGAAGCCGTACTGCAGCACTGGGCTGGTGCTGGCACTTGGGGACAATAGCTGAGGCCAGGGGACAAGGAGAGGAGTGAGGGCTGCAGGAGAAGTTCTGCCCCAAAAGCCCAGGTCTGGTAGCTGCCCTCAGCTCCCCAGGGCTTCCAGGTGGAAATGCTTGTCTCAAAACCAAATACAGCTCTTTCCAGCAAGATGCCAGGAGCAGAGGATGCCAGGAACTGCCTGTGTCTGAGCTGGCAGAGGAAAGACCCCTAGAGAAGTGGGCACCCTGCTCGGGTTTCTCTCCCCCCAAGTTTTGCATCACATAAAGCCCAAAGCTGCACCATTCCTGCCCAAGGGCTGGGACAGATCCCATGGAGCTCCTGTGGCAGCAGAGGCAGAAGAGGCAGGATTGCTGCAGCCCCGTGCGCATCGTTGCTCCTTGCCCCGATTAAATAAACATCCCGGAGTTATCAGGAACTGCCAAAAGAGCTGAGTCGACATTAATTAGTAACCGAAAAGATTGGTTGGGAAGGGAATGACGGGAACAAAATACACAGGCTTTTGTTTGCCTTCTGCAGTGAAAGTGCTGAGGGCTCCTGCCCTCGGCCGCTCACCTCTGGCCTCCGGTGCCCACTCACAGAGGTGGTACCTGCCCCATCCCAAGCCCCCTGCCTTGGGGCTCCCCAGGTCTGTTCCCAGCCTTGACATTGAGAAAGCTGAAATCCCAAGAATAAGCCCTCCAAAATGATGATATTTTGGGCAAGTGTAAGCCCTGGGCATTTCCCTTTGTCTTCTGAGCATCACTCCCCTGCCCCATCTCATTTGGGTTTTTGTCTTTGCCAAGACCAGGCTGGGAAGCAGTTGGTTGTTTTTACACCATGAGGTATGTTATGAAATGAGCGTGGCAGGACCTCAAAACTGGTTCCTGACTCTGTCTTTCTGCTGTTCTTCCCCACTCTCTGAACAGTGCCCAACCTGCACCGGGGCTGGGGAGGAGCTGCTTACACTCATGGCAGCCCTGTCCCCCTCCAGACATACCCAGTTCAGTGGGGGCTGCGGGGGAAGCTGAGTGGGGGATCATCTCTGCCCCTTTTCCCGTATTCCGACCTTGGGCTGTTTGCTTTCTCCCGCCGGGGCAGGCTGAGCAAACACTGGATGCTGGGGCTCTGCCGCGCTCCAGCCCGCACAGTCGCAGGAGGGCTGCGCTCCCGGACACCCAGGATGGGGCTGCTCTTCCCTGCCCTCCTGCTGGCCCTGCTCGCCACCACCCATGCGGCAGAAGGTGAGATTTAGCCAGCCAACCCCTTGCCGGGTGCTTTGGGGATGGAACAAGAGCGGCTCCTGGGCTGATGGAGGGGCTGGGCAGCCCGGGCAGGGTGGGGAGGGGGCAGATGGTGGCCATGGCCGCGTTGGCTGTTCCCTGCAGGATGGGGAGAAAACACAAATGGGCAGCACATGGGTGTCAATGGTGCCTTGGCAAATCCCTGCCCATCCCACAGCTGGGCTGCCAGCATGGAACTGGGACCATGGCACAGCCCAGTCCCTGGCTCCCATCCCAGCAGGACCTGAGTGGGAGCAGGGCAAGGAGCTGCTGTAGCCCTTGGTGATGGAGTTGGCCGTGAAGAGGTGGGGTACCCCCAAACAGGACATCCCCAAGTTTGTTTTTCCCCATGGGGCTGGGCTGGGGGGGAAGCATGAGCCCCACTGCCCCACTCCACATTTCTCCTCCTGAGCTGTGGGGTGGCTTTTGCAGACTCCTGCGAGGGCCGCTGTGAAGAAGGCTTCAATGCAGGGCACAAGTGCCAGTGTGACACCCTCTGTGTGTACTACCAGAGCTGCTGCAGCGACTACTCCACCGTCTGCAAAGCCAAAGGTACTGTCCCCATGGCCACCCTCCTGGCCAGGGCACAAGGGGAACAGTGGGTGCTCCACACCGTGGGGTGTGTGCTGGTTCAGCTCTGCACCTGTCTGTGTCAGCAGGGTGACCTCAGCACCAGGATTTGCTGCAGCACATGAGGTTTTTGGGAGCTGGCTCATCGCCATCTGGAGCATGGGATCCATGCTATTTGGATAGATTGGAAAGTAGGAAAAATGTCTCTGCTGAAAGGGTGTTCAGGGATTGGAATAGGCTGCCCAGGTGGAATCACCATCCCTGGAAGTGTTCTAAAAATGTGTACTTGTGGGACTTGGGGACATGGTGTGCAGTTCTGGGTTAAATTGGACTTGATGATCTTAGAGGGCTTTTCCAACCTTAATGACTCCATGGTTCTATAAATTTCTATTGCCTGGGAGGGAGCACCTCCTGCACCCAAACCCAGTGGGAACCAACCTGCTCCCTCCTGCAGTGACCCGGGGAGATGTCTTTGCCTTGCCTGAGGATGATTACCTGGACTACAACCTCACTGTCGACTTTGTCACGGACGAGGCGCCTGTGGCAGACCCCACAGAGCTGCCCACATCCCCAGTGCTGGTGGACACCACACCAGAGAGCAAGCCTAACCCTGAGGAGACACTGCCAGAGCTGCCTGACCCCACCCCAGGTGGGACGGAGGAGCCTGAGGAGCTGTGCAGTGGGAAACCTTTTGATGCCTTCACCGACCTGAAGAACGGTTCCCTTTACGCTTTCCGAGGTACTTTGAGAATCCTCCCCGGGCACGTGGGACACACTGTCATGCTGTCACCCTGTGCTGGGTCCCTCCTGATGCTCTCCTCTCTCCCCAGGGAAGTACTTCTATGAGCTGGACAAGACCAGTGTGAGGCCTGGCTACCCCAAGCTCATCAGTGATGTCTGGGGCATTGAGGGCCCCATCGATGCAGCCTTCACACGCATCAACTGCCAGGGCAAGACTTACCTCTTCAAGGTGGGCTGCAGGGCTGGGGGTACTCCCAGGGTAGCCAGCACAGCCCCACAGCCCACCTTATATTCTCTTCTGGCACCTCCCATGCACACAGTGGATACCCCAAATCCCTGTGATTGTTCTGGGACCCCAAGAAACCACAGCCTCTTGATGGGGCTCCTCAGCATCCACTCGCTCCTCCTGGCAGACCCATGGCTGGGGGATGTGGCACCTGTAACCCCTCTCTGTCCCCCACCCTTCAGGGCACCCAGTACTGGCGCTTTGATGATGGAGCCCTGGACGCTGGGTACCCACGGGACATCTCCGAGGGCTTTGAGGGCATCCCTGACAACGTGGATGCAGCATTTGCCCTCCCTGCCCACAGCTACCACGGCAATGAGAGAGTCTATTTCTTCAAGGGTAAGGGGAACAGCCCCCTCTGCTCCTGGCAGAGCCTGGCACCACTGGGCACAGGCTGGACACCCCTCCAGTGCTTGTCCCCCACTAACACCCTTCTCCTTCTCTCCTAGACAAGTACTACTGGTCCTACGACTTTGCCCAGCAGCCCACGCAGGCCGACTGTGAGAAGTCCTCCCCCTCCACGGTGTTCAAGCACTACGCCTTCATGAACCGGGACAGCTGGGAGGATGTTTTCCAGCTCCTCTTTGGCAGCAGGATGCGTAAGGGCTGGGCCAGCCCCAGGGGGAAAGGGCTGGAGGGTGCCAATAGCGGGTAGTGACAAGGGCACGAGGGATGCAGACATGCAGGGAGGAGGGAGCGATGCCTGGAAGCACAGGCAGGCAGGATGAGCCACCAGGTCCTGCACAGGCCATGCCCAGGAGGCACCCAGGCCACAGCTGCACCTCCCACAGCATCCCAAATCCCACCCTCACAGCCCTGATGCCCCAAATCCATCACCAGCCACCTCACACCACAGTGTCACTGCTGGGGACTGTTTATTATCACTGGAGATGCCACAGGAAAACCCAGCCCTGGGCAGGGGGAATAAAAGATAAAGAGGGGGAGAAGGGGGCTTGGCAGCACAAGGCTGATCTTAGCCAAGGGGGTGTGGGGCTGCTCCTGGCTCTGCCTGGCCTGTGTCACTGTCACACGTCCCATCCAGGCTGGGATCCTTCGGAGCATTCCTGATGGTCTCAGAGCAGGTGCTGTGTGCTGTCTGTAGCTGCTGGCCCCCTCACTCACCCTCTGCTCCTTCTCCAGCCGGGGCAAACGGCCCGTGGTACATCAGCCGGGACTGGCGGGGGGTGCCCAGCCGGCTGGACGCTGCCATGGCCGGCCGCATCTACGTGGCCTCCCACCAGCCCCGGAGGAGGAAATCTCGCCGCCAGCGCAAGAGGTACAACCACCACCGGTCACTGAATCTGGGATTCTGGAGCTGGCTGCAAAATGACCACGACTCAGCAGGTGTTGAAAGCGATGGGCTGTCGGGCTCCACGTGTGAGATGCTCCAGAGTGTCTACTTCTTTGTAGGAGGTGAGTCTGGTCTGGCAGGATCCAGGAATGATGCGGGACCAAGGCTGCTGGGCATGGGGAGGGCTCCTCTCTCCCTGCAATGTCCCAGGGCTCTGGGATGCAGTGGGAAGGGGCTGGCAGTGAGGGCTGGCAGCTCCCCAGAGCTGGGGACAGCCCTGACAGCCATGTCCCGTTCCCCCAGACAAGTACTACCGTGTCAACCTGCGCACCAAGCGCGTGGACCTGGTGCGGCCGCGCTATCCCCGCTCCATCGCCCAGTACTGGCTGGACTGCCCCCAGCCCGGGGAGGAGAGCACCTGATGGGATCCCTGGATCCACCAGCAGCACAGCCCCAGCTAGACAGAAATAAACTGAGAGCCATGCAGGCTGGAGAGCTCTGTCTGTCCATCCATCTGACCGTCTGTGCCATGGTTTGCGCAGTCCTTGCAGTCCAAGATCCCATGTCCACGAGGGCTGTGGTTGTCCCCCCAGTCTGTACCAGATCCCTGTTGGATGCTGGCCCCATCCATGGTGTGCCTGTGGCAGCTCAGATCTGCTCTGCCAGCCAGTCCAGTGCCTCTTCCCACTGGAGGAGAGGGACGGTGCTGGCAGCTGCCAGCGGGGAGCAGCAGGGTCAGGTCTCCATCTCCCCCAGGATCAAACCACAGCCCCCCAGCAGTTCCTGTGCAGGGATGGGCACCCATCCAAGGCCCTGCCTGGTCTCTCACCACTGCCCCGCTCACCCTTGGGTTCTGGCAATCCTGGCCACGGCGGTGCTGAAGGGATGACCCTTCCCTCGGGGCTGGGAACGCGCTCAGGACCGGGCAGCTCCCGCTGCAGCGGGTGCTGCTGAGACAAGCTCCTGCTCCTGCCATGACTCCTGCCATGAGGACACATGAACAAACCCTCGCCTACTGTCCCCACCACCCCCCAAAACTCCAGGGAATTCCTGAGCTGCAGCTGATGCCCAAGGAGTGACTCTCACCGCTTCCTCTGGTGGGGCTGGGGGTGCCCGTGGGGCTGATGGGAGCCAGGCAGAGCCGTGTCCTGCTGTCCAGGTGGCAGAAGATCAGCACTTCCCTCGGGGGGGACCGGCTGTGGCACTGGCACCACCTGGGGGTGAGCAGAGTTGTCAAGGTGGCTGTGCCACCCCTGTGCCACCCTCCAAAGAGACTCCTGGGGCTGTACCTGGAATGTGGTTGCATCAGCTGTGGGGCAGCACCGTGGGCACGCCGGGCAGCTGGGGCAGCTGGAGGCAGGAGGGAGCTTCTGCAAAAGAGGTCAGCAGTGGGTGGGTGGTCTGTGCATCCTCACCCTGCCGTGGGCAGGGTGACTGCAGACCCCGGGCCCCGCTCTCACCGGCAGCTGGGGGACAGAGCTGGGTGTTGTGCCGGGCCGCCGGTGCCTCATCGAGTGGCTGTGGGGGACACGGAGGCTGCGGGCACTCCGGAGCAGGGGCTGGCTGTCACAGGAGCTGCGGGTGGCTCTGTGGGATGGGCCAGCTGGGATGTCACCGCTGAGGTCTGGGTACAGACGGGGCTGCCTGGGGAGCAGTGAGCAAGCCCGGCAGGGCATTGGCAGCCTCCAGAGAGCCCTGCCCAGCCCACGGAGTCCCTGAGGGAGGCTGCTTGGTGCAGGGTGTTGCCCAGCCAGGGGCTCTGGCTGCCCTGTCAGCCCCCCCCCTATTCAGGCGTCCCACACAAGCCTCCCATACCTCATCTGCTCGTTCTCCACCACGAAGTCCCGCAGGAGACCGTAGAGGCTGGGCCAGGCTGGGGTTCCCTCTGGTGGAAGCTGCCCTGCAGGGCCGTACCTGTCTCTCGAGCCTGCCCATGCTTTTGAAGAGTTCCCTGTGACTTCTGTGCTCTTCACTGGGACTCTGGGCAGGCACAGCTGCCGGCGCAAGGAGAGGTTTTCCAGCTGCAGGGCATGGATTTCTTGCTCCAAGGTTTGTAGCAGCTTCTCCCGGGACACCTGGGAGGGGTGGGAGGATAAAGGGGTGGGTCAGGAGGATCCCAGCAGCAGGTAGAGGAGCTCAGAGGGGTTCCCTGTCTGCCATACCCTGTTGGCCAGGGGTCTAGTGGTGACTCTCCGGGCACGGCTGGCATAGTGCAGCGTGCTCAGGGTCTCTGAGACACACCGTGAGGACGGGGAGATGCAGGCGACCTGCCAACGAGGAAGAGACACAGGTGGACTGTCATCCAGAGGGTCACCATCCTTTTCCAGCCCTCCTCTCCATGGGGTGAGACCTCTGCCCAGCCTTATCCATGGTTTTACCATCAGGGTGATGCCGGAGCCGCCCAGGGAGCGAGCCAGCAGCCGGGTGAGCTTGCTGTCCCGGTAGGGGATGTGCGTTCGCTTCCCTCGGGGTTTGGCCAGCAGGGAGATGCAGTGTCCTGCCGGAGGATGAGCCACAAAGGATGTGACAGGGCTCTGGCAGGGGCCGGCAGGGCTCTCCCAGGGCGGGTCCCCAGCTCTTACCCAGCGCCAGGAGGCTGCGGTTGATGCTGTTGGCCTCCACGGAGAGCTCCCCGCTGGAGCCGGTCTCCTTCACCCGCTCGCTGCCAGCCAGGTCCACGAAGCACAGCGTGCCCTGCTTGCTGGGGCAGGAGCTGGCCTGGAGAATCCACGTTGTGGGGTGATGCTTTGGCCCCCATTACCCCTTCCCCATGGCCTACAGCACTGTCCCGACTCCTGGATCTTGGATAGGATTTCTGGCTGCTCACTCCAGTCCCACCCATGTATCCTTGAGGAGAGCATGACCCCCCCACCGTGGGGCTGTTTGCACCCCCGGGCTGAGCCCTGAGCCCCCCAGCCCTCCCCAGGAGCAGGATGTGCGCTCACGGCTCGGCCGCGGATGTGGATGGTCAGAAGGGCGTGGCTGCGGCTCGAGTGCCTGTTGAGGGCATGTGCTGAGGTCCGGCGCCTCTGGGATCCTGCCGGGGGAGGAATTGATTGCATCTCTGCCCCAACCCCATAGCATACACTGCCCACCACCCCTGCCAGATACGAGCCTGCCTTGGCTTGGCAGCAGAACGGGGAACTGCTCCCCTTGGTGCCACCAGCCCTGGGGACGGTCTGCAGGGGGCTGAATCCCCTCCATACCGGGCCTAGCATGCCCTGAACGTGTCTCAGCCCTGTGCCTGTGGCTCAGCACCTTGCAGGAGCAGGCTGACGATGGCCTCCAGGCTCTCGAATTCCACGCTGAGCTGGTTCTCCACGTAGAAGCCGCGGGTTTTGCTCCAGCGCAGGGGCAGGGCACACGGTGGCCCCGGGCTCAGCAGGTCCCGGACCTGGGGATACGGCAGAGGAAAGGCACCAGGGGAGTGTGGCACGGGGTGCCAGCAGGGCTGGAGTGGGCAGCTGGGCAGGCACTCACCTGTTCGTTGTAGATCTCCAGGTAGGAAGCACTGAGAGCCAGGTCAGCGCCACAGCTCCGGCTCTGCTCCAGGAGGTAGGTGAAGGACCTTTGCATCAGCCCCAGCAGGGCCGGGGATGCCGGCTGGGTCTGGCTCTGCGGAGATGCCAGGATGGTGAGCGGTCATACCGGGCACCCGCCCGCTCCCAGAGCCCATGGCCGGGTGGGAAGAGCTCATCCCGCGACCAGGATCAGTCAGATGGTCAGCGTTGTACCTGGGCGAGGGGTCCCATCAGGGTGTAGGTCTTCCCAGAGCCGGTCTGCCCGAAGGCAAAGACAGTGCAGGAGAAGCTGTGGAAGATGCTGAGCGTCAGGCACGGCCGCAGGCGGTGGCACAGCGATGCCACCTCCCGACACAGCCCCGGCAGTGCAAACGCGCCGGAAAGGCCCGGCGTGGGGCGGGCGGGAGGGTCGGGGTCCGCGGGGGGCTCTCCGGGACTCACCCGTCTATGGCCAGCTCCACCAGCTGCCTCATCCCGCTGCCTTCGAACACAGCCTCCTGCGAGGCGCCGGAGTCGAACACGGCGCTGAAGCCGAAGGTGGCATCGTGCCTGGCCGCGCTTACCTGGCCGTGGGGACAGCGGTGGCTCAGGAGGTGCCGCAGCCCTCCCCAACCCCGACACCCCGGCGGGGAGGTGGCACTTACGTGGACGGCGCCGTCACCGAGGCTGTGCACGACTTGCTGGTCACCTCGCCGTGTCTCCGTGCAGGTCAGTGGCCGGACCCTGGTTGGGTGTGGACGGGGACACAGATGTGTCGCTGCGTGGGGATCCCGGGGAGCCCTGCTGTGACCTCGCCCTAATCAGGGAGGTTCCTGCCGCGTCCCCGAGCCCTTTCGTCTCCCCTTACCTCAGCACCACTCTCAGACGCGTCTCTCTGCCCTCCACGGGGCCCTCCCGCTCCTCTCCTGGACTCCTTTGGGGAACAGAGGGCAACAGGGTGGTGGGTGCCCCCCAGCCAGGGGGGTCTGCCCTCGGGCACCCCGGAGGCTGGGGTAGAGGGATCCCTGGTCATGCTGTGCTCGCACCGTCCTCCCACCTCCACTGTGCCCTGAGGCCTGGCAGGAGACAGAGCTCACTGTCCCCACCATGTCGACACAGAAGGGCGGTCCTGTCCCCCCCAGCCTTTTTGGGGTGCCACCCTCCTCTGTCTGGGCCAGTCCCTGCCCAAGTCCTGCTGCTCCAGGGCGGGGCGGCCTCTGTCTCCTCCGTCTCCCCGACAACTTACGGTCTCTCCTGGCCCCGTGGGAGCGTTCTGGGCCGGGGGTCCGGTTGGGGGTCCCCGCCCCGCTCCCCCTCTGGTTCCATGCGCCCCCCAGCAGCCGGTGCTCGGGGTGCCCGCAGCTCCTGGCCGGTCCCGGCAGGAGCCACCCCCAGCCGGCCCCGGCCGCCCCGCACAACCGGTACCACCGCTCCGGTTAAACATTGACCGGTGCCAGCTCTGCGGGAGAGTGGCGGTCGCACGGTGGGGGGCGAGCGGGGGAGGGCGGGGAGCCGGGGAGGGGGCGCAAGGGGCGGGT
>VZTB01011202.1:259515-276930 GCA_013397245.1 Thryothorus ludovicianus | reverse complement strand
CTGTCAGGGCAGAGATGTGGGAGAGGGGGGGATTGGGCTGAAGGGACAACTGGGTGAGGGTGCCCAGGGCAGTGGGGAAAGGGGAGACTGGCAAAGGGTGGAGGGCAGAGGAGAGAGTGGGCAGCTCAGTGCATAGTGGGGTGCCAAAGGACACAAGGGTGGGGAGCAGTGTCCCCCTGGCCTGGGGGCTGCTTCAGCCCCTGCAAACCCTCCAAGCCGCCTCTCTGCTCCCAGGAACCGTCCCGAGGGCAAAGTGCTGGAGACCGTGGGAGTGTTTGAAGCCCCGAAGCAGCACGGCAAATATGAGACAGGACAGGTGAGGGGTTCTGGGGGGCACAGCTGACCCTGCGGGCTCGTGCCGCAGGGATTGGGCAGCTGAGGGATTTCCCCTAAGGAAAATCTCAGCAGCCCAAGGCCGGGAGTTTCACAGTTCGGTGCTCCTTGTCTGTGCTGTGTCTGCAGTTTGTCAGTCATCTGACAATAGCAGCTTGATAAGAATCTGCAGCACAACACAACTGCTGTACCCAGCATTTGCTCCACTGGCCTTACTTTGGGGTTTTCTCCCTCAAGGATCCAAAGAGACAATCAATGAACTTGAGAAATAAGAGCTAAGCTTGTAATTCCTGTCCTTAAGACTCTCAGATCTGTTTCTGAGCAGTCTCTCCTTTTTGCTGCTCTACTCCTACTTTACTGGTTTAGTTCTCCCCTTTTAATGACATGGATTTCTTCTCCCATCCCAAACTGTGTTCCCTCTTTCTGCTCTGGCTCATCCCTGTATCCCCATCCCACACATGAAACCTTTTGTAAATGTTTGTGGTTTTACCTCAGATAACAGATTTTTAAAATAATTCAGCTGCAATTATTTGTTCCTTCCAGCTCTTCCTTCACAGTGTGTTTGGTTATCGAGGAATAGTTCTGTTTCCCTGGCAAGCCAGGCTTTATGATCGGGATGTGGCTTCTCCTGTCACAGAAAAGTAAGGATTTGAGGGTTTGTTCTGGTTCATTTGTTGGACTGTTAGATTTGCATTTCGTAGTGAGTTTCCTATTTGGGGTAAGCAAGTGTTTTTAAGGAGGGGCAATGGCATGGGTCTGTTTCTTTGAGTGTAAACAAGGAGAGGTGGTTAAAGAGCAGATACTTCATTGTTAAGTATTGAGTGTTAATTAGAGACATGATGGAAGTATGCAGGGTGAAAGTGTGTGTATGGAGGAAATAAAAATCAATTAAAAAGTTATGCTTGTGACATTTTGTACTATACAAAAAGACCCTTTTTGAGTTAGATCCAGGCTCCTGTGTTACCAGTTGGAGGCTGCTCTAGGTTGCTCTAGTGAGTTGGATTTATCAGCTTCCTGTTCAATTTCAACCCACTAACCCAAGTTCATCCTTCTTGACTTGCTGTTCAGTTCTCTCCCCTCTTACATCCCTTGTTCCCCTGGCCTGTGATGAGTTATGCTGGGAAGGGAATGAGGATCAGAGAGAAAATCAGAGGGCATAGGAATGTCCACCCCAGAGAGGAGCCTACACTGAGCAGGAAAAACCTCTGAGCTGTTGTGCCTGTGCCAAACACCACTGATTGTCATCTCAGCTCATCTGTCATCATGTGGGTGCCTTGTGGGGCTTTGGTTTGGGTGCAACCAAATGATTACAGGCTGCAAAATGTGGCTTTGAAAAAAAGAAATCATTGTTTATAAGTGCTTGGTCCTGGTAACAAGAATTTTCTGCCATCTTGTGCTTGAGCTCAGAGCTTTGCTTTTCTCTTTAGGAGCGAGAATGTGGCAGGCCATGGTTCCAAAGAGGTCAAGGGCAAAACACACACTTACTACCAGGTGTTAATAGATGCCCGGGATTGTCCACATATAGTAAGTAATGAATAATCTTGGTATTGAAACTTGAGTATCTTCTCCTACATGACAGGCACTGAAGGAAAATTACTTTGGTGGCTAATTGGATTGGTTAGGATTTTTGGATAAATTTGTTCCTGAAGGCAGATTTTTCCTGACATCTGGAATGTCATAGGACTGTTTTCTGGATCAGGTTTCCCCATTCCAACCTCCCTTCCTCTTCCTGGTGCTGTTCCCACACTGTTGCACACAGGTCATGAGGAATGTGGGCTGCAGCACTGAAAATGCTCCTCGCTTGTTTGAGTGGGGAGTTAGCCCAGGGGAACTAAATGGAGACAAGTTCTGATGTGAATTGGTTAAATGAGTTATGTCCTTTATAAACCACACTAATGAGCTGAAATATGACTGGAAGCTGTCCTGCAACAATGCACACAGAAAAACATAAACCTCCCTGTTTCTCAGTCCCAGAGATCACAGACTGAGGCAGTGACGTTCCTGGCAAATCATGATGACAGCAGAGCCCTCTATGCCATCCCAGGTGAGTAAAATCCTCCTGCAGCCTCTGCTTGTTGTGAGGTGAGGTCAGAAAAGGGTTCAGTGGTCAACTCCTGCCAGTGAAGCAGCAATTCCTACAGGATATTGTGTAGTGGATCTGTCCATAGCTTAGGGCTGTGCTGGACACAACAGAGTGGCTCAAGTACAGGAAGCCCTTTGGATAGCTGGAAGTTGGGCCCTCTGTGATCAGACACAGCCATGTCTGATTTGAGCTCTTGAGATATAGATCCCATACCAAGCTGTATGTGGGCTGTTCTACTCTGTCATCAGGACAGCTGGATTTATTCCTGTCCTGGGCATTTCCTCCCCAGAGTGTGTCTGGGGCAGTGCAGGCACTTTGCAGGGCAGTGTGTGTTTATCAGAGGAGTCATTCCATGAAAAATCTCAGAGGAGAACAGTGCCAAGAGTTATTCCTGGCACGTCTCCTCCATCCTTCCTCGCAGTTGTGATATTAGCTTTGGCTTCTGCTGCCAAAGTCCTTTCTTCTCACTGGTGTGATCAATTTTTCTGCCAGGAGACTTCTGAGCTGCTCATTGCTGGGGAAGTTCCATGGCTTTTGGGGTTTCTTTTTCAGGTTTAGACTATGTAAGCCATGAAGACATCCTTCCCTACAGCTCCACTGATCAAGTGCCCATCCAGCATGAGCTCTTTGAGAGGTTCCTCATGTATGACCAAACAAAAGGTAAATTCTGGCTTCATAGGGAAATCTTCAGAGCCACATGCTTGCTTTATAACAAATACCCAAACCCCATCATCCTGGATGTGGTATAAAAATTGTGTCTAGCTTGGGGTTTGTTACAGTGAAGCTGCCTTTGAATATTTTTTTTCTAACCATGTGAAAGGAATTGTGTTGAGGGGAGAGCACTCCAGCTACAGTGTTGCTTCTCCTCTTTCCCTCCCCACAGTCCCACCTTTTGTAGCAAGGGACACTCTGTGTGCGTGGCAGGAGAAGAACCACCCCTGGCTGGAGCTGTCGGACGTGCACCGAGAAACCACGGAGAACATCCGTGTCACTGTTATCCCCTTCTACATGGGCATGAGGGTGAGTCTGTGCTGCTCTGGTAATTCTGCCTTTTGCTTCACTGGCTTGTTTTTGTAAGGCTGGTTTGCTGCCTGAAGGTACCTTCTGCTTACTGGAGAAGTGACATTTAACCACAGTTGCCATTTTGTTCTCATGGGTATAAACATGAAACTGTTTTGTCATCTGTTTTTGGAGAAGAGCTCCTGCATATTGGCTTTTGCTGGTTAATCAGTAGGATGAGAAATAATCTGTGATGTTCTGCACAACAGTGCTAGCAAGATATTTGGGAAGGCTTTTGAATTGGTGCTGTTACTGCCTCAGTCACGTGAGGTGACACTGGGGCCATCTGCTCTGTAACAACAGACACGTCTCTTATCCTGCCCAGTGATGGGCCACGCTTGCCTGCCCCTTTCCTGCCTCTAGTTTGGCTTAGAGTGTTTGGCTAAAGCCTTCTGGATTTAGCTGATAACCGTGTGCTCTTTATAGCACAGAACTTCACGTGGAAGTGAAATTTTTATCCAAAATAATGCAGCTCCAACAGGCTCCTGAGTGGGAGAGCTGGGAATTCCCGCCACGGTTTGTGATTTCTGAGCACGGCTGTTGGGGAGCCTGAGCTGTGGCAGGTGCACGTTTTGATGTGGATTTTGCAACTTTTGTGGAGTCCAGCTGATGTTTGTCAGAAAAACAGGTGCCTGAAAGCAAGGAAAGGGGTGTTTCTAGAATTTAGAAAGTGTGTAATTAACATGGGGATTGTCACGAGATCCTTGCAAATCTCCCACCTCATGGTTACTGTAGAGCAGAGCCAGTGCCAGGCTGTGCTGATGGAAGGGCTCGGAGAGCAGCTGTCTGTGCTCATGTGAGTTGTCTGTGTCACCCTGGCAGGGAGTGAGAGCCCCTGTGCTGGTGCTGTGCCGACAGCTGAGGAGCTTTTTGGTACCACGTGTCCAAGGGCAGCTGCTAAAGTCTTTTGTTTCTCTTGACAGGAAGCCCAGAATTCCCATGTCTACTGGGTAAGTGCCTTTTGTGTCACGGAGCAGCTAAAGGGAAGGAGTTTATTTGCTGTGGCATCACTGCAGTGTGATAAGCTCTGAGGGAGAGTAGCCTTTGCCTGGCAACTGTTTCCCAGTATCAGCTGCAGGTTATCAACTGGTTGCAGCTGATCCCAGCTCTTGATAAGAATCTTTCTTCTGCCCAGTGGCGCTACTGTATCCGCCTGGAGAACCTGGACAGTGAAGTGGTGCAGCTCCGAGAACGGCACTGGAGGATATTCAGCTTGTCTGGCACCTTGGAAACAGTCCGGGGCCGTGGGGTTGTAGGAAGGGTAGGTACCATGCAGCCTTTTTTTTTTTTTGGGAGACACAGCCCTTTGCCCTTCACTTGGTTGTGTGGATTTGCCAGTAAATTGCTTAGTGGGCACTTGAAATAGATGGAGTGGGAAACTGGCAATGGAAAAAGTCACATGAGCTTTTCATCTGTTGTTTGTCTGCATGAACTGAAACTTCACAGTGAGTATTAGAGAACGATCCTAAATGACTGGTGGTTGGAAAACTGGAATAATGACGGGGTTCTGGTGCTACTCAGTGGACAAATTGCTGTGTAATTGGCAGAAGTGCTGGGGTATAGGTCTCTGGGTTTTTTTAATTAAATTTCCTGTTGATTCCTATCTGTGGTAGAATTGCTGATGCCCAGTGGTCTCTTATCTTCTCAGGAGCCAGTTCTGTCCAAAGAACAGCCAGCATTTCAGTACAGCAGCCATGTCTCCCTGCAGGCATCCAGTGGTCACATGTGGTAAGAAGCCCTTATTGCTGCAGCAGTGTTTTTTTTTTTTTTTGGGTGTAGCACCCCCCCAGCAGGGAGCTGGGGTGCAGTTGGCAGCCTGGGGTTGTGGCTGAAAGCTGGGTGGAAGTGGACTGGACAGGGCATAGGTGGTAGCTAAAATTTGATGAGCTTCTCTCTAGCTGTATCCTGGTTAGTGATAATGTGATCTGTTGGTTCTTTGCACCTGGAAGGGTTCCAGGATAATTTATCCTCTTGCTCTGGTCTATGCTAGACTGGGTTTCAAGACATGAAGCAGTTCTCCCTTTTGGTTCTTGGTGCAAGAGCCAAGGCTTTGTGCTGGTGATTCCCTGAGCAGCAGGGGTGTGTGCTCTGGTATCTTCTTTCTTGGGAGAGGATTGGGCTTTAACTCCATCCCTGTGCACTTCTGTGTCAGGAACTGGCATGCAGGGGTTTTCCCAGTTTAGACCAGGTAAGGCCTTCAGTTTAACTGTTGTTTAAGTTTCTTCTTCTGTAAGTGCAAGGAGGGAAGTGCCCAGCTGAGTTGTTCTTTTCCTGTGCCTTGGGGTTAAAGCAGCTTCCCTTTATTTGCCTTTTGGCTAGGTTAGCACGTTTAGTGTCACCTCTGTGTGGACAAGGATTGCACAGCCACCTCTTGCCTTCTGTACGACAGGTCTTTCTGCATTTTTTTTTAAGGAAATCTCCTTCAGAGTTAAGTTGCCTCTGAGTTGGGAAAAGCAGGAGAGCAGCTCTTTGCATATAGGGTGTACCTTGTTTGCCATGTGAAGTGTTTTGCTTTGCCTGAATGGATGGCCTGAGGTATAAAACCAGATGGTCTAGTAGTTTTTCCCTCTCTGCATACATCCTGAAGACAAAGAGACAAAGGTTCTGCAGCTCAGAAGCTGCTCAGCTTGACTTCTGGTGTTCAGTTGTGTCCTCTCTGTCCTGAGAACCTGATCATTTATCTCCACAAGCCTCTTGCCCATGTTGTGTTCCAGGACAGGCGGGTTCAGTTCTGAAATGCAAAGCTGAAGCTATTCCAAATTACATCTGTGATAGGATTTCTTAATGTCATAGACAACCAGGGGAGCTCCTGCCAAGAAATATAAATCTGAATTTACGTGTAACCAGTTCATAAAAATAGCTCAGATGGCTCTGTCTCCTGGGGAGTGGGAGTTGGGTGAACACCACTGCAGGTGCATGGAGGGTGCTTGACTCCTGTGGGCTGCAATCATCACAGCTTTGTGCAGGAAACGTGTTAGGGATGTGATGTAAAACCACCCAGGAGTCCTCCATAAATGAGTTATCTTGGCAGCAGATGTTTGCTGCTGAACCTGTGACCTTGCTGCTGGACCAACCTTGCAGATGGAGCCCCAGGAAATGGAAGAGCTCAGGTCTTACCTCCTTGCTGGTGCTTCCTGGGTGTGTTTGTCCCTGGCCTCAGCGTGATCTCTGCCATTATTTTTGCAGGGGCACTTTTCGATTTGAGAGGCCTGATGGCTCCCACTTTGATGTCCGAATCCCACCCTTTTCCCTGGAAAGCAACAAAGATGAGAAGACCCCTCCCTCCGGCCTTCACTGGTAGATCAGAGTGCCCAGACCCACGGAGGCCTGTGTGTGTTGTAGACCTTTGCCTCCCCTTTATGCTGCAGCCAAGAACACAGAGCTTTTAAACATTTTAAACCATTTTTGTTTTAACTGTTGTCTGCCGGGGAGGCTTTTTTTGGAACTTTACTACTGGCTCTTCTCTCAGGCTGCTTGTAAAACATAAGCTGTGTTCCAGGTAACCCTTTTCTCTGTGGCACCTGCTGGATTTTTGGGGCTGGGGGATGTAGATCTGTGCTGCTGCAGAAGACTGGCCCCTCCCCTCAGCAGGCCTGGACCCTTTCCAATGTGTTGTGACTTCTCTGCAATGTGAGGTTTCTCTAATAAACTGGCCCTTCCAGTTGCAACCAGTCTTCCTTCCTGAACCAAGGCCATGGCTTTGCATCCAGCCTGTCCCAGCTTGTTGCTCTCCCTGTGTGGAGTCAGCCCACAGTTCTTGCTGCTTCAGGAGCAGCTGCTCCTCCAAGTTGCCTCTGAGTTGGGAGCTCAGCTTTCCTGCAGTGCAGCTGCTTTTTGGAATTCAGCCAGGCTTGGAGCAGCCTGTGATCTCCACTCATGGCACAGCTTGCCTGGGGTTTGTGCTGTGATACAAAGCCTGGCTTTTTGGAGAAAAGGGTGCAGAGGGGGCAAGGTGGGTGACATGTGGTGCTGTCACAGTGTCCTGTGCATGCAGAGCACCAGGCTCTGTGTTGTGATGGTACAGGAGAGCTGAGGGGAGCCCTCCCCTGCCAGGGCTTTGCCTTGCTGCAGGGATTTACATCTTAGCTGCTGGAGGGTTCTTCCCTGCTCACACTTTGGCTGCATCCATATTTCCCTGGTAGTTTATGCTTTGACAGGAATGCTTGTTTTCACCTGGAATGCTGTCAGCCAGTGAGGCAGTGCTTGGCTTTCTGCTCCTGCTTGCTCTGCTTGGCAGGTTTTGGTTTTTTGGTGGCCTGTGTCTGGAGGGCCCTACAGAACTGTGCAGGTCAGTGAAATCCCTGTAAGATGGCAATGTATGGATGTGTGGGGAAGCCAGAGCAGCTCTGAGAATTGCAAAGATCATCACCCTCCATGGTGTGGGACCCCCTTCTGGGTTTCCAGACTGCTGGGTGACTCAGAGGCAGAAGTACTTGGCTTTATGATAACCCTAGGAAGAGTTTCCAGCCTCTTTTCCCTAGTCTTCCTTAAATGACAAGTTGTAACTAACTCTTGGGATTTTCCTTGATTTAGAAGTATCCCAGTTATTCCCTCTTCCCTGGAACCCCCTTTGAGCAGCCTGTTTGTCTTTGGCTCTGCAAGGCAGAGCTGTGGCAGTGCTGTGGGCAAACAGCCTCTCATGCTGTCCCACAGCCAGTGGATTCCTGTTCAGAGGGATTTAATCACTGCAGTGTTTAATCTGTCACCAGTCTCTTCAATTTTGTGTCTTCCTTCCTCTCAGGTAGTACGTGCTCATATTTAGAGTTTCAAAGGTTTCAACAGCCAGTCTGCTTTTAGGGGTAGAAAAGGATCCCTAAAAACTACTCACAGCTGACAACCCCACATTGCTGCTGTCATGCTGATTTCCTCTCAGGAGGAGGAGGTGGGAAGATGCCTCAAGTTCAGAGGCAGCAGGAGCCTGTAGGAACCTGCTTCTCCCTTCCCGTGCAGCTGCCCAGCCTCTCCCTCGGGTTGCTTCAGCTTTACTGGCGATTGCAACACCCCGTGAATGTTTAACCTCGCTGCTCACCCCCGCGTTCCTGGGGTGCTGCGGCCCTTTTGCTTCCTGTGACCAGCAGAGAGCTGCAGCCCTACGGGATGGAGTGACGCCGGGGCAGGGGCTCTGCTGGGGTTTGGGGTGATTCCCATCGGGGCTGAGGCCTATGCCTAGGAACGGGCATTCCTGGCTGGATAATCATTGGCAAGACCGAGGTCACCGCGGTAACGGAGCGGGGCACGGGAGGAATGTTTCCACTCCATCGGGCTTTGCGGAGGGTGCAGCGCCCGCCTGCCCTGGTGCCTGGGCGCGCTGCCAGCAGCTCGGCAGGGCCTTTCCCGAACTGCTTCATCCCTCGGGCCCCTTCCCGGGGCGCGGCCGAGCCCTGTCCCCCCTCTGCGTGTAAATACCTGTACAAAGAACCAACCAATAAAGCGCTGAACGAACGCCTCTGCCTCCCGCCTCTCATTGCCCAGCGGCGTTACGGCCACCAACGCCGCTGCTCTTCCCTCCCCGCCCCTGGGCTCGCCCCTACCCTTTCCCGGGGCTCCTTTCCCGGGGGTCGGTCCCGGTCCCATCCCCGGTCCCGTCCCTCCCTCTCGCTGCCCACGTGGCTCCCGCCGGTCCCCGTCGCGCCGGAAGTGACGCAGTGCGGCGGCGGCCGCGGCGTGGTGGCAGCATGGTGATGGCGGCGGAGGGCGCGCACCGGCCCGGGCCGCTCAAGCAGCAGAACAAGGCGCACAAGGGCGGCAAGCACAGCGGCTCCTCGCAGCGCCGCGCTGGAGGTGAGGCGGGGCGGGCTCCCCGCGGCTTCCCCGCCGCTCTCGGCCAGCCTGACCGTTTCTGTTCCTCCCCAACTCCAGGCCGCGTCCCCGTCAAGGCCCAGCCCCGCCGGCGGCTCCGCGACCTGAGCAGGGTGGACCGGCGGCACCAGGCGCTGCAGCTCCGCCGGCAGCGCAAGGAGGCGGTGAGGCACCGGGGAAACCGGGCGCGGCCGGGCCGGTTGTTGCGGGAACTCGGTCGGTTCGAGTCTCTGCCGGAGGGGGCTTGAAATGGGGTCAGGGGTGTCTCGGTGTGGGCAATTCAGCCGAACCGGTTTGGGTCTTTGCGGGGGAAACGAGGAGTGCCAGGGCCAGTTCGGTTTGGGTCAAAGGGAGCATTAGTGGACCGGGTGCGTTCGGGTTGCAGTGTGGGGGGATCTGGCCTTGATCCGGGGGCGGGTTTGGGTTGGAGCCGGGTTTGGGTTGGCGTTCACGCTCTGCCCTGGTGCCCGCAGGTTCTGGCGGAGAAGCGCAGCCTTGGCAGCAGGGACGGGCCCCCGCACCTCGTGGTTGTGGTGCTGCTGCACAGCCGGGCTGCAGCCCGCGACTCCCTGCGCCTGCTGCAGAGCCAGGACTCGGCCCTTGTCCGGGCAGATGAGGGCGGAGCTGGTGGCTTTGCCCTGCTCTGCCCCCGGCTCAAGCAGCGCTGGCGCTTTGTCCCAGCCCCGGCAGGTGAGGAGGAGCCGTTGTTGGCTGGGTTCTTGGTTCTGGTGCCTCTGGCAGCCCCGCTAATGGAGGTATTTTGGGTGCAGGGGATCTTCATGCTGTCTTAGACCTTGCCAAGGTTGCTGACTCCCTGCTGTTCATCCTGGACCCTGTGGAAGGCTGGGACAGTGCTGGGGAACATTGCCTCTCCTGCCTCTTTGCACAGGGGCTCCCCAGTTATGGTGAGAAATGTTTGGGCTTTCTGGGGGTGCTTAATGGAGATTTACTGTCACAATAATTAAATTTCAGTGCTCTGCCACTTTCAGTGAAAAGAAGTTTTTTCTTATGTGGAGGTAGTTTCATTTCAGTTTACGGCCATTGCTGCTTGTCCTGTTGGGCACCACTGAAATCAGTGAAACTCCTTGTGTACCTTGTGGTGCAAATCTGGCCATCCAAGTATTTGCCTGTTTTTGGTAAAAAGGACATCACAAGTTTTAGGATCTGATCCTGAGCTCTGTTCTCTCTGCTTGGCAGCTCTGGCTGTCCCGGGCAGCACTGACCTGCCCCCTAAGAAGAGGATAGATGCCAGGAAGAGACTCTCCAGATTCACTGAGAAGCGTTTTCCTGAGGCCAAGCTCTTCCCACTGAACACAGAGCAGGAATCCTCGCTGCTCCTGAGGCACCTCAGCTCCCAGAAGCAGAGGCACCTGGCATTTCGGGACCGCCGCGCTCACCTGCTCGCCCGGGCTGCCGAGTTTGTGCCCAGCCAGGACAGTGACCTGGTTGGGACTCTGAAGGTGTCTGGCTTTGTCCGGGGACAGATCCTCAACGTCAACAGCCTGGTGCACATTGTGGGGCATGGGGACTTCCAGCTCAGCCAGGTGGATGCTCCCCCTGACCCGCTCTCTTTGAACCCACGAGTGGTTAAAAGACAGAAGAGGAGTCAGGACATGGAGGTTCAGGTGTGTGGGGTGAGAGCTTTGCCAGTCCTTGTAGAACACAAGGTTTTTAAACTTCCATTGGGGAAAATACAGCTGGGGGTATGTGGGTAAGGGGAGGGGAAAGGGAGTTTTATCTCTGTTCTGCTGCTCAGCTGTGGTTCTGTGTCTGCAGTGTGTAATGAAACTTATGTCACAACATTGTGAAGGGAGTTTCACTTGAGACTGATTGCAGACTTCAGGTAGGTGTGGTCAGATCTAGGAACTCTGCTCTTGCCCTTCAGGATGACTCTGAAAATGGTGCTGATGAGATGGAGGAAGATGTCAAGGTCCTGATGAAGGCAGATCCGAGCAAGCAGGAGTCTCTGCAGTCAGAAGTGGTTCCTGATCCCATGGAAGGGGAGCAGACATGGCCCACTGAAGAAGAACTGCAGGAAGCAGAGGGTGAGCAGAAGCAGTAGTTCTCTATCTCTTGTTCTCCTTAAGTGGGCTGTTAGAAACTTCTGTCACCAGGGTAGTTGTGAAGAAACATCTTAGTTGGGATGGCTTCCATCCCCAGTCCCATCAGGTGGCCAGCAGGCCCTGTGGTTGCCTGTCAAGTTATCAGATTTTGGCTGTCCTGACAAATCTGTGCTGGAAAAACAGCAATTCTAGTCTAGATCTGGTTTCACCTCTCCTGGTATAAATGTTGCTGAGGGGAAGGAGAGCTGTTCCTGTATTAACCACTGGTGGGAATCCTACAGATGCTCTGAAGGCAGAGAGGAGGGTGGTGAAGGTCCCCAAAGGCACATCCAAGTACCAAGCTGCCTGGATTGTGGATGATGAAGAAGGCATTGAGAAAGATGATGATGATTATGATGACGAGGATGACGACATGGATGATGATCTGATGGAAGAGGCAGTTTCTCAGGTACCTCCAAGAGCTGACAGTGCAGGTGATCTCCAGTGCATGTTCTAGGAAAATTCTGTCCTTCCATGCAAGGGCATGGTGCAGAGCCAGGACTTGCCTGGATTTCCACTGCTAAATCCCCACACGTATCACGTTGCTTCTTTGACCTGTTAGGCCCCAAAATGATGGGCTGGGGTCCCAGATTCCACAATGTGAGCACACCCAGGCTGTCTGCACAGCTCTGTGTGCTCACAGGCTCTGTGCTGCTCTGTGCCAGGAGGGGGAGAGCAGTGAGGAGGAAGCTGGGGAGGAGGAGAGCGAGACCATGACCGTGTCCGAGTGCCTGCGGGATGAGCAGTACGATGAGAAGATGGAGGAGGATGAACAGATGCTGGAGAAATACAAACAGGAGAGAATGGATGAGATGTTTCCAGATGAGGTGGACACGCCTCGGGACGTGCCTGCCAGAGTCAGGTGAGAAATGGGATGCTTTGCAGGGAGAGGAGCTGGAAGGGGCCTTTTCTGTTTGCTTTGGTGGGGAAGCCTGTGATGTCTTAGCCGGGGTGTCTGAACCTGGCTGAAGGACTCTTGTGAAGACTCTTTTTGGCTCTGAGGCTTCCAGAGCAGGCAGTAGTTGACAGGGAGAGCTGGGTCCTGACCTGGGAGAGGGAGGAGGATTGCCCTGAGGCAGGGACAGGTTGTTTGGGGATTTGGCTGCTGGTTTTAGCTCTCTTTGCACCAAGATCTTTCCTGAGGGCTAATGTTTGCTTTGCTCCCTTTGCCTTACCTGAAGGTGTGAGATCCTGCAGACCACAGGTGGTGGTGAAGGATGGGATTCACCTCAATTGATGAAGTAATTTGTCTTTCCCATTCTCTGTTCTCAAGGTTCCAGAAGTACAGGGGGCTGAAAAGCTTCCGGACTTCTCCTTGGGACCCCAAAGAGAATCTTCCAAGGGATTATGCCAGGATCTTCCAGTTCCAGGACTTCTCCCGAACCAGAAGGAACCTCTTCAGGCAAATAGAGAAGGAGGAGACTGAAGGAGCTTTGGTAATTCCCTTTTGCTGGTCTCTTTCCCTACTGTGTTCCTTTGCTCCCAGTAGGGGTGACTTATCAGGGGGGTGGTTGGGTGCATTTTCAGCCAGCTGGTTCTTAGCATGAGACCCTGAGTTCAGACAGTTTTCTCCTGGATTCCCTCCCTAATCCAGGCACATCTGACACTTTTTTTGGTTGAGAGAAGTGTTCACAACTGCTCCTGTCTTGGCAGGTGGGCTGGTACGTTACACTTCATGTCTGCAATGTCCCTGTCTCGGTGATGGAGGGCTTCAAGGAGGGGAAACCTCTGGTCCTGTTCTCACTGCTTCCCCACGAACAAAAGGTGAACAAAAGGGATGATACCTTGGAGGGATGTGCAGCTCCTTGTTCCTTCAGGCTTGGGGAGGGTTTGGGCTGAAATCTCCCCACATTGCTCCTGTTACAGAGCAGGTCAGAGCACACAGAAGCTGCTGGAGGGGGTTAGGATAAAGTGTCTGAGCCTGGCACTGGTGACCAGTGACCTTTTGGGACCCCGTTTTTGAGGACATTCATCTCTGCTGCCCACCATCCCCTGCCACCAGCCCCTCACTGTGCTGCTTCTTCCAGATGTCCGTGTTGAACTTCCTGGTGCGTCGGCATCCAGGCAACAGCGAGCCAGTGAGGGCCAAGGAGGAGCTGATCTTCCACTGCGGGTTCAGACGCTTCCGAGCATCCCCTCTGTTCTCCCAGCACACCTCAGGTTTGTCAGGGACTGGGTGCAGCAGGACTGGGGTTGGGAATTCTGGAGCAGGAAGCCTGTGATGTCTTAGCCATGGTGTCTGAACCTGGCTGAAGGATTCTTGTGAAGACTCACTCCTAGGCTCTGAGGCTTCCAGGGAAGGCACTAAATCATGGGCAGAAGGATGGCTTGGGAAAGGTGGTTCACTGATCCAGGCAAGGTCCAGGTTTCATGCCAGAGGATCACCTTCGTTTCCAGACACTCAGTGCCAAAAGAGATGGGGTTTCTGACTGCTCAGAGGAATGAGCTCTGGGGTTTCTGACTGCTTTTGGCCTGAATTTTACCATTGCTGTTCTGTCCTAGCTGATAAGCACAAGCTGGAGCGTTTCCTGCGCCCAGATGCTGCCCTGGTGGTGACTGTTTATGCTCCCATCACTTTCCCCCCTGCCTCAGTGCTGCTCTTCAAACAGAGGAGTAACGGTGAGTTGATAAATGCTGAGGAAGTGGTATCTGGGTTGCAAACTGTCCTCATACTCTGCTTACAAGTGCATCTCTCCAGAAAGCATGACTCGAAAAAGCTGTCCCCTTCCTGCTGTTTGAGAGCTCATCCCCATCCCTGTTGTCACTTGTCTGTCCCTGCTGTGGGGTTGCTGAGCCTGGAGCCCTTCAGGGAAAGGTTTTGTGGTGGGGAAGGGGTGATGGAGGCAGCTGCCCTGGTGCATTGGTGACTCTGCCTGGCAGGAATGCACGACCTCATTGCCACGGGCTCCCTGCTCTCCGTGGACCCTGACAGGATCGTCATCAAGCGCCTGGTGCTCAGTGGCCACCCCTTCAAGATCTTCACCAAGACGGCTGTCGTGCGATACATGTTCTTCAACAGAGGTACAGCTGGTCTCTGGTGGGAAGAGGGGTTCTGGAAGTTCTGTCCCTGTGGTTATGTTGGTGCAGCACAGGCTGTTCCTTACCTGCCTTTCGTGTTTCCTCCAGAGGATGTGATGTGGTTCAAGCCCGTGGAGCTGAGGACAAAGTGGGGACGCAGAGGGCACATCAAGGAGCCGTTAGGTAGGTTTGATTTGGTGTTTATCTCTGTGTTGCTGGCATGGTGTGGTCCTCCTGGGCCAGAGAGACTGCTAATGGCCTCTTTGCCCTTTGTCTAGGGACCCATGGCCACATGAAGTGCCACTTTGATGGGCAGCTCAAGTCCCAGGACACGGTGCTGCTGAACCTCTACAAACGTGTTTTCCCCAAATGGACTTATGACCCTCACGTCCCCGAGCCTGTGCCGTGGGTGAGGAGTGAGAGTGCAGTGCCAGAGAGAGAGGTGGAAATGGAATGAGTCTCCAGCATGGCTGGAGTTTGTGCCTTGGCTCCCTGGATGCTGTTCTTGGCCCGTGCACTGTGAGGACAGCACTGATGACTTGGACCTGTTACTGCTGGGGTCTGTACAGGGGCAGCTGCGTCGCCAGCTGCTGCTCAGGTACCAGCTATAGCTATTTATTTTAATGGAAAATGTCAAAAATGCCCAAGTGCCTCTGTCGTGGTGGTGGCCAGGAGGCTGTGTGCACCCCTTGTCCACTGAACCCTCTGGCCCACTGGGATTGTTTCTGTCCCTCATGCCCTGCCATGTGGGGTGTGGGGGGATTTTGCTGTGTGAAGGAGTTTGCTGGCAGTTCCTCTGCTGCTGAGAAAGAAGAGCCAAGTAGCAGCTGGGGAGGGTGACTGAGTGCAGCTCTCTGGAGGCCTGGCCCAGAGCAAGGCAGCTGGGGAGGGGAGAACAGGCGGTGCTTTGTTTCCAGGCCCCCCACAGAGACCAATGCCAGCTTCCCTTGTCCCTCCACAAAAACACCAAACGTTTGGACTTGATCTGTTTTTAGTAGCGCACAAATACAGGGTGAGGTTTTCATTCCTTGAAACACCACTCCATCCTCATTCCGCTTTCCCAGAGAGGTCTGTGAGCCAGGTCAGGGATCTCAGGTCCACATTTCCCCCACACAGCACGATGCAAACGTTCTGCACCTCCCTGGGGACTGCCTGGAACTGCTCCGAGAGCACAGCCGCCAGTCCCACGCCTGCTGTTGGCTCAATCAGCAGCTTCATCCTTTCCCACACCAGCCACGTGGCTCGCTGTTGGGACAGGGCAGCAGCTGTCAGCCCAGCAGCCAGCACAGGCTGCTCCAGGGCATCCCTGCAGCACTCTGAGAAGGGAGGGCAGAGCTCCCAACAGCCCTTTCCAGCTGGAGACAGCGTGGGTGTCACAGCTGCTGTGGTGCACAGGGGCTTGTGCTGCTCTGGGAGTGTGTTGGGGTGAGAGCAGAGAGGGGCAGGGCAGGGATGGAGGCAGCTGACTGCTGGCAGCTACTGTGGGAAGGGAGCTGGGAGCCTTCACCTTGATTTCTTCCTCTGAGACTGTCAGGACATCATCAACCAAATCCCTGATGATGGGCCACGTGTTGGGTCCGATGCTGGTTTTCACTGCATCTGCGATGGTATCTCGTGGGTGGAGGTTGGGGGTCAGCTCCCCTCGGACCTTGGACTGGTAGCAGTCATCCACGTTGCTCGGCTCAGCAG
This sequence comes from Thryothorus ludovicianus, assembly GCA_013397245.1. Lineage (NCBI taxonomy): Eukaryota > Metazoa > Chordata > Aves > Passeriformes > Certhiidae > Thryothorus > Thryothorus ludovicianus. The sequence goes on along the minus strand of VZTB01011202.1, from coordinate 260,847 downwards.
CAAACACCTTCACATCTGGCCTCAAAGCCTGGGGGGAGCAGGAGGAGCCACTTGGGTGACACCAGTATGTGTCTGTCCCATTTTTGTGCGTGCAAGGGGCTAAGCAGGCCCTGCTGCTGCTGCCATGCAGACCCCAGGCACCCACAGACTTTCACTGCAGGCTCTTTCTGTTTCAAAAGTTAAAAGCTTCTGCCTGCCTTGAGAGTCCTGCCCTTCCCACAGGGAGATTCCTGGATGAGCTGTTGCCTACCTTGATGGCGACTGCTATTCCTGCAACCATTCCTCCACCTCCGACAGGAACCACCACTGCATTCACCTGGGGTGCCTGTGCAGAAAGGAAGTGTGGGGGCTTCTGACACTTTGTGTCCTCTTTTTGCTGTGCCCCTGCAGGGGCTGGGCTCTGTATTTCCCCCACCTGCTCCAGCAGCTCCAGCGCGATGGTGCCTTGCCCTGCGATCACTGCTGGCTCCTGGTTGGGGTGCACCAGGACTCCTCCCGTCTCCTGGACTACCCTGGATGCTGTCTCGGCTCTGGACTAAGGGAAAGCACAGCAGTCACCTCTCACTCTGGCTGGGCAATGTCCCTGGCCAGTCTGCCCTGTGCCTTTACCTTGTCACTAGGGTCACACGGCACCAGCGTGGCACCATAGGCACGAATGGCATCTTGCTTACACTGCGGGGCTGTCTGGGGCACCACGATGTAGGCAGGAATCCCTGTGGGATGAGAGAGTAAATCTAACAGCCCAAAAACCACGGCAGCCAGTTGGAACTGCAGGAGCAGGCAATGCCTTGCCTATGCCAGCTCCTGCACGGGGTCAGGAGAGGCATCTCCATCCTCTCTGCATTTCCCCTGTGCCTGCCTCTCGGGGTACAGGTTACCTTCTGCCTGAGCAGCACAGGCGAGTGCCTGCCCGTGATTGCCGCTGCTGTGTGTGACCACAGCCCGGGGCAGCTCCCGGCCCGTGCGCTCGCCTTCCTCAACGAGGCTCCGCACCGCGTTCAGGGCACCGCGGATCTGCAAGGACAGCACAGCGCTGAGTGTGCGGGGCTGAGTGCGCTCCTTCCGCCATCCCCTCGGTGCAGGCCGGCAGGAGCTGGTGGGTATCGGCGGACCGCGAGATTCCCTCTTGCAAAAGGCGACCTTTGCCCCGGGGGTTGGCGGTGCCGCCATCCCCGCGCACCTTGAAGGATCCGGTCCTCTGCAAGAGCTCGCACTTGAAGAGCAGCCTCCGGCCGGCCATGCGGTCCAGCCCGGCGCAGGTGAGCAGCGGGGTGCGATGGATGCGGCCCCGCAGCCGCCGCTCCGCATCCCGCACCTCGCCCAGCCCCGGCG
>VZTB01011202.1:150502-259341 GCA_013397245.1 Thryothorus ludovicianus | reverse complement strand
CCGGCTGCGCCTGGGGTAGGGCTCGGGGCAGCGCTGCCGCCCCGCCGGCGCCGGCACGGGGGAGTCCGGGCTGGGAGCGCACGGCCGGCGCCGCACCGAGGACCGGGAGGCTGCGGGGCGGGAGGCGGCAGTCGGAGCGGCTTTGCCCCGGGGTGGTCGGTCCCAGCCCCTCGGGGTCCTCCGGGCCGAGCCCCCGGTACCGGCCGAGGTTCGGGGCTGCGGCCGGTGCGCGGTGCCGACAAGGAGGAAGTTTAGGGAATGCGGCAGGGAACAGGCTTTGGGGGGTCGTTCAACCGTGCGTGGTCCGGCCTGGGCGCTGTAACGATTTTTTGTGTAAATACGGTTAAAGGAGGAGAAGAAGAGCGTTACGGGGTTGTGAGCAAGGGGGAAAGGCGTCTTTGACTCCAAACGGTGGCAGAGCAGGCGCTGCTGGGGACGGCAGGCAGGTGACTGCTGCTGAACCTGTGGTGGTACAACTTTACTCTTGCTGCTTGTGCTCAAGTCTGGTGTTGTGCTTTGTCTGTGCCTTGTTGGTGCTTTGAGGCAAAACCTGTTGCAGGACGGGGTTTGTAAATGGATCAGGCCAAGGATTTGGTCGGGCGTGTTAGACTCTCACTTTCTACTTGTATTCTGTGATTACCTGTAAATATTGACATAGATTTTCAGACCTCTCCTGGACCCGCCTTTGCCTTGACTTGAATATTTATCATGGTATTTTTTGGTCCCTGGGAGTAACTTTCTTCCCCCTGTTTTTCCGCAGAAAACATGAAGGACGTGAAGGAGCCGAGGCATCGCAAAGACAACAGGCGCCCAGACCAGGAGATTTACAAGCCTGGCCTCTCCAGACTGAGGAGCAGACTTGTGTCACCAAAGCAAGAGGCTGTGGAGAAGGAAAGGAGCAGAGCTGAGGAGGACAAGGAGGAGAGTGCTGGGGACAAGGACTCTGTGGAGGTGGGAACTCCAGCTGTGGAGGAGTGGGACAGAAGCGATGGGCCCAAACAGAACGGTCCTTCACAGGAAAAGGAAGAAACAGAGACCAAAGGTGGCCTGCAAAGCCAGGAAAACTCATCCAAGCAGCCCATTGTGGATGAGTGGTGTCCAAAGACCCCCAGGAGAACCAAGAAACCGGACCAGCAGATCTACCAGCCTGGGAAACGCCTGCACTCGGCTGCTAAAGAGCCCTCCCAGCGGTCGGCCAGCGAGGAAATCAGCGGGAGGATGGAGCAGCTGAAAGTCGAGGGAGAGGAAGAGACTGAGAAAGGCAACAACAGGAAAACAAAATCGAGCAGGGAGGATCGAGAGGGGAGCCAGGCAGGGGAGGCAGTGAAAGCCTCCAGGGGGGACAAAGGGAGACGAGCAGAGCGCAGTGACAGGGTGAGGAGGACGGGGGATGAGGTGCTGCCGGGGAAGCTGGGCTCCACCAAGCGCTATTCCCGCACGGACAAGCGGCGCAGCCGGTACCGCACCTGCAGCACCAGCTCAGCTGGGAGCAACAACAGCACGGACGGAGCCCTGCTCGTGGATGGGGTGGAGAGGAGGCAGGAGCGTGCCAGGGAAAGGATGCGGCCTAGGAAGCAGCTCTCCGTGTCCTCCACCGACTCCTTGGACGATGACAGGATCGATGAGGCAGAGGTGTACGTCTCCAGCAGGAATTCGGACAGGAGGAGGCACTCGGAGCAGAGCCGAGCTTCCAGGAGTGAGAGCGAATGGAGCAGCAATGGCAGGGAAGTCAAGGGACCCTTTCGTGTTACATTTGACAGCAGGACCATGAACAGGGACGTCAGCCTGGCAGATACAGATAAAAAAAAGTCCCTGAAGGCCTTAGAGGTTTCAGAGTCGAGGAGCCAGAGCAGGGAGCCCCAAGGGAGGGGCCGTGGGATTCTGTTCCTGCCTGCCAACACGGACCTCTCTGCCAGCTCAGTGGGTGTCCCTGAAGCCACTCACTCCGGGCCCAGGCTCCTGCTGGGCGGGGCTGGCAGCAAAGGCCCCAGGAGCCGGGGCCGGGGTGGCACTGCCCGCCGGCTGTGGGACCCAAACAACCCGGACCAAAAACCTGCCCTCAAGAGCCAGACTGCTCAGCTTCACTTCCTAGACACGGATGATGAAGTGAGCCCCACCTCCTGGGGGGAAGCCCGCCAGGCCCAGCCCTCCTACTATAAATTCCAAAACTCTGACAACCCCTATTATTACCCTCGTGCCTCCGGGCAAGGCCCCCAGTATCCCTATGGTGGATATTCCCTGCAGTATCCTATGGGCCCAACCAATGGGGTGTACCCAGGGGCCTATTACCCCGGCTACCCTGGCCAGGCAGGGCAGTACCTGTGTGGCCCACTCCCCCCTACTCCTCTGAGCCCTGAGATGGAGCAGCAGATGAGGAACATGCAGCAGCAGGAGCTCAGCAAACTCCTGCGTGAGGCTGGGAACCAGGAGCAGCAGCTCAGCAACCTCCTGTCCAGAGACCGCATCAGCCCGGAGGGGCTGGAGAAGATGGCCCAGCTGAGGTTTGTGATGGGCTGTAGAGGGGGGAGTCAGTCACTTCCAGGGTGAAATACAGGAGAATGGAGTCTCCTTGGAGATCTCTGTGTCTCAGTGGCTGGGAGATGTGGCACTGGGTTGCCATTTTTTGATGTGCTGGGTCTGTTTGTTGTGTGCCAGTGGTGTGTGGGTGGTGGAAGGAAACTGGGGGAGGATGGATGTCACTCTGCTGGGCTGGGAGCTAAGCCGTGGCTTCTTGTGCTTGGTGAATGCCTTGCAGGGGCACAGAGGAGCACGACAAGCACCTGCTGCACATTTTTGTTTCTTCTGGCTCTTGCTGGAGCTGATGTTTCTCAGTTCTAGTGTTCTCAGTATTTGTTGTCAGATTTCTGCTTTCTTACATGTCCTTTGAGTGTGCTCAGGGAGCATTTTGTGTATTCCTGGTGCTGTCAGTGGCAGTGCCTTTCCAGTGCTGTGTAGTTTTGCTCTTGATGCCACTCAGTGTGGTGACACTCCAGTGGGACTAGCCTGGTGATGCCAGTCTGTCAGGAGAGAAGTAACACTATTGCTCTGGGGGTGGTTAACATGGCTCTAACAAGTTTCTGCTTGGCATCTTTCACGTTTGTTTGTGACCTCTGTGCCTGCAGAGCTTCTCTGGAGGTTGATTTTTCAGAGCTGACTGGCAGCATATCTAGCAAGTGAGCTCATTTCAGGGCTTGTTCTGTGTTTTGGGTACTTGTTCTCTAGACTACAAGATGGGATATGTCTGCAATTGAAGCAGCACTAGAGGGTTTCAGGTCTTCCTCAGGGTGCTGAGGTCACCCAGAGCTGTGGTGTGGAGGGAGAGGAAACACTGTGGAGTGCTGCTGTGGCCTGTGGAAGCCCAGCCTGCCCTGGGAACATGGGCACAGTTGATCCTGTCCTTGGTGGCAGTGTCCCTTGTGTCCTGCTTGTGTCCAAGTGCCTGCTGCCAGCTGAGTGGGGACTCTTACCTGACATCCATCTGCAGAAATGTCCAGTTCCCTTGGTGGTTGTGCTGTCCAGGTGTGTGTGCAGGGTTTGGGGACTGTGTGGGGTCATGCAGCCCATCCTGGCTCTGTGCTTTGTGCAGGAACCCACCAACATCCTTCTCTTATCCTGTCAGGCCCTTCCAGGCGTTGCCATCTGGCTTCACTTCAGGCTTTACCATCCACACCCTCCTACTGTTTCTGTAGGACTTGAAAGGTTATAAGGAATAAGGCAGGAACAGCTGAGGATCCCCTTTACCATTAACTTGCCCCACATATTTCAGAGCTGTTCCTGGCCTGCAGCTAGGATTTTATTAAATTTCAGGGAGGAATTCTGCTCCAGCATCCAGGCAGGGCTAGGCAGCTGACAAGGGGAACATGATTTCTGGGACTCTGAGGCTTTATTTTCATTGTTTCCAGCTCATTCATTTTTGAGGAAGCAGAGCCTGTGTCTTTTCTGTGTATTTTAGTTGGATGGAAGGGAGGCGGGGATCATTTTAATGGCAAGATCTCTGCTGCCCTGTGTTTCTTTGTGTTCCTGGCCTAGATCTTGTGCTCAGAAGGAGCAGAGCCTGGCAGTGTGTGTGTTCTCTGTGTTGGATCAGGAGACACTTGTGCCTTGCTGTTGGCAGAACTGTAGCCTTGCTCTTGGCCAGGCCTTCATCCATTCTGACTCACCTGTAAGGGAGATGCTCCTTTTGGATTTGCCCTCTTGGAGAAGGAAGGGTGTTAGCTTGCAGCAGCTCCCCATCTCCCTGGAGGATGTGTGTGGAAGCACTCACTGAGTGCTGCTGGCAGCTGGATGTGAGCAGCAGGTGGTTCAGCACGTGTTCCCTGTGTCCCTGGGCACTTGCTGTTGCATTGACCCCTCTCTGACTGTGTTTTGCTGTAGGGTGGAGATGCTGCAGCTCTATGAACGGTGCATCCTGATGGATATTGAGTTCTCTGACACCCAGAACGTGGACCAGTTGCTGTGGAAAAATGCTTTTTACCAGGTGATTGAGAAATTCCGGCAGCTCCTCAAGGACCCTCAGGGGGAAAACGCCCAGGAAATTCGGAACAAACTGCTCTTGCTTCTAGATGAGGTAAGAAGAGAGAAACATCCCCAGATTCCACTGAACCTTTGGGTGGGATTGACTGGTTTTTAGAAAGAGGTGATGTAATGGGGCAACTGGTCTTGGTCTTGTTCATGTCTCCATGTGCCTTAGGTCATCCTTATGCAGAGGATGCTCAGACACATGTTTTAGTGGGTCAGGTGTAGGTTGAGTTAGACATCTGTTACAATTTAAACCAGGTTTGTTTTGGTGTGTTTGTGTTAATTAGAAATTGATTTAAACTAAAATGAAATGAATACCCTGAAGTAGAGCTAAACAGAAGCATTCCTGGACGTGCTTGTGCCACCTTTATCAAATTTGCTTGGAAGTCATTCCATAAAACTGCATTTCACTTTAGTCTTTGTACCAGGTAGATTGACCCTGATTTTAAAGAATTAGGGTGAGAAAAGGAGCTTCTGGAGGCCTTTAGTGCACCCTCTTTCTCAAATCAGGACTCGTTAAACACTAAATCAAGTCGGTCCTGATTTTGTGTAGCTCAGTATTAAAAACCTCTGAGGCTGGAGATCCCCCACCCTCCTTTCTGAAGAGAAACAGCCCAAACCTCAGGGATCTGGACCTCCTTTCTTGCACGTGGCAGGGCTGGTGTGGTGATTTTGTGCTTGTCATTAGAAAGATCATAACATTCAAGTGTGTGTGTGTGTTTTGCAGGGCTCTTCTTTTTTTGACAGCCTCCTCCAGAAGCTGCAGGTGTCCTACCAGTTCAAGCTCGAGGACTACATGGATGGGATGGCCATCCGCAGTAAACCTCTCAGGAAAATGGTAGGTTGGCTTCCTCCTGAAGACTTCTCATCCTGGTAATCCCGTGCAAGGTGCTGCACTCAGTGTGCTGCCCTTGCCAAAGGGCAGGCAGCTGTACTCCAAACAGAGCCAGTTTGTTTGGAGGGAATTTTCTCAGCTGCTGGAGAACTCTGCCTCTGGTGATAACGTTTCTTAGCTTCCTTTGCAAAGAGCTTGTTTTGTACCAGCTCTGTGACCAGGGCTAAGAAAGGAAAGAAGTGTCCAAAGCACCCTGACTTCTCCTGAGGTATTGAACATGTATTTTTTCTGCCCGTGGAATCCAGAATAATGAGGGAAAGCTGGCAGTTGTGCTGCCTCCCTGACGTGTTGCCTGGAGCTGTGAGTGCAGGTGCAAGGGACAGCTGGGAAAGGATATTTTAGTCCAGCTCCATTCCCAGAGAGATGTGTTTATCTAACAGCTGTCCTCAAATTGGTCATGCACTGAACAACCCACTTCTGGAGAGAGGTGGGATATTGTGTCAGAGAGGAGGTGTTTTAGGGATTGGTTTGCCCCTACAAATGCTGAACCAGTGCGATGGAGCCTTGTCATTTCATTCTGCTGCCCCTTTGTGAGACCTTCAGCGTGTCACTGACCTCCTCTTGGCTCTGTACAACCCCTGTGGGCTCGCTGGGTCTGCAGGTGAGTCAGGGCTGTGTCCCAGGTGGTCCCTGGCTCTCCTTTGCAGGTGAAGTACGCCCTGATCAGTGCCCAGAGGTGCATGATCTGCCAGGGGGACATTTGCCGGTACCGGGAGCAGGCGAACGACACCACGAACTACGGCAAGGCCCGCAGGTAGGCACTCAGCTGCTGTGTCCTTCCAGCACACCTCTGCCTCTGGATACCAGGGATGGGATGTCATTTCATCCCTGAACTTGCCTCTAGCCAAAGAAGTCTTCTTCCTCCTTTCTGAAGTCTTTCCACTCCTCTGTTGTGTCGCAGTCCTGTCAAGCTGAAAGGTGTAGCTGAGTTTTGCTGTTCCAGGGGGCAAGCTGCCAGATCCAGTCATCCTCCTAGAAGTGGAGGTGGTGGAAGTTGTCGTGTGCTGATCCTGCAGCAGGGAGGGTTTGGACCACTGAGCCTGGCAGAATTGTTCTTGTATTTTCTGGTGGTTTTGCATCCGTATGCTCTCACTCTGTCAGAGCTTATCAGCACTTGTTGCTCCCTGCTCATCTGTGGGGTGAGCCAGGGGTGTTTCCTCCTGCAGATGGATCTGCCCTCGATTGCCCAGTGCCCCATCCTTCCCCAGGATGGGCACAGCTCACTGTGCTCACTCCTGCAGGCAGAGGGCACTTGTGGGAAGGGCCAGTTCCCTGCAGAAATGCCAATTCCAAGGGGAATTCTGCACCCTTGAGGACAAAGAAGGCAGCCTGATGTCCTTTCAGTAACCCTTTTCCTTTCTCTCTGTTTTTTTTCCCTTCCCCAGCTGGTACCTGAAGGCTCAGCAAATTGCTCCCAAGAACGGCCGCCCGTACAACCAGCTGGCACTTCTGGCCATCTACACGGTGAGATGCTCCTCATGCAAGGATGTGCAGGCACAGGGAGAGCCTCTGGGATGGCTGGGAGATTCCATCTGGTGGAGAAAGGCATTGTTTAGGGCAGTGCTCAGATGGTTTGGGTTTTTTCTTGAAAGAAAAAAAAAGAGCCAATGGCAGGATGTGCTGTGTGGATTCCAGCTGCTGTGGCTTCAGGCAGCTTTGTCAGATACACGCTACTCCCTCAGGGATTTTGGGACTGTTTTGTGGGCTGTTGAGAGTGTAATTGTTTTAAGTTGAAAACACTGGCCACTTTTTGCATGAGATTTTTGTGCTCAGAGCCATCTGTTTGCTATCAGATCACTGAACCTGTGGGCATTAGTCTAAGCAATATCCACACGTGACTTCCCTGCGTTTCAGTTGTGCTGGCTACTCCAGCCATGCAGCAAAACTGACTTCAGGGAAGATGTGGTAGCAGATAATAGAAGCATCATGCTGGGCCACAGAGGCTGGCATGGATCTACCAGTTCCCAGCACTGGAAGATGCTGGTTTAAAGTAGAGCAGTTCAGAACTGCAGGATTCAGAAGCATCTTTTCTTCATAGCTGGGAAGGAGCTTTCTCACTGTGTCTGCCTGTCCCAGGCAGTATTGAGGGAAGGGGAAGCACATGGGAACCTGGCTTTAAGTGCCCCAGAAGGAGTGGCAGCTCTGAGCCTTGTTTTGTTGTGTTTTTTTGCAGAGGAGGAAGCTGGATGCTGTGTACTACTACATGCGCAGCCTGGCTGCCAGCAACCCCATCCTCACTGCCAAGGAGAGCCTCATGAGTCTGTTTGAGGAGACAAAACGCAAGGTGGGTCTTGGAGCTGGGTTCTGCTACCTGTCCTCTGCTGCAGAGCATGGAGAGATTGGTGGCTTTTGCACTTGGAGACACTCCTTACCTACTTCTAAGAAATTTCATGAGAGAGGCAGCCTTCAGAATGATGGTTTTGGGGTGGTTTGGACAACTGAATCGCTTCTTTCTGGGTCACAAACTGATGTAGCTGAGCTCAGCAAGGGCTGTCACTTGCTGTGGTTTGCAGCATGGCCTTGGCATGCAGCACAATCATTCCTTTATTCCATATGTGTCCCACACTTTGGGGATGATTAAGGAAGGTTGCAGTGCCTTTGTGCCCCAGGGAGTCTCTCCAAATCCAGCACATGGGCTGCCACACACTCCTGAGGCTGGACACAGCTTTTCCTGTCCTGGGGTAGCTGCAGTTGAAAACTGCTCACCTGCACTGTCCTGTAGAGTCAGAACCAAATTCTGGACCTGTCCCTGAGTTTCTGTGGTTGTGAAGCAGGGGAAAGGGCAAATTTTTCCATGTATAGAAAATGATACACTTCCCCTGACCCTCGATCCCTGAGTGATCTGAATGTGTCCCCTGTGCCCAGTCCGAGCAGATGGAGCAGAGGAAACACCAGGTGCTGGATGCGAGCCCCAACCGCCGGGGCAAGGGCAAGAAATCCACCCTGCGACAAGTGGGAGATGATGCCACCAGGCTGGAGATCTGGATCCATCCCTCCCATCCCCGTTCCTCCCAGGGCCACGAGTCTGGCCGGGATTCTGAGCAGGACAATGGGCTTGGGAACCTCAGCCCCAGCGACGTGAGTACTGCGGGAGGCGGCGGTTGGCCTCGCTCTCATGTGTTTGGAATGCAGTGGAATGACACTGGATCTGTTTTGCTTTCCTGTTGCTAAATTTTCCAGTGTTTTGGCTTTCCCTGTGGGAGCTGTGCCTGGGTCAGGCTGAGGAGCTGGTGACCTCGTGCCTCTCGTGTTTAAGGCTTGTTGTTGCCATCCCTTTCTTGGCAGTGCATGACGTGGAGCAGGAGAGAGGCACAAACAGAAGATGCTGTAAAATGCTTCTGCTCTGGAGGCTCTGACTTGGGTGAGGTTCCTGGTGGGAAATGAGGTCAGGTGCTGGAGACCAGGGTTAACAGTGACCCTGGCAGTTCTGAGGCTTGTTCTGGAAGTGTGTCACTTGTCCCATTGCCAGATGATTGGAGGTTTGCACTGGGAATGTGAAAACTGTGGTTTCAATTTCCAGTGTAGGTGTTACATTTGCATAACTTGCTCTGCTAAGAGGCCAGACCAGCACCTTTCTTTTGCAAGAATTAAAAATGTATTTAGCTGGTGGTGTCTCCTGTGAGCCTGTCCAACTGTACCTTGCTGGAGGAGCATGGGTGAATTGTGTTTGTCAGGCCCAGGAATGCGGGCAAAGGCAGTGGTGGTTGGGAGCTCATCCTCCAGGAATCTTTTGCTCTGGCACATTTGAATTGCAAGGGAACTTGCCAGGGAGCTCTGGGCTGCCTGTCCTAAAATGGCTGTTAAGGATGGGAGTTCAGGAGAACTGGGAAGACCTTCCCTGCCCACTGTGGGGCCCAAAGCTTCTCAGATTTGCACTTTTGTAATGAGTTGGTGACTTCAGCTGGGTGGAACAGGGGTGAAGTCTTGGGGCTTTGAAAGATAAGTTCTGGCACATTGCTAGAGCATTTTTCAGATGTTCCTGCCCTGGTTGTTTTCCTTCTCAGCTTTTCTTCTGGGGACTTTTGCTTCCTCAGCAGCATTGAAAGGAACGTGCCAAGCTTTAGCTTCTCCATCAATCATTGATGAAGCTGCTTGGAATGAGATGCTGTCAGTGTTTTTGGGACACTGATGGGGCTTTCTCTTTTGCAGTGCTGTCACAGGAGGCAGTATAGCAGCTGGCAGAGTGGGAGGCAGGGATGTGTTTGTAGAGCAGCACTTTGTGCTGGAGCTTCTTGCTCCATTCAGTGGGGTCTGTGCTCTGACCTGCAGCTTGCTGGCACTCACTGTCTGTACACTCCGTCTGATATTTACCATTAATCTTGATTTCTTTCTGTTTGAAATGTTGGCTCCTGAAAAATAAGAGCTTTCTGATCATGGAGAAGCCTCACCATCAGAAGTAGAATGGCAAAAGGGAGCTGAGGGCCCGGGCTTGGGCGCTGTTGGTTTTGGCAGCCAAGATATTTATTCTCAGGCTGCCTGTGCCTGCTGTGGGGCAGCACTCGAGTTGGCACAACCGTTTATGGGGGGCCATGTCACCCAAAATAACCACGTGGAAAGTAAACCTTAAATCTGTGTCGCTGCCAAAGCTCCCGAGCTGTGAAGCCGTGGGCTGGATAAAGGCAGCAGCTCTTCGGGAAGCTCTGGACTCTTTCCTCACTGAAGCTGGAGCCTCTCAGCCTGTTCCTCGCAGCATCCCCGGGTGTTTTGGAGCTGCTGGGCTGCAGAGGAGCCGAGCAGCCCTGGGTTGCCGCTGTGTGGCACTGTTTGGCCTCGGAAAGGCCCTGCCTGGCCGGGACAGGAGCAGGAGCAGCTCTGGTGCTGGCAGCACCTCTGCCCCACATCCCCGGCCGGCCGGAAGGGAGCAGCTCTGCTCCCAGGGGACGTGTGCCAGCGTTTGTGTGTCATTTTGGGGAAATGAGGCTAAATGTGTCATTGCCTCTCCAGTCCCTTCCTTGCCAGCTTCAGCCCTTGAAAAGGCAGAGGCAGGCTGTGTTCTGTGTTGGCCCTGGTAGCTGTGCTCTGCAGGTAGCAGAGGCATCAGCCTTATGGCAGCTGTGTCTGGGCCAGAAAAGGGGATTTTGCAGGGCAAAAGGGTGAGCTCAGATGGCAGCAGCAGCTAAAACACTGCAAGTAGAGACACAACAGCTCTGGATGCATTCTGGGCAGGGTGTGGGAGAGAGGCTGCTTGCACCCTTTGGCCAGAGGCTGTTGTTTCAAACCCAGCCACAGGTGGTTTGACTGTGGGGGTGGTGGCTGTTCTACAGGTGGCAAGAAATCGATTGGGGATGTTTTCTGTCCTCAGGAGTCGCTCTCTTGAGTGTGAAGGTGGTGAGGTGTCAGTCCTGTGATGTGACACACTTTGCAGGGAGGTGCTGCACGATTGCTCTCGCAGGACCTGCTGGTGTGTGTGCTGTCCCTGTCAGCACATGCTTACACATCTCTGCTCACTTCATTTGCCCTTGTGCAGCCCTATACAAAGACTCTCAAATTGCTTTATTTCTGGGTCAGAAGCCCACAGCTTAGAGACAGTAATGTGGGATGGCAAGAGTGAAAAGCCCAGCTCAAACTGCTGCCATTTCTGGGATGAGGGAAGCGTGTGAGGCTGGCAGTTTGCCTTGCACTGTGCTTTTAGATAGAGGCTTGGCAGAGCTGCCTGATTCACAGTTTGCTCCATCCCCTTTTCTAGGAAGATGCAGAACTGGAAGAACACACCACCTGTGCACACCAAGGGGTGTAAATCTGTGTTTGGCCCCTTCCCCTGTCACTGGGTTTGGCACTGCTGGCACACAGGACAAGGGACAGTTTCAGAGCGAGCTGAGGAGATGTTTGAGTTGCAGCCTGGCTGTTTTGTGCTCAGGGTTTGGGCTGTTTTGGCCACAACCTTTTGGGGTTTCATTCTGTGAACGGCTGCTCTCTGTGGTCTCTTATACGTTGTGTGTTCCTGGGTGTGCAGGGGCAGGAGGGCCCAGGCTGACCCCTTACCTGGCAATACCTGGTCACTTCATGTGCAATTCCAGTGAGAAATGCTGAAAAAGGAGGCTGAGCAAGTGACTGCTGGTGAGCTGAAGAGCTGAGCCTCTGCCATTTCTCCTCTGCCACTGGTTTCATTTGCCACGGGTCTGTATTCATGTTAAATCTGATAGTACCGTGAGCAGTTTGCTCTGCAGGCTGTGAATTGGTAAAGTAAACAGGGCAAACGGGCTGTCAGTCTCTTGAGAAAGTGCTAATATTACACTGAGTTTGAGATTTTAATCACTCCTGTCAGGAAATGCTGAGTTAAGGTTCTCACAATTGCTGCTGCCTGCTGCCTGTTCTCTGCAGTAGACACTTCCTTGTGTTACCACGCAGCATGCAGGCACTAATAAAGATTGCTGCAGCTAAGATTAGGGAAGAGAGGTTTCCCCTTGGCAGGCCAGTAATTGAATAATACTTCTCTCCAGATGTCTGAATACTTCATCATCATTAAAGAATTAAGTCTCTTAGCCTCTTTGTGAGAGGTCAGCCTTGTAGAACCATCAAAAGTTTGGTAGGGCCACCAGAAAAGCTCTTGGGAAAGCAAAGGCCAGAGTCAAGATCTGCTGTCACAGCCCTGTGCATCAGCTGCAGGAACATTCCCATTTTCCTCCAGCCTGCTGGTCAGGGATAGAGGTTTTGGATTTACCTGGTACTGTGTGCCCATGGAGCAACAGTGGCAGAGAAATTGGGGTGGAATCATTAGCTCTGGAATTCAGAGCAGGTTTTAACTTCCATTTCTTTACCCAGATTTTCTTCTCAGCAGCAGGGAGAGTGAAATGCTGCACCAGGGTTTCCATGAGTGAGCAGTAAATAGCACTGTGAGGCAATTTTGGGAATGCCTGTGCATTCAGGAGCATGGGCAGGACTCTGGGGCTGCCCAAGCTGCTTCCTCAACAGAGGCCATGTGTCCTTAGTGAAGAGGGTCCCTGTCCCAGTCAGCTCCTGCATGTTTCACATCCATTTTTCCTTGGTGATGTTTGTTGTTCCTGCTCTGTGCACTTGTTCCTCTTGGGCAGCAGCCACTCGGGTGACTGGGCTGGCTCCTTCTCCTGCCTGCTTTCAATCCATGCAATTTTTCCTCTGCTGGAGCTTGAGATTGCATCTGGAGGGATAAAGACTTATTTTAGTGTGGTAGGAGTTGTGGTGGGGATTTCTTGGCCATTCTGCTCCTTTAGCCTGTCCTTTGCTTGGACCAGTCACACACAGGACCAGCAATGTTCAGAGTTTGGGCTCCTTGGGAGTGTCTGGTTTGTTCAGAGGCTCTTGTGGTGTGAGCTGGGTGTCTCTGAGCATGGCCAAACTTTGCTCATGCAAATATACCCCAGAGGCAGCCCTGTTTCTGAGAGCTTCTCCCTCCACTCTCAGCTCTTCCCCTCACCTTGTTTCTCTGTTCCATTACACATGACTAGAGGTAAGTGACAGGCAGAAGTGGAAATGATGTATTGCTGTAATGATGGCTGTTCTTCCATACAGATGCACGGAGAACAGGCTGCTTGGGGAACTCATTATTTTTGGTGCATCCCTGCCAGGCTGGTGGGAGCATTTCTCCTCACTGCCAGCATGGTTGGGTGGTTCTGCTCAGGACAGTGAAAGATTGATCTTTTCTTTGCAGACTCCTATGAATAATCTTTGCTGGATGAAGTACAGGGCTCCTACAGGGCTCTCTCATTTGATCTTTTCGTGTTGTCAGGTGGGCAAAGCCCTCAGAATGGTCCATTTTAGGAGCCTGTAATCTGGAAAATGAGCCCAGTCAGCTGGGGCTGTGCCTGTGGTTTAGATGGGGAGGGTGAAAGCACAGACTTTCTGCCTTCCCCCCACTGCTGGGGCATGGCTCCCCAAAAAGGTAACCCTGCAGGCTGCACATGATGTCCTGTGCTGAGTTTTGCATGCTTTTAGGTTTTTTTTTAACCTAAAACTAGATGCTGGTGCAGAGAGTGGAGGGAATGGGACTCACTAGCCCAGCAGTGCCTGGACATGCCCTGTGAGCTGCTGCTGGAGCTGTTCCCACGCAGTTCCACATCTGAGCCCCACCAGAGCAGTGGTGTAGGTGTGTCCCCAAAAAGTGAGAGTGTGAGAGTGTCCCCTTGGGTTTTTCTCATGGAAGGAGCCAGTGGGATACACACAAACTCTTGGAGTGTCAGCACCTTGTCACAGGAGGGTGGCTTGTGTCAGGAAGTTTGTCCCCTCTCTGGTTAGATGCTCTCTGGTATTGGATGTGATCCTGTCTGTGGTGTTCTGGGCTGTCCCTGCTGTCAGAGGATGGCAGTGCTTCCTCCCCAGCCTGCTCCTCATCCACACCTCTGCAGAGCTGCCAGCCCCTGCTGAGCCTCCCCTGCAGCACAACAAGAAGCAGAGATGTTCTCTGGGATGGGAATGCCAGGCCCCAGCAATGAGCTAAAGGCTGCCTTCCCTTCTTTCTGGCCTTCATCCACCACCCACATGAGAGAACAGCAAGAGCTGTTGCATCCTTAATCTTTGTGCCCAAAGCAAAACTTGAGAGGGAGAAGTGTGGAGTTCCCTCTGTCCTGCCCTCATTTTACTCACCCCCACAAGCTTGCAGGAAGCTGTTGGGTTTGGTTACTCATTCATGGAGGTCAAGACTAGGTCTGGGGTTTTTTTTTTCTTTGTGTTTAGGAAACAGTTTACAAACTGTTTTGAGCACGGGGGAGGTGGTGGCGTGTGAAAGAGGCCTGTCAACCCCTTTACTGCTGGACTTGCATTAATTCTCTGCCCTCCCTTCTTGTCTGTAATCTTTTTCTTGGTTGGCAGCATGAGGATTTCTGAGTGCTTTCCCCTGCCTGCAACCCCTCTGCCTCCTGATATGACCTCAGCCACCAAACCACCTTGGGGCTTTATTGTCACTCGAGCCGTTTTGTTTCACATGGTGAGGTTGGTTGCTTTCCCTCAGCAGTAAGAAGAGTTCTCTGCAGAGGAAGTAAAAGAATGCCAGGCTGCAGTTGAAACTGGTTAAACACCAAAACCACACTCCTGGTCTCACTGGGTTTGAGACGTGACACTCAGCCATGCAGCTCAGCACTGGCTTTTCTTGCCTGCCAGTTGTGCACCATCCCTGCTTGCACTTTTTTTTTTTAATAAATTGTGTTTTCACTTCAAATTGCTGATAAAAACCTTCTCAGCTGCAATTCCTGTGTTAGCAATCCAGCCAGAAAATGCTGTTCCACTTTGCCTGGGCTTGTGATGTTCCATGGATGCTCAGTGCTGCTCCACCAGAGCCCAAGCCAGCCTGTGCACTCATGTCATGTAGAACCCAAATATTGCTTTCCAGCACAGCTTGACCTTTTGTCACTACCCAGAAAGTGAAGACTGAGCTATTTGTAACAGTTTCCAGAAGTTGGTGTTGATATTTCTGCCCCCCCGCCCCTCTTCTTTTTAGTTGGTGGTTTTATTTAACTGTAAAGAACAAGGCTGGGGCTAATGTTGCCTGGATGGGAGAGACCCTGGCGTGTTCTCCTTCTGGCAGCAGGCATCTGGTGCTAATGTGTGTGGTGGATCAGAGGTGGGGGCACTACAAGGACATCAATGAGTTGTGCCTTCGTGAGGGGCTCTGCTCTATCCCCGTGCTCAGAGGGGCTGTGGTGAGGGGAGAGAGACTTCGTGTTCCAACAAGCTTCTCATACCCCAAAACCAAGTACAATCATCCAGAAACCGCCTTTCCCTGTCAGTCACTCTTTCCTCATTTCCTCTCCTGCTGGTGCTGATCAGGCAGGGATTTGTGTGTAACCAAACCCCCTCCTGCTGCTGCACACGAGGCCTTTCTCAGAGCCGTGGGTTTGATGATCCTGGTGCTGCACAGTGCTGTTGGGAGGGAGAGTTTGCACTTGAGATGAGAATGCTGCCAGAATTGGCAATACTGGTAGAGGAAGTAAAATGTCTTAATAGCAGGGTTGGGAGATTTCCCAGAGCAGGGTGAAGGCTGTAGACACTGATTTCTCTTGAGATCTTTTTTTTGTTGCTAGTCTAACCTTGATCTTTGTCTGAAGTTGGCCCAGGCCAATGTTTCCTGCTGTCTGTTGTAGATTTTTTGAGATTGGCACCTCGTATCCCACAGCCAAACCTCTTAATTCTGCCATGGGGAATGTTTATTCCTCTTCAGTGTTGAATGAGCCATTTCCAGACAGGCTTCGTATCCACTGTGGAGGTGGGTACTAGGAAAGAAACTTCCTTCCGGAGGATCAGGGAGTGGAACCTGCTGGAGTCTGTGTCATTTCCTCTGTCCTTGGCTCTACTCTTCCTCCCCAGCAGATTTCACTGCTGCAAAGTTCAGAGTGGAGAGGGAGATGCTGCAGGGTGGACAGCTACCTGTGGGAGCCTGAGGCACAGCCTGGCTGGGAGCAGCTCCTGTTATCCTGGATGGGGAGCGTGGCTGCAAGAGTGGGGATGTGGAGGTTGCGTGAGATAATGCTGTCATCCATCCTTCTGGAAGGCTCTGTCTGCTCAGCCTGTTGTCCAAATGTCTCCTCTCTTGGCCCAACTCCATCCTAAGCCTTTCAGGGTTCAATCTCTTCAGCCTTCACCCTTCTTAATTTCCCGCATTATCTCCCTCCTTTGTGCTTTAACCCCATGAATAATCTACTCTGGAGTAGTAGAGAAGGCTGACAACACTCTGAGCTGCCTTAGCAGCTGATCTCTTAGGACCAGAATTCATCACACATTTCTTCGTGTCAGTTTTCTGTCTCAGGAAGGTGAACACTGTTTATTCCTGGCAAGCTGTGAGTGTTTGAATATAAGCTGCTTTTGGTTGGGGCTGCTTTTAGTGCACATGTGGCCTCCCCCTTACCTGCTGGACACAGAAAGCTCTGCCTGGGCTTTCAGTGCTTAACCAGATGCAGCCTTGAAGAGCTGAGCTTGTATCCTAAACGACCTGCAGCACCAGAGCCAATTTGTGAAAAGTTCTGTGTTGAAAGTGAACTTGATATCTCAGCTGAGGACTCTCTGGCGTGTTTGCATAGATTCAGAGAGTTTATGGTCAGCAGGGACCATTAGATCATCTAGTCTGATCTCCTGTATATCACAGGTCCTTAAATTTCACCCTGCTACTCCTCTGTGAAGCCAAATAACTCGTGTTTGGCTAAAGCAATACTTCCAGAAAGACATCCAGCTTGAAAATCCACCCTTTTCCTGGGGAGTTCGTTCCAGTGATAATTGCACTGGTTCTGAGATGCTTTTACTTTATTTACAGAGTGAATGTTCCCAGTTTGTTCCCATGCTTTGCTCTTCTGCAGGTGTAAAGAGCCCTTAAGCACCACGGAGCCACTTTACACCCAGCAACCCAATCACCTCCCAGTCTTATTTTGATAGCACTGAACAGATTGAGCCGTTGAAATTTTTCACTGCAAGGCATCAGTTCTAGCTTTTGAATCACTTTTATGTCTTTTTTTCCTTTTTTTTTGGATCCTTACCAATTTTTCAGCATCCTTTTAAAAATAAGGGCACTAGAGCTGGATGCAGTATTTCAGTGTCATCCCCCACGGTGCTGTATTTAGATGTGAATGTGCTGTCCAGTGCCTGCTCTGCTTGCACATCCAGGGGATGTGTTTAATCCTTTTTGCTGGACATTGCATTGGGAATTCAGCCACTGTGGTCCCTAAAGGCTTTGTGGAGAAGCTGCCTCGGGCACGATCTCCTGGAGATTTCATTTTCCATGTGATGCCAGATGAATAACATGACATTTGATGCTGGAAACCCCCGGATTTTGAAGCTGTTATAAAAAACCCTGTGTGAATGTTCTGTAGCCATCGTTACTTACTGCTCCAAACGGGCAGTTTGACAGCAGAATTTCCTTTTGTTGATTGAAAATGTTGCTAGTAAGTCTCTACCATCCTCTTTCCATCCAGTTCAGTGAGGATCCCTGAAGACCTCTCTTTAAGAGGTTACTGAATCAGTTTATTCATTTAATGATAATATTTTTTCAAGAATGTTGTGTATTACTAACTCATGGAGACCAAATTTAGATACAAGCCTGGTTGAAAAGGAAGTAACACACATATAAATATTCTATTTGACCTGCTTTCGTCAAGTTGAAAGTTCTGCTAGTAAATTCGTTATTAAATTATGTTGAATTTATTTAGAAGTCAGATACTTGTTCTGGAGCCAGTGAAGTTACCATAGCTTGATCTTTATGTTATTAAAGCAGGTAATTTTCTTCCTTAACATTTTTCCTCTCACCTTCTCCCTGCTGGGATGAAGGAAGAACTCAAAAGCTCCATTGCTTTTGCTAGGGGGCTTCTTAAATTCCTCATTTTCTCTTGCTGGGTTGATGGCTTGTAACCCTTACAGCCATGAGATGTGTCCTGAAGCTGCTGCACTGTGAAAGACCAGGGAGCTGCAGGAGTGTCTCAGTGTCTCTTTACCTGTAAATTAATTTTTTTATGCCTCAAGGCCATGATGCATCATGGTTCCCTCTCTCTTCCTTGTCATAGCAAATTGGATTTTACGTTTGTGCGGTGTCTGGTGTTAAGTAGCAGGATTTTCACTGGAATTGCTTCTAGTGCTACAGAAATGAGTGTTTCAGGGCAGGACGTTGCTCTGCTAAGCAGAAACCTGCACTAAACACGTGGCAAGAAGCAGCCAAGGCAAGCCCTGTATCCATTTGTGGTTGCAGGTGGTATATGAAGAGAAGTGATTATTGTAATTAGCCCAGCTGGAATTTGCCCACAGCTCTGTGGGTACCTTGTAAACACTGCAAAAATGCCAGACAACCTTAACAGCCCTTTTGTCTCGTCTCCTTTATGTAGGTAGCCATTTGCACAAAACCCTTTCCACCAGCACTTTGGTGGAGTTACACCTGTAGCAGTAAAAATTCCTCCTGGTAGCTTGCCAGTCGAGCCCAGTGCAGCAACCTGGGCTTTTCAGGAATCTCTGCACCACTGCTGGACTGGGTGCTCTGAGAGAGCTGCCTGTGGAAAAAGAGGAATAATCTCAATGTGGTATGTCTAACCCTTGAGCTGGGAGTGAGAATATGGCACGTTTTGAGTGCCTGGATGTTATTTCACACAGTTCTCAGCAAGGAAGCTGTGCCTGGAAAAGCCTGACTGCCCAAGAAACCCTGAAAATATTTGGGATGAGTGTGGTACGTGTTTTGGAGCAGAGCTGTGTGGCTCTGTGGTCTGTATCCCAACCCGTTGTCACTGAGGAGACCCTAAGACTCAGGAGAACGTCCTGCTGTGCTCCAGGCCCTTCCACTCCAGTGGAGACAGAGCATTTGTTACAGGCAGTTTTGCATCTGGTCTCTTGATTAATGGACTTGTCTTTTGCAGCCTATTTTGACTCTGACACTGCTTTCTGCTCCACAGATGCTTTGCTGATGTTGAAGAAAGTTTGCCTCGCTTGATAAAGACCAGATCCTGGAATTTACTTCCAAACCTGAAGTAACAATTTTTAACTCGAAATGCTTTTTCCCCAGGAGTCACTTCTCCAGAATCTTTCCCTTATTTGGTGCCTCCTCCACAGCTGGGGCTGATGCTCAGGTGCCAAAGCTCTGTGCACTCCTTGCCCAGAGCCAAACGGGTCCAAGCGCGGCAGCGTCGCTTCCCAGCCCTGACCATGGCACTCCTTTCCCTGTGCTCTCCCGTGGCATTTCCAGCACTGCTGTGCTGGGGTGGGGGACACCATTTTCAACGTGCTCAGTGCAGTATCTGGAGGTTAAATGTTGCTTTGTTCTCTGCTGGCTGGAGGCAAGGCAGGCCTCACCCGAAGCTGCCTGAGCGGTTCCGTGTTGCTGTCAGGCCGTGCTCCCCGCGGCCTCCAGGAGATTTGAGCTGGCTGTTCTGCCCCGTTGCTATCTCTGCTCTTTTAGCTGCTCCACGAGAAGTTGTTAGTCACTGTTGATTCCTTCCATGGCAACAAATCCAGTTGGGTTGGCGGCGAGGTGTGTGAATGCTCCCCGAGCAGCACTGGGCTGCTTCCTCTGGTGAGGTTGCCTCTTCCCAGGTGGATTTAGTCTGTCTGCACATGCTGACTCATGACAGCAGAAACAGCTGTTTTCAGCTTCAGGCACTACTGTGTGCAGGGACCCCTTCTTCTTCTTGACAGCTGGTTTGTTTTTATAACTAATGCCTTCACTATATGCTCATAACTTCCATATCGGTGATGCCCGCTTTTCAGCTGCAAGGGCCAAAATCCAGTTTTTGACATAATTTTGTTGTTGTGTAAGCTTTTCTTGATGGGCTTTTCTCAAGCAAGCAACTGGGATGATCCAAATTTGGTTTCCTGACCCCAGGAGCAGCGTTGCCCACTAAGGGCAGCAATGTCAGTGTACTGGGAGTCCTGCTCTGGCATCGTGATATCATCATGAGGGCCATTTTTGAGGAATCTTTGGAGGGGGCTGCTTTTGGGCTGCACTGTCAGTGAGAAGAAGGCAGTAAGTTGTTGTAGGTCTCGTGGTAGCACTGTCAGGGTAGTGAGCATGCTGGCAATGCTCTTGGGAATTCACCATGTGAATGCAGAGCAGCAGGTGACAGAAATTCCTCCTCTGTGCCAGGCCACTCACGGAGGTCGCTGTTTCCCCATGAGAAGCTGAGTTTGAGGGAGGAGCTGGGAGGGCTCCCAGAGGCTGAGGGACAGGTGAGTCAGTAGGGAAACAGTCATCCAGAGAAAAGCCCAGTCAAAGCAGCAGCCCCATGGCCTCAGCATGAACCCGAAGATGAAAGGTCCAAAGTTGAGTGATGAGCTCATCAAAACCTCGAGGCTGTGAGAGAAAATGTGGTGAAAGAAGCGTGAGGTGCCTGCTTGAGATGCCACAGTGTTGGGGCACAGAGGGCTCTGCCTGGGCTTGCTGGGGTTGTGATTTAAGTTGGCAAGAGGCATGAAACATGCTTCATTCCTAGAGGCAGGCATTACATTTCCTTAAAAACATTATAAATAAGCACATATCTCTGTCCCAGTTCTGTACTGGTTGCTGGGGAGTGTGACTGGTTAGTTCTTGGGATTGTGAATGAAAAGGTTGAGTATGAAACTTGCTCTGAGAAAATGGGGGTGAAGACAATGTCCTGACAAGCCCTTCTGGAGCTGGGTATCTGTGGAAACACTCCGGGCATGTCCCTGCTGGGTGTCACTTTCCATTTGAGGTGGGGAATTTTGTTTTTCCCCCGCTGTCAGTAAAGTGTGGGGATTGCAGAGCACTCCTGGGGCTGTGGGTGAATGTGAGCCTTGGAGGAAAATTTCTGCCCCAATTTCTTCTTTCTCCCACCTGCAGCCTGCCCATGAGTGTTGCTGTCCACTAGAGATGGGTCAGCCCATGAGCTCCTTCTTTTTTCCATATTCCCCCTCGAAGGATGCAGAGCATGGATCCCCTCCTCCAGCTCTTGCACAGGGTCTTGCTGTGGGGCAGAGCACTGCCCACCATCCCACCAAGGCTCTTACACCGAGCTGGGGGCTGTGATTCCTTAGGCTGTGTCTGTGATTTCAGCCAGACCTGGTCACAAACCAGCTTTTTGCCTCCATAAGCTGTTGCCAAAAAAAAAATGATCTGTTAAAGGCTTCAAGCTCTCAATTACCAAAGTGTCCTAAGGTGAAGAATCAGCTATATCCAAACTTCACCAGCAGAATGAATAAGGACTTTGCTGTGCTGTCCCAGTATTCCCCAGTCTCTTCTGGGTTCCATCTGCAGAGTTAATAAAATGGTGGCAAATCAAGTTGTGTTCTAGTGGAAAGGGCTCTTTAGGGCAGCAGTAAAATAGTGAGTAAGCAAGAACCCCTTGCTGCGGGGGCCAGTTTAATTGGTCTGGCTTGTTTTATGAGACAGGTTTTATGTTTAAACTCGCACATGGCCCAGGAGCGACTCTGCAGCAGGGCATCATTCTCCTGCATGGATCCTCCGGGAACGCAGCCGGGTTAATTACACCTCACTGAAGGTGCAGAGCAGCTGGCATCACTCATGGCTTGAGCCCAGGGGCTCAGCAAATGGGGGTGGGAGGTAGCACCAGAGCTGGGATGCCAGTGACAACTTGTCCCCTTCAGCCAGGCCTGGCAGAGAGCCCGGGTGGCACTGGTCAGCGCCTGCCCTGCATCCTCTGGCATGTGCCCAGCTCTTGGCTGGGCACTGCCACAGCCCTGCCAGGTAATCTTATCCTCCCCCTGTGAGTGGAAGTGGGGGAGTTGAGGCTGTAAAAGCCCTGGGTGGATTGGAGCAGCGTGGTGGTGCTCTGGGTCGCTCCTGGTCAGCGTCTCCCTCGCAGCACTCGGGGCCTGGCTTTTCTCAGCGCGCTGAGGCTGTGCAGGCACAGACGAGAGAGGAAAACCTCCTGCTCTGGGGAAGGTAAAAGCGAGGCCAGTCCACTCCTGCTGTGACACAGCCACCCCCAGGGCCAGGCTGAGGGAGTGCTTACCCACCCACAGCCATCCTCAGAGCCGTGTAGATAAGGGCTGGGGAAGCCCAGAGCTGTGCTGAGTGAGCAGAGGTGGCCTGGAGCAGTAGTAAGTAATTATTCAAGTCAGGTTTTGGAGTCAGGGGACCAAAGCAGGGCAGGAAGCAGCCTTCACACCGTGTGCTGCAGCCAGCTCCCCTGTGTCTCCTTAGCTCCATGTCCATAGAATCGTGGAATGGTTTGGGTATGAGGTGACCATCTAGTTCCAACCCACCTGCCATGGGCAGGGACAACTTGCACTAGACCAAATTGCTCAGAGCCCCATCCACTGGCCTTGAACACTTCCAGGAATGGGGCATCCACAGCTTCTCTGAGCAGTTCAGTAGCTGTTCAAAATGCAGGGTCTCAGAGGCTCTGCTGGCACATCTGAACACTGTCTCTAACACCAGATAAATGAAGGAGTGCAGCATCACCCCAGTCCTTCCTTGCTCCTGGAAGCTGCTCCTGGCAGGGCACAAACAAGTGTGAGAGCTGCTGCTGAGCTCTCTGTGCTGGCTGCTCTGCAGGGAAGTGCTGGAGAGGACATCCTGCTCCCTCTCTGCCTTGTGCAGCTGCTGCTCTGCCTCTGACACAGTCGGGAGCAGGAACAGGCTGCTGGTGCTTGTGGGGTTGTGCTTTTCCATCGTGGGGAATGCTGCCTTTGGAGACTCCTTTTCCAGAACCCCTTAGGCTGTGTTAAGTTTTGAGTTGATGGGACAGGGGAGAGAAAAGCTTTGCCTAGAGGTGCGTGGGGTGTGGGTATCAGATTTGGGTTCCTGGGGTGCAGCTATCAGGTTTGGAGTGCCCGGGGTGCTGGTGTCGGGTTTGAGGATGCAGGTGTTGGGTTTGGGGTGCCCAGGGTGTGGGGTTTGGGGCTCCCGGGGTGCAGCAGCCCTGTGCAGGATCACAGGACCCGGCAGAGGGTGCTGTGTCTCCACCGCCTCTCCCAGCTCCGCTTCCAGCTCCAGATGTTTGGCACTTGCCTCTGCCTCTGTGCATGATGTTTGTAAGAGTTTGGGCATGTCCATTTGGTTCCCATCTCCAGTGCCACCCCCAGCATCCAGGCCAGGTTCTTCTGTCACTGGGGACATTCTTAATTCACAGGAAATAAGAGAGAGTTTAATTGTTTTCTCCTCTCTCTTTTTTTTTTTTTTTTAACTTTTTTTTTTTTTCCCATGCAGCTGAACAAAAGGTTCATCCTCAGTTTTCTCCATGCCCATGGGAAGCTGTTTACCAGGATTGGGTAAGTGTGCAGGATGTTTATTTTATTTTCCTACATTACAAGTCTTTTTGGAATTTAATATTGTTAGCAACTAAGCTGTGTTTGGAGCTGAGGGCACAGGGTGTGAATTCTTGCAGGCCTGGCCTCCTGGTTCTTATTCTCCTTACCCGCCCTCCAATCCACACTGATTGGGGCTTGGGCTTTTCCTTTCCCCCACCTCAAAGCCCATTCCTGCCCATGCACCAGGACCCTCTGGCAGAAGCTGAGCTCAGGTGGTTCACACACACACAAGAGGGTCTAGAGGCTGTTTTCTCTCTCTCCCGTCACCTAACTGTATTCCCTTCCCTTGAATTTCTGGGTTTAACCCCCTCTCTTCCACTGCCCTCACCCAGTGCAGAGGTGGCTCCTGGGCCTCTCAGTGGCTGTTGCATGTGAGGATCACAAAGCCATTGAGACAGATCCATGTGGTGGCTGAAAGCTGCCACCCAGAGCGTGACAAAACAAGCCTTGCCCTTCATCTCCTCGCTGCCATTTTGGTGAAAGCCCCATGGCTGAGAGCTGCCCTGACTGTGGGAACTGATTTGTACAAAGTGCCCTTGGCAGTGGCTGTCAGAAATGGGTTTCTAGTAATTGAACAGCTCCCCTTGAAGCAAAGCAAGCCCGATCCCGGCCTGGGCTGAGATCCCAGCCCAGGGGACACCCTTGTGACCCCGAGGGCAGAGCTCAGCCTCGCAGCTGATGGGCTTCCCATGGAGCTGCCTCTGCTCCAGGTCCGGCCGGGCCCTCGCTGTGTGGGAGCAGCTGGTGAAGAGAGACCCCATGTGGGTCTCTGGCAGTGTTGGTCTCTGCTTTAGCCTGCCAGCACCTCAGCTGGAAGCAACCAGAATCTCCTGAGCTCTGCTGGCTCCTCCATTCTCCTGTGGCTACAAGTCACAGGGCTGAGAGGCCTTTTCCCATGTGTGTGCAAAGTGACAGCTTGTCCCTGCTAGGAACAGCTCAGATCCTGCCACACAGCAGCACCTCAGCACTCGCTGTGTCCAGTTCTTACAGGGGTCACCACTCAGGAGGGGCACTTTGGACCCTCCACAAAAACCAGGGAAGCAGGAGCTGGTGATTTGTTGGAGATCCAAGTGTCTGAGGGTCACTGCTGACCTCTCCCTGAGTCACAAGGCACTGATTATCCACTCGTGGGGCCACCAGGCTGGCCTGCAGCGAGGAGGCAGAGCTGGGTGTCCTCCTGCCTGCAGGAAAAGAGAAGGAGAGCTGCCAGAGACCACAGAAGGTTCTGGAAGTGCAGGGTCTGTGCTGGAGGGCAGAGCATCCGGGGAGCTGCTGGTCCCCGGCGCTGTGGGGCCGCGCTCGCGGTCGAGCTCCGGTTGAACGGATGCCAGCAGGGGATTAATGGGGATGTAGCAGAGATCAGTTGCACATTTGGCTCCTGAGACTTTTTGTGAAATTAAGATGCAGCGTTTCAGGCAGAGTTGCTTCCCAGGACAGTCATTTAGAAAACCCAAGCATGTTTAATGGTACTGTATGCCCTGAAGTACTTAGAAGGGAACTAGAAAGTAACACCATGACACAGGAAAAGAAAATCGTCCAGCCCTGCTAAACAGCTTCCGTGCTTAAAATAGGTAAAAGGTGAGGAATAGCCAAGTCCTTTTTGGGCAGGATCTTTGGTGATTTATCTGGAAAAAATATGGAAAAGATGATATTGTCCTAATTGGACTCTTGCTCCTAAAACCACAGGTAAGCAATTTATTAAAAGCTTCCGCTCGGCTCCTGACCTGCTGGTTCTGAGCTCAGTGGGGTTACTGCACGCTGTTCCAGATGTGCTGTGGTATCAAAGCACAGGTGGTGGAGCTGAGGAAGCCCTCACTCCTTTTTGTTGTTATTCCATGGCAATAATCTTCATCTTCTCAGTAACAACCCATCCTGCAAAGGGCTTCTCTATCCCCAGAGTGCTGTCTGCCCTGAGAGGATGTTGCTGGAGACACTGGATGTGGTCTGAGATTTCTCCAAAATTAGGAAGTCTTTAGAAGCAATCAGTTTGCTCTAATTCTCTTGGCTGTGCCCCAAATCCAGGGAAGTTGCCTTTTGCAGGGAAAGCAGTGCATTTGTACTGACAGAGCTGCTCCATTCTGCACACCTACAAAGTGCAAGGAGGCTGTTTGTTCCAGCCTATGTTTTTGGGAAGGTAACAGAGACTTTGAACTGCTCCAGCAAACAGTGCCCAGGGAGAGGATACCCTGCTGGTAGGCAGACCCAAGTGATGAAAAGCACCCATGAAATATGGCTAAGAAAAAAACCATGGCTAAGAAAAAAACATTTCTGTCTTTAAAAATAAAGCTGTCACTTTCCTGAAGTCTGTTGGGAAAGCCCAGCAGAATTGCCCGTGTGGGTTACCAGAAGTGGCTCATTAATCCAGCCCGTGGTGATATCACGAGATCTGAATCTCTTGGGGGGAAGATAGAGGAAATTGCTATGGAGGCCCCCGAGGTCGCCTGCCCCAGCTCCAGATGCTTCACCCTCTGTGGGTTTTGGCTCCCTCACTCCCATGTGGGCACTTGATAATGTCACTGCTAACTGGTGTGGGCACTTTCTAGGAGATATTCAGTCTGCTGGGTCTGGCTGTGGCTTTTTCTAGTGTAGGAACAAGAATCAATGCAGCAAACTGCAGAAGAGGCAGTGGGACATGAGGCACTCCCCCCTCAGTAGCTCCCAAGATTTTGGGCAGCTTCTTGGTTATAAAATTACCTTCATGGGACACCAGGTGAGGACCGTTGTGGACAACCACACCTCAGTCATATTTGGGGTTGGACTGTGCCCTTTGCAATAATTTCAATTTTTCACCCCACTCCAGCTGTGAGATTGCTGAGAACCCAACAAGCTTTGATAAGTGACCTCAGCTAATTCCCTCGGCGATGAGGAGCAGGATAAAGGTGTCAGATTTCCTTGGGTGCTTGTGAGTGGTGTTGAAAGCTCACCCCATCCCCAGGCACGGCCCCGCAGCCGCGGGCTGCTGTGTCCTGACGCGCGACAGCGGCGCTGCGGCTGCGGGGACCCGCTCCAGCTTTGACACTGTCAGCAGCTCCACGAGTCAGAGAGTCCCTGTCCTGTGGGGCTCGAAGTGATGAAGTTTAGGGGGCTCAGTCACTGTGCCGGGGAGTGTGTAGCCTGGGGGAGACAGGGCTCGGTGCCACGGGATCCGATGTTGCAGCGAGGAGTTCTGGAGGAAGCACGCTCTGGCCGGTGTTCAACGCACTGGAATTGCCACATCCGCAATGTGGCACCAGCGTGTGCATTTTGCTGCAGCCTTGGGAGTCCCATGGGCTGCTCCTGGTCCAAGTGAGCTGCTGGCCCCTTGGCACCTCTCCCAGATTGGTAGAAGTCAGTAGAAAAAAATGGTTGGTCAGAAATGACTCATAAAGGCCGTGTTTTCCTGCCAAAAGAATGCTGCCTGTCGGTCACAGAGCAATCCCTCCCTGCCCTCTCTAAGGAAGCAGCCTGCACCTTCATTCCCCACTGCTGCTGGCTGGGACACAGCACCCCAGGGATTCCCCTGTGCCCAGGAGATGTGACACGGGCTGAACCATGCTCACCTCCCACCCCGCATCTCAGGGCACAGCCTGCTCTCTACAGCCTCTCTCTCTGTCTGCAGGATGGAGACCTTCCCTGCGGTGGCCGAGGAGGTCCTGAGGGAGTTCCAGGTGCTGCTGCAGCACAGCCCCCCTCCCATCGGAAGCACCCGCATGCTCCAGCTCGTGGCCATCAACATGTTTGCAGTGTACAACTCCCAGCCCAAAGGTACCATGTGCTGCTGGAGGGGAAACTGGATGGGGATCAGCCAGTCTCCATGTGGAGAAGGGTGGGGGACACACCAGATGGGGAGGTGGGAGTGGTGGTTGGATGCCTGTGGGTGTCAACACAAAGGGACCTTGGCTGGGCCTTTGGAGCTGGCTGAGGTGTCTGAGGAGTGGGGAGGCATCACATCCCCCTGGAGCCTGAGTCATCAGCACAGAAGGAAGATGCTGCTTTATGGCTCTGCCTTCCCAGCGTTTAAGCTGGGCCCTGCTCAGTGCCTGTGGTGGCACCAGAAGGGCTGGGACAGTGTCAGAGGCCTCAGCTGTTGGCCCTGGCTGCTTGTGTCCATGCAGGTGGGTGGGGGATGTGATGCCACACTCTGAAACACGGGGCTGGAGCCTGTGCCCCAGGTTAATTTTTTTTTTAACGCAGATCTAGAACAATGCAGATCTAGTGTTAATTACTCTCTCTTCTTTCCTCCTCCATCCACCCAGCAGTCTGGATGGTCTCTACCATTGACATGTTTAATGTGCTGGGCAACAGAGATGCCACCAAACCAGAGCCTCTTCACTGAGTTTAAAATGCTGCTTCCAGGGATTGTGTTTTTCCCTGTGTCCCCTCCAACACCACTCAGCAGAAGGCACTCAGCTCTGCCTGAGCTGTGAATTTGGCAGCAGGGATGGGGGGAGGCAGCATTTCACATCCTGATGCCTTGGGATTTAGATCCCAAAGATGAAGGCCTCCAGCTGCTGGATTTCAGCTAAGGCCAGCATGTGGGCAATCAGGCTGAGCCCCAGAGAGCTGCTGCTGGAAGATCCCTCCCTCGTGAGCCAGTTGGCCACTTGTCAGGCTGGTGGTCAGTGGCCAAGGTCAGCTGATGGAGCAAACCAGCACTGACTGGAGGGCTGGGAAATGGGTCCTGTGTGCTGTGCCTGCCCTGCAGGCACTCTCCTCTGCTGGAGGGAGCTGTCAATCCCACTGGCGAGGCAGCCGTGCCCTCCTGCCTGCCAGATGCCAGCCAGTGATGGTGTGTTTATCTTTGAGCTGCAAAGGACTTTGTGATTATAAGCAAATGCCTCTGCGTGACAGTAATTATTGGAGTCATAATATTAATAATATCCCTGGTAGGTGAATTAATGGCGGTGTCTGTGCCACAGACAGGAACGGGTGGGAAGGAGAGGATGAGATTTGTCTGGGATGGATGGCAAACCCCTGTGGCAGAGCTGGAAGCAATCCCAGCTCTCAAACCACTGGGCTGTGCTCGTCCATCCGTAGCCGAGTTGTGGATGTGTGTGAGTGACGGAGGGAGTGCTTTTTATCTCATGAAAAATAAGTATTCTCAGAGTTTTCTGCCTCCTGTGTGGGTAGCTGCCAGCTGCTCCCAGCTTTCGGATCTCTGGAGAAAGCAAACGTGTTCCTGCCGGGGCCTGCGGGTTGCGTGCGGAGCAGGTGGCAGTGCTCCTGGAACGCCTGCAGGTCCGATGGCACCACGGCTGCCATCTGATGCCAAGGGCCCTTCAGGGATTTCCCTGAGGGCTCTTTGCTCTCGTGACCCTGAAATATCACTGAGAGTGCTGTTGGCAAAGCAAACCCCGCTGTCAGCGCAAATGCCCCGGTGGTCTCGGAGCGCTCGTAGGCCGAGTGCTGGCACAGCACAGGTTGGGCTCGCTGCCGACGCCGCCATGCTGGGAAGAGCTGGGTGCAGATGGAAATCAAAAGCAGAACAGCAAAGGGCCTGGAGTTTAGAAGGAAGGCAGGAATGTTGGAAGGATGACAGAGTGCCCTGCACGGAGTGAGGGTGCTGGCTCGCTCCCCGGCGTGTGGGCTGCTGTGGGCAGGGGCCTGGCGGGAGCGCGCGGCAGGAACGCTGTCGGGAAGGTGCAGATTCCCATTTCCCAGCACATGAGTCACCCCCTGTGCTGCAGCAGCAGGGGCAGCAGCGGGAGCCAGGGGGCCGAGCCGCCCCTGTGGGCCTGTGGGAGGCTGGCGGGAGGCAGGGAGCAGTCCCACCCTGCCTGCATCCCAAATTGCCAGGAAGCGTTGCTGGGGAGCCGGCTGTAGTCAGAGCTTGGCCGTGTCCATTCCGCAGAGCTGGATCTAACTTTGCAGTTGGACCAAACAGCCTCCAGAGATCTCCTCCTACTGAAATCCTGCAAATCTGGGAGCAGAGCGTGGCTGTGTCCTTCCCCTCACACGGGCCTGACGTTCAGCTTGGAGTAGCAGGAGATCTGTGGGTTTGGGGCTGGGAGGGAGGTCTGAGCCTCTCTTCCTTGCTGTCCGGGGGTGTTCTCTTCAGGGACAGCTGCTCCCTCCCTTCCCCGCTGTGTATTTCCAAATCTCTGGAGCCCCAGCTACTCCTGAGAAACTTGTAAATGTGCTTGTTACTCCATGTCTGGTGTGCTGAGATCCAGTGGTGCTGCCAGTCATGGTGTGGTGTCACTGGCATAATTCTGTGGGGAATTCTGTGAAATTCTTAACCCCTGAATAAGAACTTTTAAGTAAAGAGTCAGGTATTAAGAAAAAGGAAACTTAACAATATAATGCTGTGTTAAGCACCTGTCCTCCCTCTTCCTTAGGCTTACACCAAACGCAGTCCTGCCCCATCTCAGCCTCAGTTTCTCCCATTTTTGGATTGTGCTCGGCCTGTCCCAGACCTTCAGTGAGGCAATGGGCAGCACAGGAGGTTGCGACTCATGCATGATAGTTTATATCTGCTGCTCTTTGCTTTTTTACTCCTATTCTTTTGCTGTGGTATGGATTGGCTGTGACCCCTCAGGGGTGCCCCTGTCCTGGCACGTGTCCCCCTGTGGGATTTGTGACATGTTCTCTGTTTCTCTGCTCCCAGCCACTGCCACTTTTTCATAAACCAACCAACCACAAGGTCACCGTGTGCTCTTCCGACAGGGTGGCTGTTTTTGTGCTGTGTTTAAACTGGTTTCAAAACCAGCCAGCTGTGAGCAGCACGTGGCATTTCACATCCTTCTCCCATGTAGGTCACTGCTGTGGTTACCTGAACCCTGCAGTGGGTGCCAGGGCTCAGGTGAGCACAGGCAGGGCTCTGTGGCCTGTGCCCAGTGCAGCTGAGCTGTGCCTGTCCCCAGGGACAGCACCAGGCACGCTGGAGCTGGTCTCAGCTGCCTGTGCAACCGGGCAGCACTGGGAACATCCTGGGAGATGAATTGGATCTGTTGTTTTCTCTGACCGAGGAAGCCAAAGAATTCCCACATGAAGTGCATCCCCTGCTGTTCAGCATCAGTGTGTTCCTGCTTTGTCCAGGGAGGCATGCAGCCTCCCACTGACCCAGCTGCCTGCTGTCAGGGGCACTTCAGGTGTGAGAAAGCTTCTTGCAAACTTCAAACCCGTGGGGCAGGGAGTGCCCACCTAAGGGAGGGAGGCAGAGAGAGGTGGCCTCTCTACATGGCAGAGATTTGCAGTTGTTGATGCTTTCCTGGATGGGACATAGGTGACTAAACCAGTGTTTTGGGCCATCTTGGGCTCTGGCTGGGGCAGGACCATAGTGGGGTGGCCCGTTTTAACAGTTTGGTAGCCATCTGCACAACGAGCTCACAGAGAAGTTTGGATCCCTTTATTCCGACCACAAGCGCTCCAAGAATTTTAATTTTTTTTTAATTCTGTAATTTGGGGAAATAAAACTCTGGTTTCTGAAAGGACTAATTGAAGCCGTGCTTGCGGCAGGGGCATCTCGGTGAGTGGAGAGAGAGAAACCCCCTCCCAAGCCCATCTGTGCCCAATTTACTCCGATCTGGCCTCTCTGAGGCTTTTTTTCTTTCTCTCTCTCTTTAATAATTTGTTTTATAATTCCTGGAATCAAACCCATCTCAGACACACTGTTTTATTTTACTGTATTATTGGATTATACTTCCTATAAATCACTGGATGTTATTCATAGGCCACCACCAGAATAACTTCCCCTCTCCCCCCCTGAGCCCCCCTCCCGCATTCCAAACAAGCATGCACCAAGGTGGGGGTGCAGCAGCACGGGGCACCCTAGAGACACTTCCCGGAAATCCCAGCAAATTTGCCTGGCTGCGGGTGTGAAGCATCAGGCTGCAGCACCTGGATGCCTTCTGGCACTCTGAGCCGGTCGCGTTGTGCCGTGTGGAGGTTGTTAGGAGGTCGGGCTTAGGTGGAAGTGGAGAGGGGAGGGGGCTGCCATATGTGCATCCTCAGCACATGTAGGGAATGAAGTTGCATCCCCCCAGGGCTGAGCAGAGTCAGGGCACAGAGGCACAGGGAGGATCTGGCCAAGCACGTTGCTTTAGCTGAGGATTGGGAAAGTGGGAAGTGATAGTTTGGGCAGGGTGATCTGTGCACAGGGCATCTGCTCTGCCAAGGGTGGTGGGAGAGAAGGAAAACCTACTCCTTGTGCCCTGGCAGAGGGACTGAGCTCATGTGGGTTGTGAGGAGGGCTCAGCGTGGCAGGAGCAGGCTGGGCTTTGCTCTGCAGACCCTGGGTCTGTCTTCTTGAGCGGAGCATGGTCAGGTTCTCTGTGCAAGGTGGTGTCAGCTGGGAAATTTTGAAGGCCCTTGCAGAAAAGGAGGTTTAAACAGCAGCAGCTTCAGAGCACTACCTGTGGCTTTTGCCACACCGCTGTCCTCAGGCCAGGGCTGAGCTGGTCAGTGCTGCCGGGGTTGGAGAGACTCTGGCTGGCTCAGAGAGGAGCTGCTGTCACACAGCTGTGACTGCAGCCCATGCCAGGGTTTGCTAAGGCACGTGGCCCTGCCTGCTCCTTGAGCAGCGACACCAGCTTGAGGTGCAGATCTTGCCCAAGCCATGATACGCACCAGGAAAGATCTATAGGTCATTGCAAATGCCCTGCAGTGCTTAAGCAGGTACAGGACTTTGCGTTTTCACTGGAGAGGACAGGTCAGAGCCCTGAGATGAGGCTGAGCTGTGGTAACCAGCAGCCAGCTCTGCTGCCATCCCACCCTACTCACAGCCCTGTGCCGGACACAGCAGTCTCGCTTTGCTGACCACACCTGCTCAGACTTGCAGCCTGAACCCTTAAAATATCCCTAGAGATGATGCAGAGGCTGGTGGTGTCTGCCTTCAGCAAAGCCTCAGCTCTGACCATTGCCACGGTCTCGTTTCTGCCACTCGGACCCAGCTCTGCTCAAAGAGCTGACTGCAGCATGAGAAGGGGCTCAGAGGAAGCACCTTCTGATCACCTGTGGCAGCCTCATCTCAATGTCTTCTTGTGAAGCTCTAACCACATCTTGATTGTTGGAGCTGTCAAAAGCTGGGGGAGTTGAATGCAAGAGTCCAGTGCATTTGCCCGAGTTTAAAAATAGAGCAGTGTTGTGGGTAACAGCCTTGGTTTAGTGGAGTTTTAAAATTAGGCACAAAAGAAAGCTTAATAAACCTCAGGCTGTAGATAGCAGCAGAAACAACTTGATCTTTCCCTGTCTGGGGAGGAGAACTAAGTCCTTTTCTCTGAATTCCCCTCTCCGTGTGGCAAATAGACACTTCAGCTGTGGGCTGTGACACCTTTGGGCTAAACAGCCAGGAGGCTGATGAAGATGTCACATTGCAGGGCTGTGTCAGGGGAACACCGAGCGTCTGCAGCCCTGTGCTCTGCTGAGAGCAGAGCCTGAGGTCCCTCCACCTGCCTGGGGGACTCGGTTTGTAGTGCAAAGCCCACTTGATGCAGGGAGGCTGGAGTTGAGCAGTTTGGCATCTGGCTTTCTCTGGGTGCTGGGGGTTTGGTTGATGTGCAGCAATTGTGGGCTGAGGTGTGTGCACTGAGATCTCAAGCTGCACCTGGCAGTCACTCTGTGACTTTCCCTCTGAGACTGGGCAGTGCTGTCTTGAGTGGGGTGGTGTTAAAACATAGCACTTCCCAAGGCCTTAAGTGTGGAGGAACTGGATGTTTAATTTATCCTTCCCTTCCTTTCACATTGCTGCTTGTATTTGCTTTGCGTTTAAGTGGTAATCAGGAGAGGAAACCCAGAGGAGGGCTGGGTGATTCTGGTGTCCATCCTTCCCCTTGCTGCCTGCCTTGCACTGTGGATCCTGAGCGAGCTGGCTCTTTGACGTCACTGCCTTGGCAAAGGGCTTTTACACTGAACCTTTTGTTTAGTGGTATCTGTTTAGTGGTATCTGCTACTCCCTGTGTCCAGACACAACCCAGACCTTGAGGTGTGTGAGCAGGAGGAAGGGTTGAAGTGGTTGGTGCAGGGAGTGATACCTGCATTGCTCATCTGAGGAGCCACACAACTTCCTGTGCTGAGCCTCCTAAGGGACACGTACGTGTCCAGAGATGGCAGCTGACCCTCCAGGGTTTCTCCTCTGAGCCACTGGGAGTGTTGGAGGTTGGCACAGTTGCTGGGAACTGTCGGCGCCTTTCCCTTCAGGGAAGGAAGCTGTCTCGGACTTGAGACACATCAGTAAAGTTCAGGTAAAATAATTCTGGCCCAGACGTGTCTTCAGAGTCTTGCTCTTGGGCTCTTGAGGCTGGTGGCAGCAATGTTTAGACCAAAGTCTTCCTTTGCTTATTCCCCTCTGTTTCCTGTTTAAAAGGCAGATTGTCACATATTTGGGGATTTATTTACCGTAATTGGAGTTATTTTCCTGGCTGCTGGCTTCTGCCCTCTGATGCAAGACTCCTTAGTGAAACGTGTGTCCAGAAAGCCATGTGACTTTTTTTTCCCCTTGCCACAAGTGCCAGCAGGAGATGCAATAATCAACGCGCTGCAGGGAATTTCCACTGGCAGTTCAGGTTTCTGAAATCTAGACGTTGGCTTGGGAGGCAAAAGATTGAGCAGGGCTTTGTGGCAAGGAAGGGAAAGGTTTCCAGCAAAATTGAGTGTTTGCTGGTGTGTCAGACTCTCCACTCCTGCCCTCCAGCTCAAGTGCAGCAAAGTCCCCATCGAGTGTTGCTGGATGAGCTTGCTGGGGGCTTCTGCCTGGTCTGCCTGTCACACAAGCACATCCTTACATCTGCCCTTGAAGCTGTTCCACAAGGATCTTATTTCAGGGCAACAAATCGAGGGGAAATGATTTGTAAACACAAAGCCTGAGTCTGCTTTAGAGCCAAGCTTCAGCAGCCCTAGCAGCAAATCAGAATAGAGTCAGTGACAGGTGAGGTGAGGTTGGAGAGGCTTTGCTGTGGTTCCAAGGCATGGCCAGCTCTGCAAACCCTGAATCCAATCACTGTTTGGATGAAGAAGCAGCGTTGCTGTGTAAAATGAAAGGCAGGA
The DNA here is from genome assembly GCA_013397245.1 of Thryothorus ludovicianus. NCBI lineage: Eukaryota > Metazoa > Chordata > Aves > Passeriformes > Certhiidae > Thryothorus > Thryothorus ludovicianus. The sequence continues at coordinate 225,305 of VZTB01011202.1, read as the reverse complement.
AATGGAGCAGTGGCACACTGTGTCCGTCTGTCCTGCTGTGGAACGAGAAAGGAGGTGCTGAGGCAGCTGTCCCAGGTCTCTGCATCTCCCCTGCTTTGGTGGTGGAGAAAGAGGGGTGTCAGGGAGTCAGAGTGAGGTGCACCAGGTGCAGCAGCTTTGGTGAAGCTTTAGATGTTTGCAGCGTGACAGGAAGTCTTTTTGCTTTTGAAGAGATATTTCTGATTCTTTAATGTGCCTTGCACCTTTGATTTCCTCATGCTTTTAAGCAGCACCAAGTCAATTACTGTATTTCTGTTTAATTCTCTGAGAGAACACTGTATAATTAGGCTAATTATGCTGCTTTGTGAAGTTGTAAAACTCCTGATTGAGCTTGCGGGGCTGTTTTATAACCTTCCAGGTGTAGGCAGGGAGGGCTGCCTGCCCCGTGCAGGTTTGGGTGCAGCCTGCCAGCTCGGTGAGGGTATTTCCTTCCCAGGGGCTGCCCCATGGGCTCATCCTCTGCCAGCTTCATGCTGCCTTCCTCTTTTCACAGGCTGCAGTCCCTCTGGGAATCCTGTGCCCGGTGCTGGGGTTTTTTTTTTGGGATCTCTTCTTGCCTTAATGTTGAGATCAGGAATGGCAGCACAGCCAGGAGCTGTGTTTCTGCTCTTGAGTGCATCTGAGGAGGTGACCCCACACAGCTTTAGGTGTGGAGATCTTTTCTTTTCCCTAATTAGGCTGCGTGTTCTGTGCAGCAGGTTCTTGGCAGCACAGAGCTGGCTCTGACTGCACCTAAATGACAGTCAGGAGGAAGGTGTGACCTTCAGGTGTCACCCTGGCTGTGTGATGCTCACTCCAGCTTCACTGGCCAGGACACTTTAACCCCGGCTGAGTGACAGCCCTGAAGGCACATGGCCCATCTCTAATGGAAGGGTCATTTTAAATGCTGGTCAGTGTGGCTGGTGATGGCCACGATGACCTTAGGGCTGGCTGGTAGGTGACACACGGAGGGCACAAGTGATTTGTCTGCCCCCAAGGCTCTCAGGTCCCACCCCAGCGGAGCAGACAGGAGCATGTCGCTGTGGAATGGGAAGGAGATGCCTCATGGGGATGGGTTTGCCTGTGGAGTTTCTCCATTCCTCCTTCTCTCACCCCTCCTGGGATCATCTGGCCCCCCGACCCTGGCTCGCTGAACTCCCAGTGCTTCTCCACTGGCCCCGCGAGCGGAGCTGGCTCTTGCGTAAGCAGCGCCTGCTCCCCGGGTAATGGCACCGGGGATGGAGAAGGAGTCTCCAGCTGCCAAAGGCGGGTTGGGAACAGCATAAACCCTTCATGCCGAGGAGCCAAGGGCTGACAACCCTCGTGCCTGGTGCTGGGAGCGGAGCTCGTCCCGCCCGGGGGGCCCCAAGCGCGCTCGGGGCGACGGCGGAGAGCGGCCAAAGGCGGCCACATGGGCCCGGGTGGCTCCAGAAGCAGGCGCAGCGGAAGTGATGCTGCCGGGCCCATCTGCACGGGGAGCGGGAGACGCGCCCCAGCTGGTGCGAGGCCCTGGCAGCCCCGGGAGCTGCCGTCTGTTGGGCTTTACTGCTGTCTACGTTGAAACACGGCCTGGGAAGGACGGGAGGGGGGTCGGTGGCACGGTGCCAGTCCCAGTTCTCCTGGCCTTCTCGTTCCTCTCTCCTCCTCCTCCTCCCCGCTCCCTCCAATGCTTTAAAGTCACATTTCCAGGCCAGACATAGAATTAATCTCTGGGCACTTCACATTGCTGGCAGCGCAAAGCAGGATGTGGGATCTTTTTTTCTCTCTCTCTGCGTCTTGGCTGACTTTTTTACCTCTCGAAGAATTTGGAAGGGCCGTGAGATTCCCCCCACCCCCCCTCGCCTCAGTGCCGTGCAGTTTTTCAGCACGCTGATCACCCTGCTGTGGCTTCACCCTAATAGATTTCATATGCTGACACAGTTGACATCAGTACCAAACTATTTTACATGTGATCTGGTGTATTTCCTGAGGAAATCTGCAAGATATTTATTAAGAACTAATAAAATAAACCTCTCCATGAGCTTTTAGGTAGTTTTCAATTTTTCATGTCTCTCTCGTTTCCTCTTATCAATGAGTTTCTATTTTCTCCCTCCTCTCTGACCATTGCAAAAGGAAACAAAAATAAATGTTTTAAACCGTTCCTGAATGGACACTGGGAATATTTCTGTAGTGATGTATTAGCAAAGTCGTATTTTTAGGGCTGTATTGTCAAGACTAAAAATATCCCGCTGCAGTGCATCCTTTTTATAGGGCTTTGTGTGTGTATGTGTGTGCTGAGCGTTGTACAAGTTTGCACCAACGTGCAAAGGTCTTTGTACTACTGCAGCGTTGCCTCCCCATCACAGCTGGACTCCATTAGTCCTTGGAAATTAGCGTAATCCTGGTTAAGAAAGGGGGGAAAAAAAAAAATCAATCAGTCAATCTCGCAGAGCCGCGTTTCCCCAGCTGAGCCGGGATACCTGCGTGGCAGCCGCGCTCCAGAGGGCTCCAGCAGCCGGTGGTTTTGCCACGGCTTTCCTGCCACGGAGGGTGTTCCCTGACGGAGAACAGCAGCTCTGCTCTCCCTGCTTCCCCCGGAGCAGCGGGGTTCAGGCAGGACGGGCCGTGGGCTGCAGTCACCCAGTGGGTTCTGCTCATTTGTCACACCCTGGAACCCCTTTGGGGCCGTGCCGTGCTGGCAGGCAGCAGCGTGTGTGTGTGTGTGTGTGTGTAGCAGAGAGCAGGCTGGATGCTTCTCGTTCTCAGAGGGATTTTCTGCCTTCCTGCTATTTGTGTCTCCTTCAATTAACTGCGGCTGGAACAGAGAGAGCCAAAGGTGGGCGCCGGGCTGAGGAGCCGCCTCCCCTCTGCGCTGGTTGCGGGGACCCCTGTGCTGCCTCTCCGTCACGTGTGATTGATGCAGCCCTTTCCAAACACACGATTTCCCCTCCGGCTCGCGTCCGCGGATCCCGGCGTGGCGCTGCGGCCGTCACTCTTGTCCCCAGCAGCAGCCCTGCGTCACAGGTGGTGGGTGCAGCGGCTGACGGGGGCCCTGACGGCCGGGCCAGCGCCGTGCGTATGGCACACGCCCCGGTGCTCCCCCTCCATCCCCATCCTCTCCGTTTACTCGCGGGTTCCTCGCCGTAGCTTTCCTGTCTGCTGCCGTCTGGAGAGCCACAGCCTCTCTGCTTCCTGTGGAGCAGTTCAGCGAAAGCAGTAATTAGGGCCCGTAAAAATTTATTTTATTAGCGAGAAGTGTTGGTGGGTAATTGGCCATAATTTGAACCCAGCCAGATTGGNTTTTTACCAGAAACACCAGGGCTGTGAGCTGGAAACCCTTCCCGAGGCGGGACGGGATGGCGGCTGCGGAGAGGGCGGCCGGCAGCGAGCGCCTGTTGCTGTACCCGTCCTTGAGGGTGTTTGACACTGGCATGGGAAGAAAGGAAACCTTGTTTTCCAAGAACTCTGCTCTTTCTCAGCTTGATAAGCATTTAAAATAAAAGCTGCACAATTGGAATTGGCAGAGCATCCTCATTCTTTTGTCTGTCTGTTTATTTTTTTCCCCTCATCCCTCGACATGTGTGCTACAGCCCAGGGTTACTACACCCCGTGGAACCACAGGCCTGGAGCTCTGCAGGCGTGTGCCGAGCTCTGCCCACCCCCAGCCTGGCTCTTTGAAGCCTGGCAGAGCAACAGAGATCCAACCCCGACCCTGGCAGCCTCCTGATGGCCAGGGCACTGAAATCTTTGACAAAACGTGTTGTTCTCATCCCCTTTCAGCTCCCCCTTCACTCGCAGGGCAGCAAACCAGGGCTGTGCCTGGAGCCGGAGCGGTGGTTTTGGAATCGGGCTGTGCCTGCACTGTATGGACCCGATGCCTTTGGTATTTATAGGCTTGGTTGGAGCAGCCTGAGCGTGGCCAACGGAGCGGGAGCGGCTTGAGGGCCGACGCTGATCCCGACGGAGGGTGATTGGAGAACTCCCCGCTCCGGGAGGACGGGAGAGCCAAGCCCCTCTTCACACATGTCACGCGCGGTTACTGCCGGTTGAATCACACCAGGGAGTTACTTCAGGCTACTAGCCCTGGTTGTTGCTTTGGTGTAAGTTACTCGGGGCGTTCCTTCAGGTCCGTAGTGCTTGTTTTTTGCTTGGCAGCCTCGGGGCTGGGACCTGGTGTAACCGTTTCCCAAGGAATATTTTTGGTTTGAAAACTGAAGGTCAGCAGTTCGCAGGGGCTGCACTTGCAGCCAACTCTGTGGTTCGCCTTGTGCCACCGGGCCAGCAGCACTTGAAATCCTGATCAATTGATCTGCAACAATATGAAACCACGAAGGGTGACTGCCAGTTAAAACTCCCCGTCTCGCCCCATTTTCCCCACCCAAAGTGTCTTTCTGCCCATATCCCCTTTCTTGCCGCCTGTCTCCCTCCCTCCCTTTCGGCTGTGTATTGGAGTTTTTGTCTATCTTTTTCCATCTCTCTGTCTCTTTTCATAACAGTTTTTAATAATGTTTTAGTTAGTTCCAGCCTTTTCCCTCAATGGATCCCATTGGAAAATACATTTGAAAGGAAACAGTTATACACTTCCCTTCCTTTGAAACTCTGTTGGCACCTTTTCCAGTGCAGTAAACCATACAACATGGATTTTCAAAGTTTCCAAACACAGACATGCTGGCGTTAAATTTATGAAAAAATATTTTATTCGGCTGTATAGTAACTATGAGTCTCCGAGCTGCTGGTCACAGTGAAATCGAAGCTCTCTTTGGAACTGCAGCAGGTTTTCAAATCTCTGCAGGAAACGGCGCTGGAGCCCGCAGCTCCCTCGTGTCCTCCTGCCAGGAGACGCAGCAGCAAACGAAAGGGGTGCTGGGGCCCTCCAAGGCAATCCCAGCACCCCCAGCACAGCCTTTCCCTCTGTATGGCCATGCTGGGAATGCTGCAGCAACGGTAGCTGCAGGGAATATCACTGCTCTGCCAATCCTATCTCAAATCACGGGGGGAAAAGAGGAATTTGGCATAAAAGCGTGATGTCTTAGGCTTGTTAATGAGTGTGGAGGGTTCAGGCTCTTTAGTTCCTGAGTGCCGTGGCGGGGGCTCCATCTCCTGTGTGAGCCAGCACGTGCATTGGGACCCGAGGCTCCTGCTCTGTGTGAGTTGTTGGAGCGCTGAGATCGTATTTTCTAACAGGGGGGCTCGGATGTTAAACTTCCTGGGGTGGTTTCTCTGCGTGCTGTGGGTTTGTGCCTGTGGTCTCGGCCCTTCCCGCAGGGAATCGCTCGCTCGACACCTGAGAACCTCCCCTTGCGTGGCACCGCTCGCAGCTGAATTTTTTCCAGATTTCCACTGAAGACCACAGCCCCTGTTCAGAGGTTTGGTGGGTGAATCTGGGTGTATCCTCGTGAGGAGAATTTTGAGGGGTTGTTTCCAAACAGAGTGATCCTCAAAGTGACACTTGAGGTGTGATGTAAGGCACATAATGCTTCCTGTGATAGGCAAGGTGATGACAGGACAAAGAGATCCCAGGCTCAATTTTCTTGTTGTCTTTTTGCTTGTAAAATTTCTTTCCTTTCTCATGGGAGTTTCCCAGAGAAGCCACAGATTGTTGTCATTGTTCTTGGTGCTTAATGGAGTGTGGGAAGAGGTAGACAAGATTCAGGTCCAAATAATTGGATGGTGTAAACTCACTGGTGTGTGCTGAAAGCTTGGGTTTGGGTGTCTTTTTTCATGGTACCTCTAAGAGGTACTGATGGGGAACTCAGCTTAAGGAAAATAGCAGATTTTCTATCCCTTGAGTGCCCACCTTGAGGTGCAGGAGATGGAGTTTTCCTAAAAATGTAATCCTTCAAGAGCTGCCTTTGATGCTACTCAAAGCAGAGTTGCCCAGTGTCTGCAAATTCCATCCCCTCTGTGTCACCAGCCAGCCAACAAGTGAGTGACACAAAAATAGTTGAGCACGTGCACTGGGAGGAGTTAAGGGGACCTCTGGTTCTCCCTGAAAGTTCAGGACTGAGGTGAAGAATGGAATCAAGTTCTCCATCTTAATCCCCCAAACCATGACCTTGTCCTGCAGCCCTGGGCCTCACTGAGCACATGCACATTTCTGCACATCAGAACACTCTGCAGGAGGGTCTCTGCTGCCTGTTAATTTTCTGTGTTGACTGAAAATGGTACCTTGAGGAGAGAAAATGTGATGTGTCGTTAGGACGGCTTTATGGTGAGTAAGTGTGATGGAGTTGACTTGAAGCTGCATAGATGCCTCCAAGTCTGGTGTTCTGGGAGTTTTTTGCATGTGTAATTTCCATAGTTTTTAGAAAAGCGAGCTCCCCCATGGAACTAGGCTGACCTCATCTAGGATCCTTGGCTGGCACATAAATCTGGATGCACCACACAAGCCTCTGCCACGGCAGGAATGCTGCGTGTGTGGGGCTGGGATCCTCTGGGGAGAGCAGCTACTGATGGTGCCAGCAGAGCAGTGAGAGGGCTGGAGAAGGGGCTGCTATGCCTCACTTGTGCTGCTTCAGCCCCCTTTTCCACCTGCTTTTCCCTCTCCAGTGCCTCACTTGGCTTGGTTTATTCCTCTGTCCAAGCAGCTGAACCAGCTGCTGCTTTGGTTGCAGTGGCATGAGAGAGCTGTCTTTGATAGTGAGCATCCAGATTTCCATAGGCCCCCACCTTGGCAAAGCAGGATGGAGGTGGCAGAAGGCACACCCAGACCCCTCTGCTGTTCCCTGCCAAATTTCTGGTTTCTACTCCAAGTGTGAAGGTGCTAGGGATTTTGCTGAAATGGTCAAAGAATTTTTAACTTGAGAAGAACAATATATTTTCCTTAACCTCATCCTGGCAAATGGCTGAACCTTTGTAGTTGAAATTTTCCCAATAAATTTAGCTCGAAGAAAGCTTTTGGCATGAAGGATTGCAGCCTAAATGGTTAAAGTTTGGCAAAGTTCTTAGGAACTGAAACCAAGGACTTATAATGGAAATTGTTAGGTAAGAATCACTGCAGGCAGAGTGGCTGGGTTGTGCCCCTCTTGGTGAGGAGTCCTGGGGCTGGGGGTGCTGGAGGGACCAAGTAGGGCTGGAGTGGGAGGTGAAGAGGCAGATCAGCCTTGCAAGTGTTTGGTGAAGATCCTGGGATTTCCTGCTTCCCAGGAGCTGGGAGGAGGGCACGGATTTCACTTCAGGTTTTGGCATTCGCTTTGCAAACTGCCACACAGGACCCTCCAGAAGCCGTAAGAAGATGAGCAGCACAGGAGGGAATGTGCTGAAACTTTGCTGTTCCTGCCCCACCAAAGGCTCCTTTCTCTGAATGCTCCTGTGTGCAGGCACTTGCTCTTGTGAGCTTTAACTGGAGGCTCAAAATGTTCACCCAGGTTCACACCCAAGGGAGGCAATTCCAGGCTGTCTGCTCACATTTTGCTGTCAAGGACATGCCCACCCCCAGCAAGAGTTTGAGGGGTGCAAAATGCTGCCTGTTATTTGGTGCTGTTATTTATCCTGGTAGAACTTCCCTCAGGGCTGCAGGAAATCTCTTGGGAAGCCCTGTTCACACCTCCTCCCTGTTGTAAATAATATCTGACACAGTTATGGCTGGGCACACACGGCTCCTGGAGGGATGCTGGTGGCTCTTGCCATGCTGCTGTGTAACCCAGCTGGGCTCCCCAGCTCCTCAGTGGCTCTTTTGGTGAGGTTCATAGCTCTGGCATCTTCAAAAAGAGCTGACAGATCTGTGCAGACAGAGGATAGGCCATCAGGGGTTCTCTTTTTTCGTTCTGCATCATTGCAGTGCCCCTAAAACCCTTTTCCATTTCTATCATCCCTGATTTTATTTCTTTCGTGCAGCATTCCCTGTTTCATCTGAACACCCTGCTCGCCTTTGGGCCTTTTTGCCTTTGCAGCATCTTCAGTCACATCCTGTTTGTGCATTTTATGCCAAATATTCCCTCCACAGGAGAGGCAGCTGGTGCCAGGCTGGTCTGGAGCTATAGATATGCTGATGAGCTGGCATGCCAGCTTGAAGGGACACGCTTCCTTATGAGCCAGCCAGGAGTTACACACATTTGGATTTGCCTGCCTTTTAGCTGCCAGACAGGTCAAATTCACGTTGTGTGTCAGTTGTTGGCAGCAGAACCTGTGGCTCTGGGGATCTGCAGTGAAGACTTTGCTGTGTCTGTGTCACAAGTGCCAGCGTCAGCTCCCGCATTTGGAGTGGCTCCGGTGAGGGCAGTGCTGAGAAATGAGAATTTCTGTGGCAATTCTCCAGGTTTGCCAGCATGGATGAGCCTGGAGGTGCCTTTTCTTCAGCTGTGATGGTCGGGGACTGATGTGTCTCAGTGCAGAGGTGACTTGTGACAACTGGGATGGATGTGCCTGCCTGGGCAGGGGGAGTGTTTCTGACTCTGTACGGGCTGTTTCACGTCCCAAACTGACTCCCACAGCCTCGCTGGGGTCAGGGGGCAGAGCAGGATCCTGGCCTTGCTGGCTGGGTCAAGCACCCCAAGCGTGTAGGGAGAGCTCCGAAGTGCTGCTTAGTGCAAGTGGAAATGGCTTCAATCTGTGTTTTGACTGATGGGTCTTTTCAGGAAATTTCTGAGAATAACATTTCTAAAAATGGCTTCTTCTTTCCACTGATATTTCCTGGAAAAGGCTGTAGTTAATTTTAAACCACTACCCTTTTCCCTTTTCAAGTGGAAATGGCTTTGTGCTTGTCCTCAAGGCTAATGTCATTCTTTCTGACCTAGCCCGGGTTGTGTGGTGGGGAGGGACATTGTGCCACTGCCATTGCCTCTTCTTGCAGCTCTTGTTGGTCTTCCAGAGCTGCAGAAATTGGGATGTTCGGGACACTCTGTGCACGTGTCTGCTTTCTCTGTGGAAATTAATAACTTCTTATTAAGTTAGTATTATTAATAGTCACTTCACAATGATGTTTTTTGTCGTTGACTCTTGGCCAGCCCCGAGTACACAAGAAAGCTGTCCCTAAAGCCATTCCCTTAAGCTTTGTTCATCAGGATCAGGAAGGATATACTGAGCTGGTTATCGCACCCCAGGTGCAAGGATCCAGCCCTGCCTGGGCATAGGGACAATCAGAGCCAGAGACAAACTCCTGGATCAGCCAAAGGGAGCTGGCAGCACTGAGCTGTCTGGGGCAGGCAGCCCCTTCGTGTCGGGCAGAGCGTGGCTTCCCCTGTGGCTCCTGGGCAGGCTCTCTGCTTCGGGTGGGAATATGTCATTAATTTTTATACCTTCCCCTGTAAACCATCGACCCTTTTTATGATGTCATGAGGGATTCCTTAATTTTGCAGCTGCTTCCTGGTTACGTCAGAGAAGAGCCTCCCGTCCTAGAGCCCAGCGCTGCAGTCCAGGACGGCTGGAAACAAATGAAGTGTTGAATATCTAATGGCTTCCACAGGGAGAGCTGCTCCATCCTCCCCAGGCCCCCGGCATTCCTCACCTCCTAGGCCTCCCTCCTTCCCTCCCTCGGACAAGTCAGGGTTGCAGAGGGAGCTGCTGGCTTCTGGGCGGCCCCAGCTGCTCTGGGAACACGTGCAGCGAGTTCCCCGGTGCTGCTGCTGCGACTGAGACCCTCCCAGGACCTTCCTGCCTCTCCATGGGGAGACATCAGCACAGGGAGGTGGATTGGGGGCATCCAGGTTATTACTAAAATCCAGAGGTTGCTCTGGGAGGGGTCCAGCCCTGTGTGCTGCAGGTGGTGATGTTCAGCTCAGCCACAGTGCTGGGGGGTTGGGGCTGCCATCCTGTTTGCTCAGAGTCAGGGAGCGTCCTTCCAGGAAAGCTGCCTGTCATTCCCAGGGTATCAGCCAGGGCTGAGCAGTGCCTCCAGCTTCCCAGGCTCTCTCGGGGGCAGATGAGTGTGTGTGTGACTCGCCAGTTCCCAGAGCTGGGAGTGCCAGTGACTCACAGGTCCCCTTCGAGGGGGTGTTGGTGTTGGGGGAATGCCCCACAGCTGTGAGCATCCCCCTCACTTTTACTGCTTTATATTCCCGTGGTTGTGTGCGGTCTCCACCGGCCTGGGCTGGCAGCAGGGCTCTCCTCACCCATTTCCTGCAGACAGCCCCAGCCCAAGGGGCTGCCCTGTAGCTGTGCCAGGGCTGTGTCTGGCAGGGAGTGACTCACAGGGAAAGCTGTGTCTGAGCTGTGAGGGAGTAAAGAAATTGCCTTCAGGTGGTGTCAGCTCCGAGGTGACCAGCCCGGGTCTCTTCCCCTCAGGGCAGCAGCCAGCTGGTGAATCAGTTGTCTGTGCCTGCAGAGTTGATGTGCTGACACATCAGCCGGGTGCCTTCACCTCCAGCCCTGTGCTCACCGAGCTCCTGCAGCTCCCGTGTCCCCTGGCCAGCCCGTTATGTCATCCTTGGGATTGTATCCATAGAACTGTGCGTTCTTTCGAGTGCCTTCCCATACAGTCCTTCACCCTGTCACCAGGAAAGGTGGCTTCAGCTGTTCTTCCCTGGGAGCAAAGCACATCCTTGCTGCTCTGCCAGCGCTGGGATCACCTCCTGCCAGCCTGGAGCCACAGCTCAGGTGAGGACGGAGAGGCCATCATGGAGACTGTCCCACTGGAGCCCTCCTGACCCTTGGCTGGAGCAGTCTGGTTGCTTCAATCAAAGGAATCTGGTCTCCTTTGAGATCTGTTGGCTGGAATTGTTTTAACTGTGGAAGGTTCAGCGTTCCTTGTGTTTTGTTAGCTGGGGTGTGTGGATGGAGGAGCATGCCTGCTGCTTGCCTGTAAGCTCAGGGGTTGCTGTGGCTTCTTTCCACCCAAACTGGGGGCACACTCAGAACAGAAGAGCTGGGGGCCCTCACTCCCAGCCCCTGCCCCACCCCTGTGAGCAGCCCATGTGTCCTGTCCCTGCTGTGCCCTGATTGTCCCTCAGGATTTCCTTCAGCACATGGCACCCCAGCAGCCACAAGAAGCTTCCTCCAGCAAATCCCTCTCCTCGTAGGCGGCTGCCCCTTGCTCTTTTCCCATTCCCATTTCCTGTGGTTGGTTGTGTTGCCCTAATAAAGGTTTGGCACTGCTGTTTTTGCACACCCTAGTGGGAGAGGGGATGTGTTTATCACTTTTCCTGGAGATTATCTGTTTAAGCACTCTCTGACAGTTACAATAACAAGGGCAGCGCGTTGTGTTTCCCAGCAAAAGGACACTCTCTGCTGAAAGATGTATAGCACTAATTAGAAATACATAACATCCGGCCACATGGCAGCCTTCTCCCGGCCGCTCCATTTCCTGAGCTCAGACGACTTTGACGACAGTTGGTTTATGTTTTCCATGAATATAACGTTCTCAGAGAAACACAAATTTCTCCCCGGTACAAAAGTCCCCTTTCTCTCTGCCTCTCACCCTCTCCCCTGTGGAACAGGTAGATTTATGGCTGCAGAAGTCCTGGGTCAGGCTCTGCTGCAGGCTGGGTGGGAGCAGAGCCCACAGACACTGGGAGAACCCAGGTAGGGGCTTGCAGAGGGCGCTGCAGCTGCTGATCCACCCAGCTCCCTGCAATCCCTGCAGGAAACTGCCTCCTGGTAGGAAAACAGCGCTCTCTGTGCAGCCCAGAACTCAGCTGGAAAAAAAACCCTCTTTCCTACACGCAAAGAAACAGGAGGATTCCTCTTCTTGATTTTCAGAATAACCACCCATCGCTGTTCCCAGTTGCTTTTGCTGTGTTCCTGCAGTCTGATGCTCATCAGCTCCCATTTTTTCCATCCCATCCCTCTCCCTCTCTTGCCTGTGGGCTCTGCTTCAGAGCAGATCACCTGGGCGCCAGTTGGAGGAGTCTGGGTCCAATCTCCAGCTCGCAGCAAGCAGCAGTCACTCGTACAGGGACATTTTTACAGAAGTCCCCACCTGCTGGATGGGAGCAGGGCAGTTGCTCTGCTGCCTGTAACACAGGTGAAGGGAGGTAGGAAGATGGAGCTTGCTCAGGGAGGTGAAATCTTAGCAGGTTTTAACTGTTGACATGAATTCCTATTGAGTATGGAAAAACTGCTGTCTTTCAGATGTTTATAGCTTGGCCAAGTGTGGACAGATTTCTAGTAGGACAGGAAAACTCTCTGTTAAAAAGGTTATTCTGCAGCAAAATCTCAGATCCTTGTTCCAGGATTTGCAGTTGCTAGATTAGCTGAAGGAAAAGGTTATGTTTTTTTACAAACACGGGTAAGCCACTATCTTGTTTCCTAGCCTCATTCTCACAAATGGCTGAGCTGTTTTGGCTGAAGATTTCCAGAAGAATTCAGGCTGAGACAGGCACCTAGCATGGAAACTTCAGCAAAGTTTGAGCCAGCTAGAAAAAGGGGCTGACAAGTGGCAAGTGTCAGGCAGGATGCTCAGAACTGTCACAGCTCATGTCCTTCCTGCTGCCAGTCTGGTCTCCAGAGCCCTGACCTTCACAGGGGCCTGCAGGGGTCTGCAGGGCTCTCACTTATTTTTCTGGTGCAGAAAGACACATCTTTGAGGCAAATTCAGCCTCTGAAGCGTGGGGTAGTACAAACCAGTGATTTCAAAATGTTTGGTGACACTGCCTGCTCCTTTCCATCCCCGTGCAGCGTTCCATGGGCCAGAGTTCTGCTGATGTTGATGTGGGGCTACAAGTGGTCAAGAAACAGCTCCGGCCTAAGGAAGCTCCCCAGAGGAGGCTTTTTTAGGCCAGCTCAGCTCCCTGCCGTGGCTGCAGCGTGGCTCCAGGGGCTGTGTGTTGGTACAGCAACACAAATGAGTGTGAATTTACCCTGAGTCAGTCTTGGCTGCGAGCGCAGGAGCCCTGACCCGAGGTTGTGGTTTAACAAGCAGTTATTGAGGCAGCGGTGCCAGCTTTGCCCACCCGCCTCTGCACCCACGCAGCACCTCTGAAGGCAGTGGCACAGCTGAGAGGTGACATTTGTGAGCCTGCTGAGCTGCATGATGGCGTTCACAGGGTGGCTGCGCAGGCGAGAGCTGAGAGGTGACGTGACAGGAGCTGTTTATCCAGGGCTGGCATTAACAGGGACGTTTGGCGGGTTACGAGGGGAGAAAGGTGGAGGGGGAATGTGTTGTGGTTGGTGGTGTTGGATGATTTCCTGTGGAGTGTCACTGCTGTGGCTGCTGGTGGCACAGAGGAGCCACAGCTCCAACTACCTCAGAGCTTGTGACCTCGTGGCCCCTTCCTTTGTGTGTGATTTCTTTCCACAGTTGCCTGACACCTCCACGGTGTGCCCCAGCTGCACAGCGTGGCTGGGTGTGAATTGGGAGGGTTATCTGATTGCAGCCCCATTTGGGGTTTCAGGGGAGGAAGTGGAGTGGATTTGTGGCAGCTTTAGGTGTTGGGGTGCCATTGATGCCACTTGAAGTCTCTGTCACCGAGCTTTTGGTGGCAGCCTGCGGGGGTAGGATGCAGGGCTGCCTGTGGACATGACACTCATTCTGCTTCCCCTGCACCTACTGTGGATCTGGGGAAACAGATCTGGGAATTACAAAGTTTGCCCTGACTTGGACAGTCAGGATCTCTCTGCCTGCCCTTACTGGTCTGTGCCAGCTGGTATCTCTAGTTTTACCAGTGCTGTGCAACTGCAGGGACAGAAATGACTTAAGTGTCACTCCATTCTTCAAAAACATCTCTTTTCCAATATATTTGTGTCCTACTGTGCATTACCAGCAGCTCAGACCATTGCTTAGCCCAGAAGTAATGATGCCCTGTGGGCTCCAGAGCAGATTAGTTGCTCCAGCCCTCATTTCAGCATATTTTCTACAAAATGTTTTCCTTTTAGTGCCAGGGTAGGCTCAGACACTGAGTGGGTGCAGAGAGTTCGTTTTTTTATTGCCCATCACTCAAAACATTTTACAGGTTTCTGTTTAAACACCCCAAGTGCTCTGCCCTTTGATTGTACCCTCACCTTATCTGTGCCACTCCTGTGGCAGGGGTGGCCCGGGGTTTGTCCCCACAGCCTCTGTTAGCCCTGGCCACTGGCTCCCAGCTCCCAGCTCAGGGCAAGCCAAAGCTCCAGCCTCCCGAGGAAAGTGGTGAAAAGGCACAGAGAGAAAGTTTCTCTTGATTTATGGTGCTTTCCTCTTTTGTCCTACAATTAAGCTCTTAAGAGCCTTTGCTGGTGCCTGTTCAGGGGTCTTGAGCAAGCACCCACCTGGATGTTTGTCTTTCTCTGCTGGAGGAGCCTCCTGGGAATGAGGCAGATGAGCTCAGACCGTGAATGAACTTTCAGGACTGGGGCAGTTTTGTGCATTTTATGAGTTTAATGATGAGCTGACAACACCCATGGTAGCTGAGCTGGAACTGTGTGAAAACAGCCCTTAAGTGTGGGTGTCCTAATGCTCTTACCTGCACAGTGAGCAGCTTTGCAGGCTGTAGCAGGGCTCAGCATTGTTGGGGTGCATTGGAGCACCGTGGCTTTATGAGCTGGTGGGTTTGTGTTTGCAGCAGCATCTGGTGTTTGATGGACAGCTGTGCCTTCCACAGCTCAAGTGCAGGGAACTTTTTCCTGTATTTTGGCTGTTAAATGTTGTGTGGGTGAGCTGCTGATGGCAGTGGGAAAGGCTGGGACCAAGCCTGGCCACAGCCACCACAGAGCACTGTTCTGGCTTTTGGAGCCAATCTCTGAAACACACCCTGAATTATGGGATGCTCACCACCTTCACCATCACAAACACCTTTAAGCTTTGCCTGTTTTGGAGGGGGTCAGAATGTAACTTTTGCACCAGCTCAGTTTGAGGGTCGCTGTGCGTCTGGCTTGAGGGCAGTGCCTGGAATCCCAGGGGCTGCCCACTCCAAGTGTGGGGGTCCATGCTGAAATGCCCAGAGATTTTCACCACCCAGGGGACTTGCCAGACTCAGGTGTGGCAGCTGGACCACCACAGGCTTGTTGTGTGTCCATTTAAGACAAGAAGTGAAGACAGTGCAGCGTCTCACCCGAGTGCAGGAGGAGGGAGCGTGGGGAAGACGACTGTAATTTCTTGGACTGGACTGTGGCCAGAGCACTGGGACTAACACTCTTAATTGTGGGAAAGGCTTCATGAAAGAGATTTACTGTCCCAGAGTGGTCACATCTTTAGTTTTATGTTTCCTCCAAAAGCTGACAGCCCCTGCAGTACGGCACTTCCTACCATTGCTCTGCGGCAGCGGCTCAGCCCTGGCTCTGTGAGCAGAGCACCCTCATTCAGCTACCAGGAGCCTTTGGTGCTAGCCTGGGTTACCCTCCTCACTGGGTGCTGAGCTCACTGACAGCTGAAAGAACTGTCAATTTGGCCTTCAGATGCTCCTCCTTATTTTTCCTGTATTTTCTTGGTGCGCTCTTGTCTTTTTTTAGATGTTTTTAACCTCCCACCCCCCTCCTCTGAAATGATCTGTCCTTAAAACCCTGCTGTTTATTCTGTGCACCTCAGGTGTTTTGCAAGCCCCAGCTTAAGCATGGTCTCAGTGTCTTGCTCTAATCCTCTTGCTGTTTGCTCAAAATCCCTGCTCCGCCACATCTGGGCAGTTCAGCTCCCAACATCTCCATGCTGACGTGCAGCTGGTGCAGATGTCTC
Organism: Thryothorus ludovicianus; assembly: GCA_013397245.1. NCBI lineage: Eukaryota > Metazoa > Chordata > Aves > Passeriformes > Certhiidae > Thryothorus > Thryothorus ludovicianus. The sequence continues at coordinate 209,788 of VZTB01011202.1, read as the reverse complement.
CAGCAGAGGGGCCTGGGAGCTGGGGGGCTCTGGGGGCTCTCCCTCCCTATCTCAGCCCTGGGGCTTCACTCACCCATTCAGAGTCAGTACCTGTGAGTTTGTGCAAATCCTCTGCCTGGCTTGGGGCAGCTGTTCTTGGGGTGGAAGCTCTGATCCTGCAATAACCAGCGAGGAGCATCCTGCAAAGAGCAAACAGCACTGATGGGTTGGAACCCAGCAAATGTGTGGGTACTCCCCAGCCAGCCACTCCCCACATCCTGGGAGTATGTGAACAGAGAGTAGAGGCTGCCCTTAAGGCTTAAACCCCTTCTGGGAGCTCTGGGGCAGGCTGGCATGTCCCATGGCACTCTTGGCCTCCCCAGCCTAACCCACGCCTGGCTCCAGGCAGCTCCCTCGAGCCAGCTCCCCGCTGCTCTCAGCAGCCTCAGAAGTGGTTTCTGGCTGGGTGTAGATGTGCCGGGGGGATTTGCTCTCACTCTGAGCCAGCTCTGTTTGGAAGAGCTGTGGTCGTGTGGCATCTCCTTGAGTAACAGTTCCAATTAAGCTCTCTTGACAAGCTGTTGTGTGACTGTGAAACTAATGGGAGGAGCCCCCTCCTCAGCTGCTGAGGTTAAAACTCCAGCAGGGACAGAGATCAAACATGCAGCTAATTACCCTTTTAACACTTAAACATATCCCCCTCCTCAGGGGAAGGCATCAGCCCCGAGCAGCAGCTTCTGTGCTGGGAGCCCTGAGTGCCAGCGTGGTCCTGGCTGGCTCAGCACATGCCATGGGGTTGGGCACAGTGTGGGCAGGGTGGCTGCAGCCTCTCCCCACTCAGAGCAGCTACTCACCACCTTTTTCCTCCCTGCATGGAACAGTTATGTCTGGGACAGATGTAAGTTAGGGAATTGCTCACCCCTGTCCCTCGTGGGATGCAGAAAGGGAGGCTGTGAAGGTGAAAGTGGATGGAACATCTGACCCAAACCCTCTCTGTCTCCTAGAGTGCATCTCTGAGGATTGCCGCTCCGTCATCCAGGAACAGGCCACGGCCCTGGGGCTCTCCATGTTTGCACTCCTGGTGAGGAGGTGCACCAACCTGCTGAGGGAATGTGTGCCAGGTAAGGGTTAGCAGCAGGATCCATGCAGGGGCTCACAAAGCAGCCTGGTGGGGGTCAGGCCTTCATTCCCTGCTGGTTTTAACATCCCTTCTCTTGGGGCCTTAGGATTCTCCCCCAGCATCCCAAGCTCTGCCCAGGTTATAGCTAGATCAGCTGCAAGAAAGCCCCTGATGTGCAGACAGAAATGTTTGGAAGAAAGGGACAGACTGAGGCCATACTTTCTGCCAGCATCTGGGAAATTTCCCAAATCTGGGACCTGGGAATCCTGTCTCTGTGACTGCTGCAGTGGCACCCTGCTGCCCTCAATAAAAGGGATCACAAACACCCTGGCTTGCCCTTCAGGCTACTCAGTGTAGGGAGAACAGATCTGTCTTTGTGCTTGCTGTGGGTTGTGGCTGTTCCCTTGTGTGTCCAAGGCTGGGATGTTGGGATCTGTGTCATACTTTCCCAGTCCCTGCCTGAGCCTGGCTGTGGTGAGCTGCCTGAGCTCTCACATCTTGTATTTGCAGTTCAGCCACAAGAGATGGAGCAGGAGGATGAGGAGGACGACATCAAGGTCTCTGCCTTGCCCCAGGATCTGAAGGAGCTGCTCCCCAGTGTGAAGGTCTGGTCGGACTGGATGCTTGGCCACCCGGACACCTGGAATCCTCCTCCAACATCTCTTGAGCTCCCCAAACAGTACGTGCACCCTCTGGTTTCTGCTCCCTCCCTCAGCTCCTCGTGCCACCCTTCCCCCTCACTCATACTTTACTGCTGGTACCATGACCTGAGCACCCAGGTATGGGAATTTGTCACCCTTGGTGACAATGGGTCCCCAAGTGACTTCTTCATTGATGTGTGAGTGGGGCTGGAGGGTGCCTGGTGGCTTCCCTGTGTTTCCATGTGTTAAGAGATGGCTTATGAGATGGATTTTTACTTTCTGCTTAGGGTATGCATCTGATTTTGTTGGGATACCCTTCCTTCAGGTGTTCTGCTGGTCCAGCCAGCTGGACAGGCAGATTCTTCCTCTGGATCAGAGGGAACTCCATTTCCAGCATAAGCATTTTGTTACCTTTTTTTTTGACTGAGTCAGGCCAACCTTGGTTGAGCTAGGCTAGCTTGGAGCAGCTTGTTGCTGGAGCTCCAAAAGCTTCAGAAACCGCTTGTCCCTACCCTGCAACGCACAAAAGGGTTAATTTTCTAAACTGGCCAATTCCAGCCCATTAGTCCATAATGCGGACTAGGCAATTTGCATATTTTTGGACAGAAAATTGAGCGAAGGGGCCAAGTATGGAGTATGCGAAACAGCGTCTGAGCATGCTCCGTAGCTGCCTTCCCGCAGGATTTTCCATCTGCCTCCGGTCCTCCGGATCCAGAGCCTGAAATCACGTCTTATTGTTAATCCAAAGGAGCCAGAACCCAGGGTGATGGGAAGGCGCATTAGGAGTAATCCAGCAAAGTGGCTTAACCATTAATGGGTCCCCGCTCCGTGCGTCAGGTCCAGTCCTGCTCTCCTGGTTTATTGCCTCTTACTCCAGTTCTTTTTCATTTGGCTGAGGAAATGGAAATCTCACACAGGAAGTTCTGGGCCTCATTTTGTGGAGATGGAGTCTGTTTTCTGTTTGTCGGCTGCTCGGTGTGGGACCGCTGCCTGCTCATGTGAACTGCTGCCCATCTTTGGGCAGGAACTCAAACTGGGATCCGTCACGTGAGCCCGGCTGCGCCAATCCCCCCTTCCCCTCGAGCTGCCTGCGCTGGGAGCCGCCGAGCCCTTGGCCACGGGCAGCCTCGAGATGGAATTTCTGATTGGGTTCACGCAGCCAGCGCTCGGCGCCTGCCCCAGAACGAGCTGCTGCCCCTCCTGCCGTGTCCCCCCGGGGTGACAGAGCAGGTGCAGGCTCCTGCTGGACTGTTGGGGTGGGAGAAGGTGGTGGTGGTGGTGGCAGCCCACCCCAGGGCTCTTGGGGGAGCGGTGGGCATAGGCCAGGGGCTCTACTCCACAAGATCTTGATGCGTTCAGTGGAGGAATGGGTGTCTCTGTCTTGCTTGGCTCTCCATGGAGGGTGGCTGAGGAGCCCCTCTTGTCCCACCCTGCCCATCCTGTCCCCTCTGCCCCATGCTGTCTCCCAGCTCCTCCACCCTGGTGCTCTTTGGCTCACATGGAGAATCTGCCTTAGCTGAGCTGCTCTTCAAGCCCAGACCTCTTGTATGGATGGGTGTTGGTGGTCCAGGACTCTGGGATAGCTGTGGTTGAGCTTCCATGGAGATGCAGGTAGTGATGAACAGCAGGGAGCCAGCTCTGCTCTTGGGCATGACCTGGGATTTGAAGTGTTTGCCCTGGGGATAGGAAAAGTAAAGGAGAGCACTGGGTTAGTGTTTCAGCTCTCTATTGACACAAGCCTGCTGGCTGCCCTGGGGCTCTTCAGGAACCAGGTAGAACCACTGAGTGCAGGGATTTAGATAGGAACAGCTTCAAAGAAATTTAGAAGTAAAACATGGGTCAGAGCAGCAGGCGTGGTGGAGTAAGCCAAGGTTTATGGGCAGGGAGAGCACGTGAGGAGCAAGTGCTGATGCCAAGTTACAGAACTGAGTGAGGGACCTGTGCAGTGCCACACATGCTCCTGCTACAGGGACATGCTGTGAGATCCCACCACTGCCAACAGAGAAGCTGGCTGAGTACTCTTAAACCACTTTCCTTGCCTCTTGTGATGGCATGGGCACAGAAGAAGGACGTGGAAATCCCCTGAAGCACAGCAACTCCCTGCAGAGATGCCATGAACGTGTGCTAAAGCTTCTGGAAAAAACAGGCCTCATACCCACCTGGAAGCCCACTCAGAGCCCAGAGCTCTCATCAAAGTGCAGCTCATCCATGGCCAGAGTGCTGGGCTGGGCTTGTGACCAGCAGGGCAGCTTGGCAGGGCTCAACCGGAGCTTTGGGCCGGGGCTCTGTGTCCCAAGGCCTCTCTTTTGCCATGTTTGCAATAGCTCCTTCATATGGGAGAGACCTGGGGGACTTTGAGAACGTCTAAACTCAGCCCAGCTGTGGCAGTTGGTTTATTGCTTTCAGCTGGTACTTGAACCCGGGTCCTGGTCTTGGAGTCTTTCCCAGGTTTAATCCCCGGAGCTTTCTCTGCAGCTGTATGACACTGCGCTGACCCCGAATGAGGATAGGAAAATAGAAACGGTGCCAAGCCAGAGTCTCTTTTTCATTTGGAGTCTGGCTGTCTGCCCATGACCAGGGTTACATAATGGGAAACATAGCTGGGGCTCTGGAGAGCCCGCGTTTCACCACGCTGCCCAGACCTTCGCGTTCTGATGCTATATATCTTCCTAATTGTAGCTCGGATGCATTTATCACACTGCTGGATTTGAGTCCTTAAAATAAAAAAAAATAAAAAAAACCAAAAACCAACCCCACACCAAATTCCTCAGCTCGCTGCTCTCCCCCTTGGACAGAGGTGGAGGGAAAGGTGTGAGGGGTGAGCGCTGCCGAAAGCCGGCAGATGGATGTGAGCCATGCGGGAATGGGCTCCGTGGAGTGGGATGAGAGGCTCAGGAGGCTGTGTCTTCAGGGTCTTTTTTCTTAGTGGGAGCTTGGGAATGAACCCTGGTTCCTGGCAGACATCCTCTCCCCACCTGGGAGCTCAACAGTATTGAATTCAACCCAAGCGAGAAGCTCCATCTTTCCCCAAATCCACTCTTTTTGGTCTGGTGCACTCCTTGGCCACACCGCATGGTCATCATCGCTCAGGGGATGCCCTGGAACAGGTTTTCAGTTGTTGGACTTCCTAACTACCTCTCTCTGTGTATTTGAGAGGTGAAATACATACAGAGAGGTCCTTCCTACTTTGGAATAGATGCTCAGTGAGCTTTCCATGACTCTTTCCTCGTGTCTTTCCAGAATAGGAGCTAAACTTAACCTTGGACATCTCTGCTTCAGTGCCTCAGGAATTGTGTGTCTGAACCAGGTGTTGCCAGGTCTTCTAGCAGCAAGCAGCTGTCACTTTTGTATCTTAAAATTAATTTGTCTTCATGTTTCATGGCAAACCTTGTGTCGAGCTCTCTGCAGGTGGTTGTTAAAGGCAGCTGGAGAAGCCTCTTTCAGACCAAATGTCCCCAGGAGTGAATTGCAAAGATTGGGGTGTAAAAGCAGGGATTCTGGGAAAAAGGGAGCAGGGTGGATCCCCTAAGGTAGAGATACTGGCAGCAGATAGGTCAAAAGGGGGATCTCCAAGGAGGCTGCTGTATAAGTGGTTCCATCCCCTTTTGGGACATATGGCTGGGAAGAAGGTGAAGAGGGCTGGACAGAGCTGCTCCTTGCTCTGTTCTGTTGCCACAATTAATCCATTGCTAAATGTAGCACAAAGACTGACAGGGAAGCCACTGGCTGGACAGACACTGCTGCAGGGCTGACCCTGGCAAATCCATGCTCCTTCCACACGGGGCCAAGGGCCTCTCAGTTTGTGGAGACTGTCTGCAAGCATTTAAAAATGGTTAATTTAAACCAAGTATTAAATTAAATCCAAAAGCTGTGAGCACATTCTAGAGCTTACCTTCCCAGAGAGATGTGCCAGATTGCTCTCATCACATCGTTCTTGCAGACAAGTGTCACTGAGATGGCAGCTCCCACTGGGAGGGATGGACAGAGTCTTGCACAGGGGTGCCAAGACATTGCTGGAGTTTGCTGGAGACTAAATGGAAAATCCCTTTTGCAGATCCCATCCTCAGTAACGCTGGCAACCAAAGTTTCCCTATCGAGACATCAAAGCCAGGGTTCAGAGGTGTCTCAGTAGTGTAAACCTGTCTGAGATTGGAGATAAAGTTGACCAAAGGAGAAGCCAAAAATCTCTGTGGAGAAGGGGGATGTGGCAAAGCAGAGGCTGGCTGGGAGGAGACTGCACCTCTCCTGGTTAAAGAGCATCCCTCCAGCTCCAAAGGTGGCTTCCTGGGAGAGAAATGGGTTTATGGATGCCTGGCTGGCCAAAGGGATCATGTGCAGGGCAGAGTGGGGGAAATCCCTGATGCAGAAGGGCTGTGACCCCCACATCCTTCTCTGTCTGAGCCCAAGGTTGGTGAAGGCCTTTTGAGAAGAACTCCTATGGCCAACCCTTTTTGCTCCATGCAAAGGAGCCGCTTTTAGTTCAGCTTCCCGTGGTCCAGGAGAGAGGAAAGGCGGGAGGAGGATGCAGAGCCCCTCATCCGGCGGGCACCGGGAGCCCTGCCCGGCCCCGGGAGCGCGGCCCGAGGCGTTTGCCATCTGCACGGCAGCGCGGCTGGGAACACAATGCAGGGCTTCTTCTGCGCCGCGCTTTCCGGGTTTGTGCTGCAGCTGTGCAGTTTGGATGTTAGTGTTTAAACAAGCTGGTATTACACAGGAAATGGCCACCTCCACAGGCCCCCGCAGGCTTGTAACATGGGGTCATTGTGCTTGATATTAATCACCAGGCAGCCCGCGCCCCCGGTGAGGGTGGCGGCTCACGCCGGAGCCCCGCGCGGGGATTCGGGGAGCATCGGGCTCGCCCCTGGCATCCTCTGCTCTCCCTACACTGTGTGCCTTGTGGTGATGCCCATTTGGGCATCATCTCTGCCAGGAGCCCTCCCCAGCCTCGCTCAGCCCCAGGGCTGTGGTCCAGCTCGCTGCGCACTTGCGCGGCTCTCGCCGCTGCCTGGCCGGGCCGTGTCCGTCGGCGTTGCAGCTGGGCTGCGCTCACACTGACAGCTACATTAAACCTGGAATCCTGAGGCAATAAAAAAGAAATTAACTCTTATTTTTTTTTCCTGTCCTAGTGGAATAAGCAAATGTAAATGTGTCTGTGGGGAAGTGAATGAACCCCCGTTCCGAGGAAAGACCTCGCGCTCACCCCCTTCTCGCTTCCTCGGTTAAAAGCTCTGGGAGCCTCGTCCCTGTACCTGGGAGCTGCGTGCCTGGGCTCAGTGTCAGTAATTCCGGGCCTCCCTCCACAGAGGGACATTGAAGCCGTGGCACTGTGCATGCACAGAGCTTCCAGGCACCTGGAAATGCCTGAGCTCTGCACAGAGGCTCTGGCACTGCCGTGCCGTGGGGTGACATAAGCCAGAAGTGCCTGGGGGTGGCCATGAAGTGGTCCTGGGCAGGGGCAGTGGGGAGAAGGAGGCTGACAGGGCTCACAGGTGTTGTGTGACCTTCCAGGGCAAGTGCATGTCCCAGCAGGAGATGCACAGGGCCGTAGGTGTCAGCGTGAGCCGTTTGTCCTCGCTGGCTTTGCCAGCAGTAGCAGCTGGTGAATGATCTTGGTGGTGGCAGTGATGGGAGATGTGCTGCAGAGGAGGAGCTGCACCCAAGGGGATGGCAGAAAATGGTCAGAGCTGATCTCTGCAGTGCTGCCTCTGCCATCACAGGAGAAAACTAGGGAAAAATGCCAACACTGCTTCTTTCTTGGCTTTCTGAAGGCTCTGCAGGGTGCTGCTGGGGTAGCAGTGCAGTGAGAGCTGGCTACTCAGGGAACCAGCACAGTCTGAGGTTTGACTGAAGTGAGCCCAGTGTGGGAATCTGTCACATCCAGGGCAAATGGGAGATGTGGCAAGGCACTGTCAAGCTGTAGGTGAAGGATGAAGTGACAGAGCTGCTCTCACACTCAGGGGTGGTGAGGGGTGCCCTGCCTGACAGTGCTGTTGGAGGGCGAGAAGAAAGGGAACTGCTGGGCTGGGTGCCTGCAAGGGCATTAGCAGTGCCAGCTCAGTGATTGTTTCTGTGGCATTTCTTTGACTTTGGATGCCAAACCCTGTGAAGGGAGATGCTCTCTGTACTTGATCTGTGCTGATACCTCTGCCACCACCACCCTGGCCTGCTGTGAATCCCAGTCCAGCCCAGCATCCTGCCACTGCCTTCTGCCTCCCTCTCACCCTCCCTTGTCATCATCATCATCCCCTGCCTGCAGATCTGGTTTTTGGGAATATGGATGAGCTCTCTGCAACGTGTTTCTTCCCCCTCTTCTCCACCACGGCCCCATGCACCTGGCTGTCCCAGCCCCCTGGAAATATCCCCTGCATCCCTGCCTGTCCCCAGCACCCCAGTGCTCTCATTCCCCAGCAGTTTTGGGCACTTTTCCCACTCCTCTCCCTGCTGATGCCTCTGCACCTCCTTCATCCCAGCGAGCCCTCGTGGCCTGGGGCCCCACCAGTGCTATGTGACTGGCCTCAGGCAGCCGAGCCCAGTTGCCAGCAGGGCACTGGGGGAGGCTGAGCCTCCCAAGCCTTGTGCATCTCCCATGGGCAGAGCTCGCCTTGGAGGTGGCCCAGAGCAGCCCTATCACATCCGGTGCTTGTCTCTGCAGCCTGGGCCGGAGGATAAACTATCAGGGCTGTGGGGCAGTGGATCATTCCTCTTATTATTTTCTTCTTTTGCAGATAGGGGTCGTGGAAAGTTCAGTTCCTTTTAACCCTCGCAGCTCTGTTTATTTTCCAGCTGGTAGCACAAACGCAGCGTTTCCCATTACATCACAAAGGGCCTCGGACAGATCCCTCCGAAAAAACGTGTTGCAACTGTTTATTTTTTTCCATATTTAAACATTTCTGACAGCCAGACCTGGCTGAGCCAAGCGATGGAGCTTTGTGAATGAACCCAGCTCCTGGTGTCTGTGACCAGAGGGTTTTGAAGGAGCTCTTCTCCTCTGCAGGACGTGGGCTAGGGCTGGCTCGGGGACGTGGGCGACTCTGCGTTACATGTGTGCTGATTACGTGCCGGGCTTTGATTAATGGCTCCTCATTCTGCCTGGCTCCCAGGACGCTCTTGAAAACAAGATGTTTCATTTCAGTGTGCTTTCCTGGTACATTGATTCCCGTAAATAACCGAGTGCAGACTCTGTCCACCTGGAGCAGTTCAAAGAGCAGGGGGCCTCTCTCCAGCCCTGGGCTGCCTCGGCCTGCACCGGTCACTGCTGCACCCCTGGGGGATGCTGGATTCCCTGTGCTTTTCTCCAGAGGTGTGGGCTGGAGGAACAGCCTACCAGAAGCACATCAGTCCCAGTTTCCCCTATTTCCTACTTAAATCCCAGTTTACATCCTAAAAAAGCCCCAATCTGAGTGTTTGTAGGAACAGGAGGGAGAAATGCAGTGCGAGGCAGCCTGGTCAGCTGTGGTACCCCCGTGCTTGTTGCTTGTTTCCCTGCTTTCTCCCCACTGGCTCTCTCTGGGCTTACCCTGGGTTGTGCTCAGCCATGGGGATGTGTGATGGGAATGCGTGGAAAGCAATCCAGGACTCTGGTGTTTGCATCCTGGACATCACTGCCGCTCTGGCAGAGTCATGGTCACTCGTGAGAGCTGAAACCCGTGGCCAGCAGCAAAACACGGCTTTACCCTGCCAGAGCTGGGGTTTGACAGTGAAAATCTCTGTGCTGCAGAGCGTGGCTGCAGCACATGGTCACAGCAGATAAGAGCTGCATGAAGGAGAGGATGCTCCGGGCTGAGCTGGAGCCCCCCAGGGTGGCTTGGAGCCCTCCAAGAGCCCCTTCAGCCCGCACAGCAATGTGTGTTCACTCTGTCCTTTACAATCGAGTAACAAGCATCCCCTCACCCATCAGGAGCGGGCTGGGCTCCTGCTGGCACCGCTCGGGGGCAGAGGTGGGCAGGGCAGCGGGAAGGGCTGTCCCGGAGGCTGTCCCCATGCAGGGGGCACGGGGGCCGGGGTCAGCGCTGGCGGGTCCCCGGCGGGGTCGGTGCCAGCGCAGCTGTGCGGGGCTGTCCCGCGGGGCAGGGCAGCAGCGGTGCCGTGCCTCGCCTCGCCTCACCTCTCTGGTATTCGCTGCAGCATTGCCGGCAACTCCCAACGCATTCCAGCCCTGAATTGCTCACGTCTCTCCTCGTTCTCCCAGGGTCTCAGTAGATGTGTGGGCGACGCTGGCTGACTTCTGTAACATACTGACCACAGTGAATCAGTCGGAGGTGCCCTTGTACAAGGACCCAGATGACGACCTTGCCCTGCTTAGCCTGGAAGAGGATCGGCTGCTCTCGGGCTTCGTTCCCCTGCTGGTCGCCCCCCAGGAGCCCTGCTACGTGGAGAGGACCTCGGACAAGGTCAGCAGTAGGCCAAACATCCCCCCTCGATTCCTCCAGACTTTTATTCTTGGGAAGTTTTCTGTGCAAACGGAACACGATTAAGTCATTGAGAAGGGTGTTAAGGGAAAATATCGACCTTTCAGCCGCTGACATCCAGCTCTGTGTCATGAAAACCCCTCTCGACTTCCTCTGGTGTGTGTGTGCTCGCTGGCATGTTGTATATACGATCATTTCCTCACTTGTTTAAATAGTGCAGCTTGTGTTGGCAGAGCTCTCGGTGCACTCCAAATGGTTTGCATCATGCTTAAAGCACCCTCCCCCTCCCCCCGGCCACAAAACTCTGCCTTAGGAAGGCAGCCAGGACTTTTTTCCTTCTCTAAAGAGGAGAGTGATAAATAGGTGACTAGAGAGAAGCAGACACCATGTGTTAACGTACAAAAGGCTTTTAGGAATATGAAGCATTCCCCACTGCCCGCTCTCTATTTTCCTTTCTTTGCTCTAGGAGCCCATTCTAGGCTGAACTTTCCTTTGGCTGTTTGTTTTTAGAATAATGAAATCAGTTCCCTTGTTGATGTGGGGTTTTGGGTTTGCTCTCTGCCACCACCTGGCCAGGAGGGATCTGGGGACTTCGCTTGGAGAATGTGTCTGAACCTGGTGGGGGATGGAGGAGGCACAATGGCATTTGTTTTGCACGCCCTTGGAGGCACGGCAGGATGAGAGTGGCTCTCAACAGTTTCCTGCTCAGGGGCAGAACTGCAGCTCCAAAAACGTGGCTCATCTGGGAAGCTGCAGTGTCCCCTCCCTGAGGGATTGATGCTCCAGGAGGAGAAGTGGGGATGCAGAGCAGGTTTCTGTGGAGAGCCTGCATGTGACAATGGCAAGGTGCCTTTCCCTGTGCCACTTCTTCTTCAAGATGTTGTCCTGAAATGACGGTGAGAAATTCAGGACCTTTCTCACAGAGGACCCAAAGGTGCAAATTTCTGTTTCACTTCTCTGTCTGCCCCAACCTGTGCTCACAGCACTGCCTGCAGCACGGGAGCACAGGCTTCCAGTAAAACCAGGAGCCCTCTCAGCTTGGGGAAGCAGCTTAGTCCAGGAAGTGTCAGTGGAAGCATGAATTTTCAAGGCTCTATTTGACAGGGTTAAAATAAGAAGCGTGCAGTTGTCATTGCTGCCCTGAGGTTTGTCCAGTGTCCCAGGTTTGTCCAGTGTCACAGGGGTTCTGCTGGGGACAATCCAAGTGTCCCTGTGCTTCCTGTGCTCCCAAGGCTTGAGATTCTTCTCCCAACAGCCACAAACCAGAGCTCCCAGCAGGCAGGTGAGGTGGCTGAGCAACTCTGGTGCCCTGTAACTTGTGGGAGGGGGTCAGCATTCCCTGAACTCTGCCTCCTCTAACCGCACACCAGTTTATTTGGAGTGCCATCTACCTGCCCTGCCAGGCACTTGCACTCATCTTTGTGTCTTTGTCCTGTAGCTACACCTGAGCTACCTAGCTGAGTTCTTCCCTTCCCAGCTCCTTTTGGTTCTGGTGCTTTGTAAAAAAACTGCACAACTCCACAGGTGGGAGTTGGTGCCCTCACAGCTCAACATCAGCCAGCCAGGAATTTGGGAATATCAGGCATGATGTTATCTCAGTTCTGCTGAAAAGCAGCATCAATCCCAGAGGGAAACAGCCAGGCCTGGCTGTGCCTGTACCCCTTTATTTCTTTCTGACCAGTGCTTTTATTAATGGTCAAAGAGCAGGTGTACATGTTCACTGTACAAAGGGCACCTGAGAGGATGAAGGGGAGGACAGTGAGTTAGAAAAGAGCTCAAAAGCCTGATTTCCAAGAAGGGCCCGGGCGAACTGGGGCTTTTTAGTCTAAAGGAAATTCGGAGAAAAGGAAGAGAGGAGAACAAGGTGTCCTCCAGCTCCATGCTGAAGAGCACAGGAAGGAACAGGCAGAAATTGTAGCAAAATAAATTAAGATGAAACTTTAAGAAGGATTTGATAGCTTTGGGTAGTTCAGCTGTTGAGAGCAGCCTCCTTAGTGAGTCTACAGGAACTTTTCAGCCTTGGAGATTTTAAAAGCAGGCTGGTTGACTCTCTCCAGTACAACTTGGAATAGAAGGCAAAGTGATCTCTTTGGATGATCCTACCCCATTTTCTGTGATTTGGAAATACTCTAGAAAGAGACTGGCGTGGCAGCTGCGTCAATGCAGTCAAGTGACTGCCCTGTTCCACAAATGTTATCCCTCTGCAGCATTAGTGAAGGAATTATTGGACTCTGCAGGAGTGGGGTGTTGCAGAAGGCACTGCAGAGGCAGCCAGGACTGAGAGGCACAAACCCACATGGGAGTGACTGTGAGCAAGATACAAAAAGGCACTTTCTAGCAAAGAATCCCCCAACCCAACTTAAACTTGTGTGCTGTCTCCACCCCACCATCTGCTCCTTGCCCTCCCTGTAGTGTGCAGAGCCCAGGTGAATCCAACTCCTCAACAGTTCAGTTCAAGGCCAGGTTGGACAGGGCTTGGAGCAACCTGCTCTAGTAGAAGGTGTCCCTGTCCATGGCAGGAGGTTGGAACTGAGTGGTCTTTAAGATCCATTCCAACCCCAACCATCCTGAGCCTGTGGGATGCAACTCTGGGCTGTTTGCAGGGGAAGGGTGCATGTCTGTGCTGAGCATTTCTGGTGGCATTTTGGGATCTGTGTCCCTGAGCCCCCAGCAGGCGATGGCAGCAGAGCAATTCTCTCTGGCACTGATTTTTTTTCCCATACTGATTTTTCACTGCTTTTTAGCAGGAGTTATTTTTTGCACCAAATTTCTTTCTGTTGTGTTCTCAGTCTTGGCCCAGTTTTCATCCCAAATTCTTTGCTGGAGAGGCAATGAGAATGTACTGCTCTTTATATGGCACAGTGTGAATGTCTTGTGGGTTCTGGTGTGCCAGAGTGACTCTGGGTCCCTTTTCTACCACTTGCCTGGCTAGGAAGAGGCAGTTGACTTTTACTACAAGGATGTCTCACCTTGCTTACTGATGCTTCAAGTCCTTACCCCATTCTTTTACCCTCTAGCTTTTAATTAATTTGTAACATTTCAGAGGAAAAGAATCTGTTGAAAGGCAGAAGTGGAGGGAATTGGGCTTAAAATACTGTTGGGTTCTTTGCTCTACCAAGAGGGTGGTTGTTTTGTAAGCTGTATAGGACAAACACTGTCCTTCCCACTCGTTTTTGTTCTCCACGTCCCATTTAGCAGATGGAGTGCAGAATTCAGCCAGAGTTCCTCAGTAAGTTTTTGAGCATTTGGCCTGGCTCTTATTTTGAGTGAAAACGTTCTGACTCCGTTCGCTGCCATGGAGCCGCGCGTTCGAATTCCTGCTGGAGCCAGCGGGACACTTAGAGCTTCCCATCGTCTCTTGCACTGTCATTGGAGCTGTAACCAACAAAAGCTGGCTCCAGGGTGAGCAGAACTCGGTGTTGTTTTCCTGGGTGTGTGTGTTGGGCACATCTCCACTGCAGCTTGTGTGATGGAACACCACCGACTGTACCAGTCAGCAGCAAACTATGCAGCCTGGTGCCTGGGCTGTCAGCTGTGTCTGCAGCCTCTGCAGCCCAAGGAGATAGTGCCAGGACCTCCCTCACCCAGCCTTGGACCCAAGACAAGAGCAGGGAGCAGCAGCATGGCTGAGTTAAGGTCGGGAAGGGGGAAGGTGGCAGCTATGGAGTCACAGTGCCAGTGATGGAAAACACTTGGGTCGTGTTGAGGTTAAAGAGAGTCCTGGTGATGGTGCGTGGGTGCAGCCCTGGGAACCTGGGGCACGTCCTGGATTCCTTTGCTCTTGCTGGATGCTGTTGTATAGGGAGCATCCTGCTCTGCAGTGACCCCATGGAGCTTGTGGCAAAGCTGGAAGAGGGCTGCAGATATCCCTGGTGGGGAACAGAGCAGGGAGGTTCTCCTCTCTGCAGGCATGGATTGCCCACATCCCTGCAAGCTCTTCATGGGCTCAGCATGTGCATCCCCCAGGCCTGTGCCTGCAGCACACCCTCTGCCACATGCCCCAGCCATGGGCAGATGGTGGAGGAGAAAGTGTTAATGTCCCTTCCCACAATAAACCTCTCTGCATGGGGGGTCCTGAAACCTGAGCCTGTCTCTCCTCCCCCAGCCCTGACACACGTTAATAAAAGGTTTTTAAACGCCAATAAAAAGGCAGCAGCCCCAGCTCACCAGGTCCGGGGCCCAGGGTCCTTGGGAAGGCACTTCACAAATGTGTTTTTTGCATTTTCAGGCTTTTGGCTGGTGAATAAGATTGAGGAGAAATACTCCTTCCCCTGATAACAATACAGTGAGACGCAGGATCAGCAGTGTGTGGATTAAAACCAGACGGTGCATGATTAATACATGTGCTTATAGGGCCAGTCACCGTGGTTCCCTCCTCTCAAACAGAAAGGCACTTTTTTTCCTTTCCCTCATGTGCATGCTCATGTGTGGAGTGGACTGTCTCAGATACTCACCACTCAACTGGTCTCAACCCTGTCTCACCTCACCAGGCAAATGAAAGCCCTAAAACACGAGGCTCTGAAAATTAATTAGCAATATTTTACTGCCAGACCTACAAGCTTGGGTATTGCGTGGCTCCTCCAGCTCTGGGGTGGCCAGTGAGCTTCCCACACTTGGTGCTGTTCCTTGTTTCACTCACCTGTCAGTGCAGATAGCCTAAATCCCAAGCTTTATTCTCCTTAGAAATCCCAAACCTCCTTCCTCTGCACTGTCCAGCCCAGGTGAATAGTTCAAATGTGACACTCTCTCTAGTTGCTCCAACATGCTCTAGGTTGGCAGTAGCCTTTGGATTAGCTTGTTTAGGAGCTAATTATTATTTAGACTTGGGCTAAAATTAGTCCTGTCTTGTTATTCACTTCACTTATTTATGGTATTTTAGTCTTCCTAAGACTCTCAGAGATCTCTTGGCAGCATGTTGTCATGTCTGATGCCTCTTGGAAAGGGAGCCCCAGGTTTAAAAGCCCAGGAGGAGTAGCTGTTGGAGTGACTGAGCTCTGTCATGCCTCTAAACACCAGGCTTTTTGTCCTTTCTGAGACCTAATGACTCCTGGAATGCCAGGGATTAAATCCACCTTGGAGCAGCCACACTACAGTGATTTTTGGGAGGATTTTTTGCAAGGCATCAGAGAAAAGGTAGCAAGACCAGAGCTCTGAGAGCACAAACTCTTTGTAAGCTGAGAGAAAACCCCAGTGAGCAAATGTAACTGTTTTCTCAGCATCCTTTCCATATTCCCATTCCATAGCCTTGGAGCATCTCCCTCCAGCTGGCAGGCAAATGCTCTCAGCCCATGAGAGCGAGAGCTTCCAGCTTAGAGTTTGGTCCAGAGAGGAAGAGGGAAACTGTGAGCAGAGATCAGAGCCCCAAGCAGGAGAGTCCAATGAGGAGTCATCCTTGAAAAACTCCTTCCATTCCTGCCTGCCTCGGTTTCCAAACAAGCTGTGCAAGATCCCTGCCACGGGCAGCCCTGCTGGGAGCGGGGACTTGGCAGGAGCTGGCAGCCCCGAGGCGGCAGAGTAAGAGATGTTTACATTTTCTGACCAGTATCTGAACTCCATCCCAGCCTCGACCTTCCCTTTCATGTGGTGCCTTTGGATTGTAAAAGGCAATTAAACTAAATTATGGGCCATGTTGGAAGATGATGTCATGGGGTGATGGAGGGGAGGCTGGGGTTTGTGCCACCGTGAAGGTAGCGTGGGGAGCATCACCTGCTTTGAACTCCTCAGCTGTCCTTGGCATCACCTTGAATCACGAGTGCCAGGGGCTCTGTGGGCACCATGGGAGCCTCTCTCTGCCTTTGCCAGGTGCCTTCAGCACAGTGGGAAGTGCCAGGCTCAGTCCATGTCCCCAGGTCTGGGTGGCAGAGGAGGCAATGCTGGTGTCTGTTGCGCTGTTTTAAATGCAGCATTGTAGCAATGGGCACAAGTCCTGTCCACAAGTGGCTGCTGCAACATCTCCTGGGGTTGTGCAGGGCATCTTCCAGAGAGGAATCCTGTTTAGTTATCGTTTGACCTCAGTTTTTAATTGCTTTTTTAGCTAACAGAGTTCTGAGAATATTCTTAAAGTTGAGTTTCTGCAGCTGAAGGTGAAGGGAACTGATGGCAAACAAGCACTAGCACAGCACGAGGACACTGAATCCAGCACTGGAGAAATCTGCAATGTGGAATAATAGTTCAGCCTCTTGAAGGGGGGGTGGGTTAAAAAGAAGAAAAAAAAAAAAAAACTGCAATAAATCTAGCGAGTGGAATCTGCGGGAAATGATCCCATCTGGAAAACTCCAGTGCTGGTGCTGCTGAAGGCTTAAGGAGCGATGCAGATCACAAAAAGCAAAGCCTGCAGTCTGAGGATGACAGGCTGCTTAATTGATGTCCATTGCAACTGGTACTCTGCCAGTTTATGTTGGCCACCTGCCAGCGTGCTGTAATTTTGGGGCCAGGTGTGAAGCGTTTCTGTTCCATCTTGTTCCCGAGCACCTACAGAAGCCTCACACTCGAGGCTGCAGCCCTGTAGGAAACAGCTGTACAGGTATAGGTGAAAGGAAATGTCACAGCTGGGCTGGGAGCCCTCCCCCGTGCCTTGCCCAGGGCTGTGTTTGGGGGGCCACCCCTTCCCCTCCGCCCCCACACGGGGTTTGGGGAGGTGGTCACTGTCACAGGCACACCTGCCTGTCTGTCAGCAAGGTGCTTTGAACATCAGGGAGCTTCTGGGAGGAATGTACAGGTCAGAAAGCCCCTCTTCAAAGAGGAGCCCAGGGTGGTGAGCGTCAGTTCTGGGAATGGGGAATCCAGCCGGGGAGAGCCCCGGATGCTGGCAAGCTGGGGAAGCTGTGGCCATCTCCACTGGTTTTTTCTCTCTCATGAAACCACAAGGAAATTTCCAACAGCAGGTCTTGTAGAAAGCACAAACCCTTGATTCTGGAAGGCTGAGAAACCTTCAGGATCCTCAGCAAATTGTGACCAGACCCAGTTTCAGTTGCTGTAAAAAATATGCATTATTTCCCGGCTAAATTTGCTTTGTCAGTTTCCAATAATTGAATTTTGCTGTAGATTGGGAAGTCATGGATTGCTGCTCTAACCCCCATATGTAAATGTGTCCCAAGTCCCCGCAGTTCCCATTCTGGTTTTTATAAGCTGAATAGATGGAGTGAGAGGCAGGATGGTCTTGGGCATGGTTTGGATCCCCTGAGCTCTTCTCTTGGTGTGTTTGAGCAGTGACTCTCCAGGCTCCACATGTTACTCCTCAGGAGGAGGTGACACTGTGCTGTCCCACTCTCCTCTGTACCCATGGACACTCCCGTGTCCTGCAGCCTTTGCTCCTTCCTGCAGGCACGATTTGGCATTAACTGTGTTAAATAGCATGGGGTTTGTTCCTAAGTAAGTGACTGAGCAATTCCAAGTTTTTGCCTGTTACTGAGCTGCTCTCTTGAAAGCTCGGGAGGGTTTGGGTGTCTAATCTGCTGGCTTTATCAGGAGAGGTTTTCTTTGTCCAGGTCACTGAACCTATTGTTAAGCAGCCTAAGCCCAAGCAAGCTTCCCTGTGGCCCCGCCAGCACTGCCCTCCTGTTTACGCTGACATTTTAAGACCTCTGCTGACCAGATTTTAATCCAGGCCGTATCCTGTGCACTGCAGTCTCTGGGGCATAGGAGCTTTTCACGTCCTCTGGCCCCGGCTGTGCCGAGTGCTCGGGGCTGCTGACGCACGGCCGGGGCATCGGGCTGTGAAACAGCACTGGAGGCTGCAGGAGTTCAAAGCCCTGCAGCCCCTTTGCCACAGCCAAGCGTGAGCAGCTCCTCCTGTAGCCCTGGGCAGGCAGGGTGGTGAGGAGGAGCAGATCTAACAGCAGCCCCCCCCATGCAGAGCCAGGGTCCTGCTGCTTTGCCCAGTCCTGGGGCTGAGAGCTGTGTGTGGGAACTGCAGCCTCACTGCGAGGTGAGGAACCACCTGCCAAGGTGTTAAGATCCAGTTACACATGTTCTCTTCACCCCTGTGTCAGTGAAAGGCAGCGTGGCTTTGTGGGCTGGGCACAGCTTGCAGGGAAGTATGAGCTGCTGCCTTCCAGGCAGCCCCGTGTCCTGCTGGGGGGGGAAGCAGGGAGGGAAGAACCAGCAGCTGGTGGAAATAACCTTCCCTGTCCCTGAAATGCCTTTTTTCCTGGCATGGGGAGGGAAGGAGCACCACCACAGTGCGTGGGGGAGTTTTCTCAAGTGGCTTGTGCTGTTTCCATGCCTTCCTCCCCAGCCTTGGATGCACCTCTGCCTCTCCTCCAGGCCCATCTTGGACAGGGCGCTTCAAGCACAGCGTGAGCTCCAAGTGAATCAGGGTGTGAGCTGTGCACGTGCCCCAGCACGTGTCAGGTCCTCAGCCAGCCCTGCACAGCTTGGCTCTGGTGTCAGCTGAAGGCTCTTTTAAAGTGTTTTCTGGAAGTGAGATGGGATCATCAGCTCGAGGCAGAGACTGACAGGATAAATCAGCCTTGTCCCATGCCCGGGGTTGGATCTTTCCATGTGGATCAGATGATGCTGGTTGTCCAACATCCTCACTTGTGTCATGGTCAGGCCAGGTTTGTGTGATGAGATGGGAAACTTGCTTGTGTTTAGTCCTTTTGTCCTAAAAGCTGCTTCCAGAGGTTCGGCACAGATTCCTGGGAAACAGGAAATGTCCTGTTCAAGAAACTTGCTGATCGTGTGTTCCTGGAGTTGGGAATAGTGGAGAGTCAGACCCTGTGCAGCACCTCCTTGGAGCATGCTGTGTGCACCCTTCACTTCCCTTGGGATTTTGCAGTGGGAAATGACCTTGTTTCTGCTGCCCCAGTGCCCAAATTTCACAGAACCTGCCACCCCTTGGCAGGACATCAGGCCCAGAGAGTGCACAGCTCTGGCTGTGCAGAGGTATTGCCACAGCTTTAGTGTAGTTGGAATGACATGTTAGAGCCCAGACCTCATGGAATTTGCTGATTAGTCTATAAGTGTATTGAAAGGCCTCATTAAAACACCATTAATGCTGGATCCCCTCCCAATGAGCCATCTCTTATTGCTACCCAGAGAAACTCTGAGGAAATGGAAAGGCTTCTCCGGCTGGCTGAGCTGTCCCTGGGCATGAAGCATGGCCTGAGACAATCTTTGTGCTGCTCAGGTGTTAATGTGGTGCTTTGGATCACATGAGAGGTCCCTGGGACTTGGGGTTGCATCTTTGGCTGTCACTTTGCCAGCTGGATGCGCTGCCACTGCTCAGACCCTTCTTTCTGCTACTAAATTCAGTCCTTGACCTGACTTTTGGCCTCTGCCTGTGGCTCAGCTTTGGAGGGACCCTCTTTCATGGCACTGTTTTGTCTTTGCCTAACTGAAATGCTTAAATCCCATCTGAAGGCAGCTGTGGTATCCACCAAGGCAGCTCTGGGAAGGACCTCAGGAAACCCGAAAAAAGACCCAATTAATAACTCCTCATTGTTATCCTGAATAAGAAAGATCCACGTCCTGCAGAGCTTGCCAAAGAAGTGGACGGGGTGGAATGCAGGGAGTGGTCAGCCCAAATAACAGATGGGGATCTACTCTGTCTCTATGGGAGACGGAAGGTGACCTCTGTCATTGAGCTTGGAGTCTGCTCCCCACGTTTCTGCTCCCAGCTGAAGCTTGTGTTGTTTTTGTGGATGCCAAATCCGTTTGCCAGCACTGGGCTGGGGCTGGGTGAGGTTGCAGAGCCCAGCTCTCATGGCAGGACAGAGCTGTCACCCTCAGTGCCCTCCTGCACATCCCAAACCCAAGAGAGAAGAAGACACCACCATAATCTTATTTACTGTTTTGTTTTGTTTTTTTTTCCTCTCAAAGTCATTGAAGTCAAAGCACTTCCCAGGCATTAATGAACATATCTCCACAACACGTTGTGACAGAAGGAAAAGCAATTTCCTTGTTAGGGATTGGCAGCAGAGGTACACGGGGCTGAGGGACTGAGCTGGTCCCACAGGAAGCTTTGGCTTCAGGATGAGAACAAACCCCAGATACCCAGGATTTCAGGCCAGTGCCTCAGCCCCAGGCCACCCCTGTCCCTTAGGAAGACGAGGGAGTACTAAAGGAAGGTTCTTTGGGAAGCATTAAAATTCTTCCCAAACACAGACCCCACATGAGCAGCTTGACTGCTGCTGGTTTGGCTGTATCTGTGGTGGGACGTGAAAAATGCTGGATATTTAATCCAGCAGATAATTTAATCACATTTTTCCCTATAACATATTTGCATATATTTCCTTAAACATAAGGTAAAAGCCATAATTTATTTAAATTAACAAAATTTGCCTTAACATTTTACATACCAGCATTTTACATAAAGCATTTTCTCCACCATATGTAACAAATATTTGTCTATATGTTTATATATTATGAATAGTGACAGTTCTTATTTGTAGTCATTTCACTGATTTATTTTTTTAAACTTTCCCAAAACTGCATTGTACTTGGAATAGGTAGATGCACATATAAACACAAGCTCTCAGTATGAAGACAAATGTGTTTTCTGAGGAGTTACTGCCTGCCTGCTCTGTGAACAACAGAACAGATTTACATTCTGGTTCCGTATTTATCTTAAGCATAAACGATGTGGTGTTTATTATATCATTATTATGGAAGGAAGGAGATTTATGTCCACGCACAGAAAAAAAAATGGAGTTTGCTACACCCCTCCAGAGCTGTGTCACTTCACCTGATACCTGTTCCATGATTCCCATGGAAAAGGGGCCCTGGAGCAGCTCCCCAGGGTGTGTCAGGGACGTGCCTGGTGCTGTGATTTCTGGAGCTGAGGCAGTGACCTCCCAGCTGTCGGTGACGTGCCACATGTCTGGTGCTGAGGTCACTTCTGAAGATCATTTTTGCGCTCTTAAGTCACCCAGATTCTTCTCGAACTTGCACCCATTGCCAGTTTTTATTATTAGCTCCCTCTAGTACCAGTAACTTTTTTTAGTTCTAATGAGCAAAGATTTAATCAGCAGTGATCTGGGCTTTGCAGAAGCCTTGTGGATGAAATGCTCTCGTCAGTCCAGGCCGTGGGAGCTGAATTTGCTCAGCACTTGCCTGTTTTCACACTCTTAACTACAACTTCATTTAGACATGAGCATGCTCACCTATTTCCCTGTAACTTGAGTTAGTGACTGTCCTGATGGGGGGAAGGAGAGATCCTCCAGGTCTCCTCATTCAGAAAGTATGGAATACCTGCTAAAAATGCCTTTCTTCCTGGGAATCCCTGGAATCTCTGACTCTGTGGAGGTAGCAAAGCCCTCACCACAGCCACACTTTGCTCCACAACATCCTCCCCTTTCCAGGTTAAAATCCATCACTTTGGAGAATGGTTTATTTAAATGAGTTTATTTTTTATGTGGTTTTTTTTGTGCAAAGTGAAACATCTTGGCATGGTGACGTGTGAGGACAGGAGAGAATTTGCTGGAAACTCTGAGAGACTTAGCATGCGTGTGCTAATGGGATATAATTTCCACCCTGCCATGTCTCTCCCCATACAGACTGAAGGGAATGAGCTGTTCCTCCTCGTGATGAAATCCTGGAAGCCTGGTTTACATGGCTTCAGGGCAGCCTGGTGAGGAAGAGGAAGCCTGGCAGTGTGTTACCCCTCAGAGATGCCCTGTCCTGTCTTGGGCAGTGCCACCCCCTCCTGCTGGCACCTCGCTCCTCCTGGAGCTTGTTCCCTGAGGCAGGATTCCCACTTTTCAGCTCTTCCCAGATTTCACCTCGCTTTCCCCCTTTTTAATAGGAATGTTTGGCCTCTTGCACTCGGGCTTGGGGAGGAGCAGCTTGTTTCTGTAGCTGGCCTGGTGCCAGATGTCATCACTTCAGGCAGTGCCACGCTGCACATCTTCAGCAGTTTGAAATGGAGAGACAGAGAGAGACAGATAAGATCAGCAGCTTTAGGTGATGGCATTGTTTCAAATAAACCATGCATGACCCAAAGCTTCCACTTCAAATGGGGAATGAAATTGCTTCATCCTTTGACAGCTTGCTCCATGAAAGAAATTTATCTTCACTTAATTGCTTTAGATCCCAAGAGGCTGTGTACAGTAATTTCTAGGAGATAATTATATCAAATTAAAAAAAATATGTGACTATCCAACTGCTGAGCATGAATGCAGTGGCCAGAGAGCAGGGAGGAGAGAGGCACCACAGCTGAGCCCTGCTCACAGGATCCCTCTCCTCATGGTCCACACTTGGGGAGCACAGGAGAGTCTCCCTGCAAGGCATTGCGAGCTTTGAGCTGAGCAGTGAGCTGGGAGCTGGGAATTCTGCTCTCCCAGAGCATCTCCAGGAGCAGGGAAGCCTTTGCTTCCCTGCTGGGGCATGGCAGGGGTGTGTGTCACCCATGGCTTGTCCCTTGTGGACAGAACACCTCTCCAGGACAGCTTGGCAGTGCCTCCATCCGGTTTGTTCTCCCGTGTGGATGTACAGTAGAGCTGAGGAACAAGAAAGCTTGTTGATTTAAAAACATGTATATTTAGAAGCAGAGTGTAAACTTCCTGCCCAGGCTGGGATTGGATTCTTGACTATGTTTGAGTTTCCAGTTTTCATTTCCTTTGCCCTCATACTTAACATTGTGTATCTCCCAGAGTGTGCCCCAGACTAATCTCTCTCTAACCCTCCCTTGCCCTGCATTTTTCTGCCATTATTTGCACATCAGTTCCAACTCTTCCAGGAAGCAGCATATCTCCTGATTGTCACTCCATGCCACAGCTTAGCCTGGGCTCCTGCAGGTCTCCTGTGTCCCTCTGGAAGTGACCTCAGACCCCAGCCAGCAGCAGATCTGAGCTGGGGACTGCAGCAGGGACAGAACTGCTGGCAGTTGCCATCCCTCAGAGAAAGATGGACTCTTGGCATGGGTTTGAAATCCTGAAGGGACATTCATTCCTCTTGTTAGCTCATGGGAAACAGTCACTGACCAGTCCCAGCAGGGGTAAATCCATCCTCTAAGTCTTCTCTTTCTCTCCTTCACATCAGGCTTCACGCCCTCCCTGACTGCTCCCTGTGACAGCTCCTGCCCTGCCATTGCCTTTACAGCCCATATCCTGGGGACAAAGAGAAAGTTGTTCCCCCCAGGGCTGTGACAATTTTTGTGTGTGATCCTGCGTGGGCTTTGAAAGGGTTGACAACAATCCTGAGCCAGAACTGAGCTCCTCCCCAGCCCTGTGATGTGCAGGCTGGTTTTTGAAGTGCGGCGCTGCTTCAGCTGTTCCCAGGAAGTCTGCAGGGGAACCGTGTTTGTACTAACGAGGTAAAGTCCCCGTGTGTTTCTGGAGGGGATCTGCTCAATGGGCTCTTTGATGTCATCTCAGTTTTTGGACTTACATCAAGTAAATCTAAAAAAGAAAAGAAATGTTTTGGCTTAGCCCAGAATATTTGCACCTGAGCAAGATGACCTGTGGCTGTGTGTAAGGGAGAAATCCATGGCCACCGGCAGAGCTGTGACCTGGAGCAGGGAGATGGAGGCTTCTGCTCCCAAAAGCTGCCTGGGTTGTCTCAAGTGGTGGGAGGGTTGTCACATGTCAAATGTCTCCTTGAGGCAGTTGTCAAACATAGCACTGTCGCCCTGTGCTGATCAAGGTGCTGCTGATGGTCAATTTTATACCACCCTGGGTGAAGACAAAACTGGGTAGTTCAGGCCATTTGTGCCATGCTGAACAGCCTCTCCCAGCTCCCTGTGGCACTAGAGCCCTGAGAAATGTTATGTTGGGATTACTGTCCCTAAATGTCCTCATAATTCATGTGTTGTCCCTCGTTCAGACCTCACTGCCATGAAGTTTATAATGAATCGTGGAAGTGTTCAGTTGCAGGGGGGTTGGAGCCATGTGATCCTTAAGGTCCCTTCCAGCCCAAACCATTCTGAGATTCTTGGTCCTGGCTGCCCAAGCCCAGCTCCCTGACAGGTCACACATCCTGATCTTCAACTCTAGCTTGTTGTCACTTTTTTTTCTTTTTTTTTTTTGTATGAGATGTCCTGACAAAGCTTGGCACTTCACAATGGGTAGCAGCTTCCACTGCTCTTCCTGACAGCTTCTGCAGCCCAAATTGCCTTTGTCCCTTTGTGTCCTTCTTCTGGGAATGGCAGAAACTGGCAGAAGAGCATTTAAGAAATGGAATATCCAAGGAGCTCATCTGGCTGGAAGCTGCTGCTCACAGCAAAGTCGGCTTTTTTTGTTTCAGAGGCCATGAGTGAATGAGTTAATGATGATCCCAGATGGCTTCAGACTCTGCCTCTTGCCACCCCTTCCTGTTCCCCCAGGATCTCAGATGGTGGCGGGAGATGAAGTAAAATTCTAGAGTTTATTGTAAAGTTCATCCCTCTCCCTGAATCATGCTGGAACTTGTGTGTGCTGTGTTGGCAGCTTCAAGGCGATGCTACCTGGTAATTAATTAGTTGTCAAGAGACAGCCCAGAGCTTCCAACTCTTTATATTCTTGCTAATAGAAATTGCTCTGATTACATTTTCCCCCTTGGCTGGTGGGATGAGGAGCAGGAGTGATGGTCCACGGGCAGCTGGAGCACGCCTGCCTGGCCTTTGCTGGGACTCCTCTGAGCGTGCTGGCACATGCTTCCCTGAGCACAAACCCTGAGGGAGCCCACTCCTGAGCCAAGGCTTTGCCAGCCTGTTCTGCTCACGTTTCTCATCACACACTTCCCCTGCCTTTGCAGGTGAGCCCTGCCACAATTTCCCTTCAGCTGCTCCTCAGGGTCTTCCCTTGGCATCACCATTCCCTTCCCCTGCCCAGTGCTTTGCATGTGCTTTTAGAGCCCTTTTTCTGGGCTGAGCTTAGAGAAACAGTCAGTGACTATAGAGCTTCCTGGTGTTTTCCCTCAGCCCCACTTCTGTTTCCTTTCCATTTTTATCTCCATGTTTCTGCAGTTAGTTGTCAGCAGATTTAGGTTTTTACCTGCAGGGTGTGGTCAGGGAGCGAGACGTGCCTGGATTTTGGGCTCAGCCAAGCAAGACACTGGTCCTAAGCTGGGTTACCTTACCCAATGGCTTGTTAAAGAATCATTTCCAGTTTTGTGCACTACTTTATATTTTTCCCATCTTTTTTTCAGAGATTCTCTGCTAGCAGCTGACAGTTCCTGTTCTCCTCCTCTCTGGCCAATGTCTGTTTGTCCCCCAGCAGCCTGGTTGTGTCTGACACCTTGAGCAGGCTCAAAATCGGTATATTAGGAGCTGAACTCCATCATCCATCCTTATGCTCCTCTGGTCAGCACCACCACCTTGGGGGCAGCTGTGCATGACACCCCAGCTCTTCAGGAGGTGTCACTCCTCCCTCTGCAGCAGGTCATTTTCTGTTTCAGTGATGTGCCTAAACCCAAACCTTCCCGTGGCTCCTGGGTAGGATCTATTGGAGGAGAGGAGCAGCCCAGCCCTTCTGGCAAGTGCAGAGCCCAGCCCACGGGAGCTGCAGCTCCTTGGAGCCCTCCTGCTGCCCTGGGGAGCAGCTCTGCCCTGGCTGATCCCAGGAAGCCTCCCGGCCAGGGATGCAGCGTGGCTCTGCCGGATGCTCTCACGCCTGCCGGGGCTGTGCCTTCCCTTCCCTTCCCTTCCCACCCCCGGGGAGCCCCGGGAGCTGGGCTCCGACCCACCTGACACGGCCCTTGCAGACATATGGTCCCTTCTCTTTGTGTTTGCTTTAGTGTGGGAGGGCTCCACGCTGAACTCCTGGAGCTTTTAAGCTATTGTTAGTGCCGGCCCGGCCTCACAGCAGCCGTGGCACTTTTACAGGCATGGCCCCATCCCTAACAAAGGCAATTAGGATGCTATTCTGTTGGAGCTTTGGGGATGAGAGATTTCTAGTGTCTGGAAGGAGCAGTCTGAAAAGGGCATAATCTAATGCAGAAGATGAAGACAAAGGCATTTTGGAGGCAGGATGTGGGGAAAACAGGGGCATGAGATGCTCAGAGGGCAGAGCTGCTGCAAGATTGGGGCTGCAGGAGCCCAGCAGCTCCAGATGCAAGGGTGGAGTGAGCAGGAGAGCAGCAGAGATGCTGCTCTGAGCAGGTACAGGGAGGTGTCTCTGCTGGGGTGGGGTGAAGGGGGAAGGGCTGGGGGGAAGGGGAAAAGTTGGGTGCTCTGTCCTTGAACAGGAAATGATGCTTCTGGTGAGAAAAGTGTGACGTGGAAAAAGCCCCAAGGTGTGACAACCACTAGAGTGTGACCCTGCAGAGCAGTGAGCAAAGGAGATGGGGTGACAGTTGGGACAGGAGTGTCACAGGGCTGTCGAGTGATCTTGGAGAGGTGGCACAGGAGGGCTGGGGGAGCAGGAGAGGGTCGCAAGGGCCACCAGCACTGAGTGGTTTGGTGCGACTCACCCAGGGCGAGTGAGGAGGCCATTCCCAGTCACAGGGCTCGAGTTGCATTTCTTGCTGCTGGCTCCTTCCTCGCTTGGCTTTTCCAGCATCTGATCTGAGTGTTTGTTTGCTTCCAGTGATTTCAGTTGTTTTCTATTTTAGCTCCTGACCCCGAGTGCCTGGGTTGGGGCAGGCAGGCACCGTTTGAAAGCCGCCACTTGGCGGCAATAACTGTTCGAGCCATGGAGCAGCACCCATCTAACCCCTCTTTTCACACACTCGGAGCTTCCCAAACATTAACCTTTGGATTAAAATTTTCCATGCTTGGTCTCTCCCCAGATGTGATGTCTGAGCTTTGGTTTGGGTTCATGTTTTTCCTGTTTGCTGGATTCGTATTATGGGAGAATGAAAGAAATACTTTTCCCATTTAAAAAAAAAAAAAGAAAAATTATAGTCTTCATTTATTTGGTTGTTGTTTTTTTTTTTCTCATTCGGGGATTCACCAAAAATGGTTGAAGTTTGAAGCTGAAAATTTGAGGATTCACCAAAAATGGTTGAAGTTTGAAGCTGAAAATTATTAGCTTGGCTGCAGCAGGCTGTTGTCACAGCACTCAGAGAAGTGCCACAGCTCCAGGTGTGTGACACCGTGGGTACCACCAGCACAGCCTGCTCAGCCCAATCCAGGTGCATGCAGGCACTGCCAGCAGAGCCAGGAGAGCCTTGCTGTGAGTCAGCCTGAGTAACTCCAGATCTGGAAGAGGGCGTCTGGCTTTTTGTTTTTCAGAAAAGAGGGGGGGAAAAAAAAGTTGTTTTTCAGGCTCCACATGCAGGCTGCCGATACGCCGGGGCTGTGCAGGCTCCTGGGCTGGGGTGACTCAGGCACAGGGCTCGTCACCACACCATTCCCAAACCCCAGCTCCCGCTGCAGCTCGTGGAGATGACGTGCTGGGGACACAGCCCTGTGGCTCAGCTCCTGCCCCAAGGCCCCTGTGCAGCGTGGCTGTCACTGCCCTCCTCTGCTTGATGAAACCTGCCTCGTTTTATCTGATATCCCCAAGTGGCTGCACTGTTCCTT
This sequence comes from Thryothorus ludovicianus, assembly GCA_013397245.1. Classification (NCBI taxonomy): domain Eukaryota; kingdom Metazoa; phylum Chordata; class Aves; order Passeriformes; family Certhiidae; genus Thryothorus; species Thryothorus ludovicianus. The sequence continues at coordinate 182,257 of VZTB01011202.1, read as the reverse complement.
GTCCTGCAGCCAAACACTCAGATCCCACTCTTGACACCTTCTTGTCCACCTTGGACAATGCTCTGCGTTTCCCTGCATTGATTTTTTTTTTTTTTTTTTAATTTTTTGCTGGCTGCTGCACCCCTCCTTTGTGCTCCAAGTCTGCTCGCTGCTCATCGGGTGGGGACCTGTGCTGCTCACACCAGCACTTGTAATGTCTGGCCTGCAGCTCTGCCAGAGGCCAGAATTGGCTCTCAGTGCACGGCTGGATCGCGAGGACGGTGTTAGATGGAGGGTGGAGTGAGTGAATACCCCTCTCTTCCTACTGTGCTTTCAGGAAATGTCTCTAATGCAGCTGTAAGTGCGAATGAAGTCAAAAGGATGGATTGGTGCCCCCGCTCCAGCCCACCCCACTTGTCGGGGCCCATCCAGAGTCCCCACCCTATTGTTCTGCTTCAGCTCCTCTGTTTCGGGGCAGGGGCCCTGCTCTGCACTCAGCATCCCACTCCCGAGAGGAGGAGCTCTCCCGAAAACAAAGACACAGCGAATAGTTCCTTTTTCCACCAAGCCAACGTTCCAATTCCTCCTTCCCTTCCCTAGGTGTGTTTGCAGCTCTTGGCCCAGCTGGAAGCGAGCAACTGCAACACTCAGGCCATTAATCATTTGCCAGAAGAGCTGAGTATTGGCTATAAGTAGCAGAGCTGTGTTTGCTGCTTCCTTAAAGCAGAGCAGGATCTGCGTGGGCCAGAGCTCAGGGCTGGTGCCGAAAGTTACCTCTCTTCGAGGCTAAGGGAGCGTGTCCTGCTTGGAGCAGCCCCTCCTGGAAGAGGACACGGGCTCTCAGGCACAAGAACGTCATCGGGAGTCCCCTAAGTGGCAGCATTTCCCTGTAAAGCAAAATAGAGCGTTTGTCCCTCCCTGAAGTGGCTGCTGGAAATGGTGCGAGCCGCTCCCCGCCCTGCCCCGAGCCGGGAGCGTGCTGCCAGCGCGGTTCTTGCGGCAGGGGGGGAAATGCCACTATTGGGAATATCTCTGGGGCTGTGGTGTTGCAGCCAGCCGAGCTGTGGTGGCATTTTTCTGGTGTTATTCCATTGCCTGCTGTATCCCCACCCTCTGTTTTCAAGGGAATTCGACGCTGGCCCCGACGGAGCAGTCGGAGGAGCCCCTCCCTGCACGTGGCAGCCCCGCGAGCTGCCCTTTCACCAGGGCTTTGTTAGTTCAAGGCAAAGCTGCTTCTCTCTCCACTTCCACAGCTGAGGAGAGGCAGAGTGCTCCAAGCTTCCCAGCAGCATCCAGGGCTGGTGAGGCGTGCGAGCAGCACAGGGGCAGCTGGGCACTGACGTTGCTCCGTCTGGCTTCTGGTTTGTGGAGCAGAGGTTTCTCATCCCATGGCTCTGACTCAGGTATCTGTTTCCTCTGATGTGGGCAGCCATCACTGGAGCTTTTGCCCTGGGCATGCTGTTGTTTTGTGTCCTCCCAGGCGTGGTGGGAGCCGTGGGAGAGCTCCCCGAGTGCTGCCACAGCTGGCCAGTGCTGTGGATCCCTGGGATGGGAAAAGCAGGAGCAGCATCTCCGTTTTCTAAAGTTGCCTTAAAATTGGTGGGATGAGCATCCAGTTTGTGTCCTGGACTAAAAGGTCTGAAGGAAGTGAAATACACACAAACTTGACTCAAGGCACTGTGTGCACTTTAGCTCAGATTTTGGGCTGTTGCTGGATGTCAGCTCAAGGACCCTCAGCTCTCTGCTCCCCATCCAGCTCCATGTAACAGCAGCACCAAATTCCTTTGGCACTGGATGCTTAGGAGGGATCTTTTATGGTATTTATTTGGCTGCTTTTTCCTGGCCAAGCAGCCTTGCCTGAATTCAATACCGTTGTGCCACTGGCACTAACCACTCTGACCAGTTTACCTAGAGAGGGATCCCAGTTCAGCAGGTTGGGATTATCACCCGCTGAGAATTGCTGGTGTTTGAGGAAGTGAAAACCCCCGTGGGGAGGCTGCAAGCAGTGGCCAGGTGGGAGCTGTGCAGCTTTAGGAGGTTTTAGTGGTTCTCATTAAAACAGTCTCCTGTAGACTCAGTTTCCTAAAAGAAGAGGAGAAAATTCCAAACGCTTTCATCCCAGTTCAAGTATCCACCAGGGCAGGGAACTGTGGAAGTTACGGTGGGATCTCAGATGACATTCTCTGGAAAGAAAACTTTAATAGAGTGCAAGTATGAAATGCTCAGGCCAGAGCAGCTGTGCCCTCTGCAAGGGCTTGGCCAGTGCCTGCACCTCTCCCTCTCCTGTGCTGGATAAGGAAGGGCAGAGAGGGGGAAATCAGGGGTGTGCTGGAGGAGCCCCTCCACTTTGGAAGCCTTTGGCACCTCCGTGAGATATTTAAATGACAGACAGACATATAGGGATCTGTAAATACTCATTTGGTGCCAACTAAACCACAAAGAAGATACAGCATTTGTGGTCCAAGGAAGTTTAAATATTTGTGGTCAAACTTAAAATTCGACATAAAACTCTCATCTGCGATGGAAGGCGGCCAGGAACTGCATGGAGAACGTATAAGCTGTGTAAACTCACAGAAATGGCTTCTCAGGCAGCTCTGCCAGCACCAAGCAGAATATTCCAGCTCTTGCCTCCCTGCCTGAAGCAGAGGTGACACTGGCAGAGCAAGAGGTGCAAGCTGGGCAGGCAGGAGCTGTCAGGGTGAGCTCTGGTTTGCACCTTTTTTAGGCTATTTTTGTATTGTAGATTGCCATCCCTGCTCCCCTGTTCCTGTGTTGTTGTGCTTATCCTTCCACCATCCATCTTCCCACTGTCACTCTGTGACACTGGTGCTTTGTCCTGTGGGACAGGAATCTCTGAGTTACTCTGTGGGTGAATTCATGGGGCAGTTTCTTTTTGTCTCATTGAGAAGTCTTTGGGAAAGAGTTTGTGCTGAATCTTCAGGGTTTCCTCCTTGTGAGCCCCCAGCAGGACCAGCTCCCTCTGCTGCTGCTCCAGAGACACATTCTGGAACAGGGAGGGTGCCAGATAACCAGAGCACTGTCCCCACTGCATGGGCAGCCTGGACTGGGCTCCTGCCCTTTTTTCCTCTCCACATACCCTGCAGAAAGGGCTCTGTCTCAGGGCACTGTCGCAAGAGCACCCTGAGATTTGCAATCGAGATGTCGGATTGAACATTCATCAGCCGCATTTCCCAAATTCCAGCAGAGACAGATCCCAGTCCTGGCACAGCAACACAGTCTCTGGACACCAGGGTGGCCCCATGGGCAGATGCACCCGAAAAACACCCGGGGTGGAGAGGTGTGGGGGTGGCCCTGCCGTGTCCCTTGTGTCCTCTGGAGTGGTGGCCTCAGAGGAAGGGCAGCGTGCGGCTGCTGAGAGCAGAGCGGTCGCCTTTCCCTTACTAAGCAATCCTCCCTTCCTCCACCGAAGAGCCTGCTAACCACTTTCTTATCTGTCTGAACTCTGCAAAACAATCTCTGGCAAGGCAGGCATCCTCCGAAATGGCAGAGGAAATAAATTCCCCCAGTCCCCGAAAAGGAAAACACTGGAGGCTCCTGCGGCAGGGAGAGCAGCCCATGCCCTGTGGAAGCTGTCAGTGGTGCCATGCTGGCTTTGCTGAGGATAAGGAGCTTGCCTTCCTCCTTCCCCAGCCTGGGACCACAGGTTAGGGGCAGGATTTCAGGGATTTGTCTTCCCCAGTTCGTGTTCCGGTAGGATTTACAAGAGAGGAGCAGAGCAGGCTCCTTTGGACTTGGCTTTAATCTGTGGCCTGACTTTTTCTTTTTCTTTCCTTTGGACGTTTGGGGATGTGCTGGGAGCTGGGGTGAGAGGCAGGAAGGCACTGAGGTGGCTGTAGCAGGGAGTCCCTGTGTGTGACTCACTGTTTCTCCAGGAGTCATCTGCCTCTTTCACAGCTGTGATTTTTCAGCCCCTTGTTCACATGACAGACAATTAAAATGTTTGATCCTGTGCTCAGGGCTTCACCTTGAAGAGCAGAAATGCCCTGGATATGTCAGTGCTGTGGGGATCAGCACATGTGGCCATGGTGGGTGGAAGCAAATTTTTTCTCCAGTGAAAATTCCTGCAAAAATCCCTGCAGTGTCTTACTGGAGACACCATTTTGCACTGTGGAGGAACCCACAGCCCTTGCTGAGCTGTTGGCAGCAATGCCTGAGGACACGAGGAGAATCAGACTCTTACAAACCAAATGAAACATCCCCATTACTCACTGGAAACTTCGTGAATCCCATCATCTTCTCTGGGACTGCTCTGGTAGGGGTAAAATTAAACAAGCTGAAGAGACACCTCCTGCCTACGAGGTGTTGGATGCAGCCTGGAGCCAACTGCTCCGTGCTGCAAATTCTGCTGCTCCCTGGATCTGACAATGAAGTTCTTTAGCACATTTAACAGGTGAGTAAGACATTAGGGCAAGTCTTTCCAAGCATCAGCGAAAGCCAAAAGTTTGGTTTGGAATCCAGCAGGAACTTTCCTCTCCAGGCTGTGTAGCTCCAGGGAAGCAGTTTGTCCCAAGCTGGGCTGTGTAGCTCCAGGGAAGCAGTTTGTCCCAAGCTGGGCTGTGTCAGCTCTCCAGGCCATCCTGGGCACAGGAACTTTAGGTGGATCTGGAGGATGGTTTTTCATCTGGAACATCTGCTTTGGCTTTGGTTGACTCTTCCACAAAATTAACTAAAGGTTCCTGTAGGACCCTCAGAGGTATTTTGGCTCCAAGCCCCAGAACTGCTCACAGCTTCCCCCATGCCTCTGAATCTCACCCTGATGTCCTACAGCTGCCAGCAGTGACAGGTACCAGAACCTTGGCAGGAATCTGTGCAGGCTACTCAGGACTTCTTCTGGTCTCTGACCCCAAAAATGGGGTGACTGAGCTCAGATCCATCGCTTTGCACCTTTATGTCACCCATGTGTATTCTCTGCATCACTGCATTGGATGAGGCAAGCCCAGCAAACCGTGGTGATGGTGGGCAGCTGGCTCCCTCTCCGTGCTGCTTTCCAGCTTTAAAGGCCAGTCCTGGCTCAGCTGTGTGGCCTTTAAAGCTGGAAAAATGGAGGAGTTTGCCAGGCTAGAGCACATCTGCTGTGATGACTTGTCTGAGACTGTGTGCCCCAGTGCAGGGGCTGGAGCTGTGCCTGTGTGAGGCTCAGGATGCTGGGAGAGAGTTTAGGATAAGACATGGCCACACTTTCTCCTTGGAGAATGGTTCTCCAGCTGTGGCCATGGGGAAGAACAACTGGGATGGTTCTTCTGGACTTCTCTGTCTTTCTTGGGTGTTTTCTCGTGCTCCTCTCTGTGATGGAGCATCTGGCATGGATATGGCAGATCCTTTTCCCAGATGTGCTCTCTGGTTGGTGTACAGGACCCAGCAGTGAGATCCATCCAAGCCAGAGGTGCCTTGGTTTGGTCCCTGCTGCAGCCACAGTTGCTCTCTCAGGTCACACACAGCATTGCAGGCAGGTGGGAACCACATCCACCGAGCCTGCTTGTGGGATTAGTTGAAATTAAAAGTTTCTCTAAGAGACCTGTGGCTGCAGGCAGCTCTCAGCTGCCGAAACCAGGGTTACACCCAGCTGTGAGTGCCTCTGCCCAGCTGGGATGGACACCTTGGTCCTCCCTACCCAGGTGGCCAAGCCCTTAACCAAGCTGTATGTGGGGCTGGGCGCTCCTTGGGTGGGGAACGAGCCCAGAGGAGTTGGGCTGTGATGAGTCCAGGGCTGAACCCAACCCAGCTTCTGTGCAAGCCTGTGAGATTAAAACCCAGAAGGGATGAGACCAAAGGAGGCGCTTTCTTCTGTGCTCCTCCTCCGAGCTGGCTCCCCCGGGATGGGAGGAGGCAGCCCAGGGCACAGCGAGGCACTGAGCCATGGCCTGCCTGGATGTTTTGCAGGGTCAGTGCAAACGTTTCAGATGGGCAGTGCAGTCGCTGCGTGGTTTAGATTGTTTGGGGCTCACTTGGTCTCAGCATCGTTCAGCTACTTCAGCTAAGACATGTTTAAAATGATGTGGCAAAAACAGTGTTATCCCCACGCTGGATCGTGCTGGAGCTTGGCTCTGAGTCCCGGTCCCATCCCGTTCCCATCTTCGAATCTGGGATGGGATCTCTCCATGCTATGACTCAAACTTCTCATGTCCTTTTCCCCTTCTGAATCCAGCTGTCAGGATGTGCTGGTGTCTCCCCCTCGCACACAGGAATGCAGAGCCGGCAATGGCAGCCTGTCCTCCGAGCAATCACTTCTCCAGAGCCGCTGCCTCCACTTTCCTTGTGGAGCCTCAGGTTTTGCCGAGGGAGAAGCTGCCAGGATCCCTCCACACACCTCCAGCAGCAGTGTGGCACTGCCAGAGGCTGCCGTGGGCGTGGGGCAGCCCCTCCAGACCATGTCCCCCCCCCGGGATGTGGCAGGTCCCCGCGGCTGAGCAGGGCTCCCCTGGCCAGCTGGCTGGGCTGCCGGAGGCTCTTTGGACTAGCTGAAGGAATCCGCATTCCTGCCTCCCAGTTGTTTGCTCTTTAGGACGCTGTGTAAAATTAACAAGTTGTAAAAGTTGATTGAAGGCGGCGGAGGGTGTGACAGCGATTTTCGGAGCTGCGGGAGAGCCGCGTGCGGAGCAGCGGGGCCGGCCCGGGGGCAGAGGCGGAGCCCCCCCGGCTCCGGGCGCTCCTCTGACCCAAAGCGAGAGCGGGGCCGGTTTCTGGTGGTGTCACCCCGCCAGCACCAGGTGCAGGTGTCCCCTCAGGCACCAGAGCTCACAGCTCTCAGAGCAAGCCCTTCCCTCCCCTTAAATCTCCTGGAGAACATGTGGTGATGTGGTGTGAGAGTCCTCTGCACTCCACACTGCTCAGGAAGGCTTTTCCCTTCTGCCTGTTTCATCAGTGGGGGCAAATACAGCTGGGACCACAGAGGGGATCAGCTTCATTAGATCCCCTGGTTAGACTAGGGAGTCCTGCTCACCACTGGCAGGTGGTGACACTCATGAGGTCCTGGTGGCACTGGCACTGCAGAGTGGTTTTGAAAGTGGTACAGTAAATGTGCAGCCCAGTGGGTCTCAACAGGCAGTTAGTGTGTGTTAATGTGTGTCCCGCTGTGTCTTACTCAATGATCAGTATGTTAATGCATGACCCATGAATTAGCAGTTGGCTAATGAGCCTCGGCAGCATGGCCAAGCAGCCGCCAGCCCCCAGTGGGTGACTGGTGCTGGAGCTGGTGGTGAGCCTGTCTGATGGAGCAGGAGATTGGAAACGTCTCCCCTCCAGCCCAATGAGATCAGGCTGGCAATCAGGGCTGCTGCAGCCAAAGCCACCTCAGTCTCACGCTTGGTCCCCAGCCACGTGTCCCCGTGAGGCACCACGGTGGCTCAGGGCTCCGCGGTGGCTCTGGGGAACTGAGCCCGGGTCATGGACGGGGGCACCAGACCACTTCAGCAATTCTCGTTTTCGGTTTTCCTTTGAGAGCGGCTGCGTTCGTGTCAGGCCTATTTTCATACCCAGCAGTGACTCGGAGCCAGGCTTTCGGTTCCTGCTGTCACACTGCATAGAGGGGGAAGGGCTCTAATCCCCACTGGGGCTGAGGTGCCTGCTGCCACATCACCAGATCCATCCCCACCGTGCCGTTTCATACGGCCATTCCTTCGGGAAGGTCGGGCACAGCTCCAGGTGTCCCCACCACGCTCCGCTGGCACTGCCACGCGCGCCGGCGAGCACCTTCGCGGCCATCCCGCTTATCCCGGCGCTGCCACTCGCATTTCCACCCTGAAACAGGAAGTTTCTGACCAAAGTGGGTTGCTCGGCGGCACGCAAGGTCCCTCTCTGCTGTTCGACAGAGACCTGGGTGCCAGTCACGGGTCACTTCTTTCCCAGCCTGGCTGCCGGCAGCCCGGGGCTCTGCCGCGTCCTCCCCGCGCAGGGCTGCACGTGACAGGGATGTGCAGAGCATTTGCTCCTTCCCTGTTTTTCATTCATGTGGGCTGGAAAAATGTGTTCATGAGACGAGTTGCTGTGGCATTATGTCATGGGCCTTTGGTTGGGCTCTTTTCCCCCCCAGCAGATGCGCTGGATTTAAGCATGTGCTGTGCTGGCTTGGCAGGAAATCTGGTGTTTCCTACTGGTTTCTTCTTCGGGGGAGGAAGGAGTGATCCCACCTGCCCTTGTCCCCAGCCCCAGCCAAGGGTGAAGGGAGCTCTTCTGCGTTTTGCCCGATCATTCCTGATCCAAGAGGCTCAGATTTAAACCTTTATGGAGCAATGGCTGCGCTGCAGCTGTGTCAGCTCCCAGCTCCTCCTGAAATCCTCAGAGATGTGGCTTTTATTTCTAGAGGTGTCTCGAGAAATCCCTCAGGAATGGGGTCAGGATGGGGCACCAATCTCTTCCCCACTTATACAGGCACTTCCTGCATCCCCTTCCCTGCTGCTGTTCTTGGCTGCATCCTGGCATCCCCTGGCACATGGCTGGTGGTGGGGGTCACTCTGCTTGCCCAGCAGCCAGGCACAACAGAACTGCAGGTACCCAGAGTGGAAAATCCCTGGGCAGAAGTTACCCCGTGTGAGTCAGGCTGGGTCTCCGTGGCATTAACCCCTGGAGCTGGGGGTGAAGCCAGTGGTGAGGTTTCCACCACTTCCCTCAGCTGCAGCCTAGAGTTTTCAGGAACTCTCTGGAGGGTTGTTTCCCATGGCAGCCATTCCCACTTTGCTCATGTTCTCTTTCCTTTGGACTTTCTCCTGCACACAGTCATTCCTAAAGGAGAGCCAGGAGGATGGGAATGTTCCTGTGTGACACTTGCAGGGATTGCTCCTGGCAGGATGTCACAAGCAGCAAAAGGCTGTCCTGGGAGAGAGGGTCCCCAGCAGATCAAGGAGCTGCTTACCTGGTGTCACCTTGTCCTGTGCTCACCTCAGTCCCATAGGACACCTTTATAATCAGTGGTTATGAATCTGTTGGTCCTCAAAATACTAATTTCTGTATTTTATACTAGATACTAACACTAATCCTGTTCACACCACCTCCCTGCAGCAGCAGCTGCCTCTCTGGGGAGGACAGGGCTTCTCCTTCCATGCAGGTACAGGGGGACACAGGATTTCAGGGGGGATACCTTGGGACAGAGGCCAGCCCAGCTGTGGGTGCACGAGGGTGCCTCACTCTGGGTGGGAGGTTGGAGGTCAGAGGAGGGTCAGGTTTTTGACACGCACGGCAGCGACACTGTGGTTAAAATTAGCCCACAGAGAGGAAACTGGCAGTGCTGTGGAAGAGCAGAAGTTTCCTCTCAAGGCAGCCTGGTGCAGTGGGGAGGGTGCCACTGCCAGCCTGGGCTCACCGAGGCACGGCCCCATCGGGGACAAGCTGATGTCCACCACAGCAGGACCAGGCCTGGCATCACATGGGATATATCCTGGCTGTGAGGCACCTGGCCCTCTCCCCAGCTTCAGAATCCCTGTCCTGGGAGCCTGCAGTGACCCTTTTGGGATGAGGGTCTCTGAGATTGCTTTGGTCTATGAGCAGAGCAAACCCAGGGTGGTTTGGAGGGGCAGGAGAAACTCCTGCATCAACACAGACTTTGTGTCCGTAGCGTGTAGCACTTTTAATCTCATTTGCTGACTTTCTCCCTATAAATCTGCAGCTCCCTGGGGGTGACACAGGCCAGCAGGAAGCACCAGGGGAGAGCTGTGCAGGTGCAGAGCCCTGCTGCAAGGGGACAAGGGCTGAGCCAAGGCCAGGCGTGGCGGAGGTGCCGGCTGAGGCTGTGCCGTGTGGGACAGGGCTGTGGAGGCACCGGGCTCCTGTGCTCTGGAAACTCCATTTGAGAGCCTCATAAATTGGATAATTACCCAAGCTATTGAGTTTCCTTCAGGCCAGATCCGTCCCAGCCTCCCCAACAGGGCTCCCCAGTTGGTCTGTGAGATGGGCCTGTGGGACGGAGTCGGGCTGGAGGTGAGCAGGGGCTCAGGTTTTCTCAAATGCCCCCACCCTCTCACTCTCACACCTGCATCCCTCCACAGCTTTTAGGGGGGAAATCCGGCAAAGAAGCCAAAATGAAACAGAGAGATAGACCACATCATTGATCTCTCATGGTTTAGCAGGACTTTCCCCCATTTGCTGGGACTGGCCAGGGAGTCCTGCAAGCCCTGGAGTGCTACGAGGAGGCAGGACAGGATCGCTGCTGAATGTCCTGACTTTGCCTGCCTCCTTTTCCCTGGGGACTACAAAGCAAGGCAAACCCCTTCCACCCGTGTTTAGAGAGGGGCACCCCTCACATCCCTGTGGTGCTGCCTGCATCCCGCTGGGCCTTCTATCCCAAATATGTCCCCCTGGTCGTTACTCATCCGCTCCCCTTTGCACTGACTTTGTTTTCCTTTCCCTCTCCCCAACCCCCTCGTCCTCACCCCGTAGGTTATTGCAGCCGACTGCAAGAGGGTCACAGTTCTGAAGTATTTCCTGGAAGCCCTTTGTGGACAAGAAGAGCCTTTGCTGGCATTCAAGGGTGGAAAATATGTGTCAGTGGCACCCGTCCCAGACGCCATGGGAAAGGAAATGGGAAGCCAAGAGGGAAAACAACTGGAAGATCAGGTACCGTGCGGGAAGAGCGCGCCTCGGTGAAGGAAGAATCACCCCTGTGGGGCCCAGCCTCTGCCTGCCCTGCAGCTCCCGCTATTTATAGCTGGCCTAGCTGTGTGTGCATTTTATGGGGGGAGGCAGGGGGGGGGAAATGTTGCACAGCCCTTGTCTCCTGAGTGTGCTTCGCTCGTGCCCTTTCCTGCCAGCCCAGCCCGCCTGCCTCTATCTCGCAGTCCGCTATGAGTTCCAGATGCTGCTTTTTTCATACCCAGGGTGGGGGGAGCTTTAATAACGTGCAGCACCACAGCCCCGGGAGAGGAGGTGGGCGAGGGGGTGTCAGGGTTCAGCTTCAGGATCAAGTTTATAGCCGTGGAGCTCGTTGTGGCTGAGGCCTGAGCTCCAGCCTCCAGCACACGTACAGGAAGAGCTGACATTGGCGCCCCGTCCCTCCCCTGCCTCTCACATCCTGATGTGATTAAGGAATTCAACTCTTGTTTTTCTGCCCTTGCTTGTTCCTGTAGGCCTTGCTTCACTCCAGGCTCCGTGTGTGTGTTTAAGGGCCCTGCCAGCTGCTCTGCAGGTTGACTCCTTTCTTCTGTTTAATCTTGCAGTTGGAAAGGCCAGGGAAACAGGAGAGAGGAGCAGAGGCGTTGGGAACGGGAAGCTGGGTGGCCTGGTGCTGCCCAGGCTCACTCTGGCTCCCCTCCCTGTGCTGGGGCACTCAGAGCCAGAGGGATATCACCCTGAGCAGGGACAGCACCTTGACTCTGTCCCATGGGAGCTGACAGTCAGACAGCTCAGAGAAGCCCAGAGCAATGCTGGGGCAGCACCCTCCTTGTCCCAGCTGAGCAGGGAACAACAAATCCTGAGACAAGAGTTGTCTCTGTAAGGTGGGAGACCTGGGTCTTTGTCCTGTTCTGGAGAAGGTGCTGGAGATTTTCAAGCTGGCATGTGGGCTCTGGGGAGATGTTTAGGTTCTTCCCAGGGGATGGTCCTGTTCTCCTGAAGGCTCCTCGTTTTTGGCTCAGTCCCTCCAGTTCCTGATGTGAAGAAGCACAGGACCAGGATAGCTCCCTCCTGCCCCATCCCCACAGTCTCTGCTCAGCTGTGGGAATCTCTCCATGAGCTCATTGTGCAACTCTGGAGCTTCCCTCTTGGGCTCTGATCTCAAGGGGGCTCGCAGCTCACCAGAGCTCACCACCACTGTGGGGCAAGCAGGTCCTGACCCCCCCCAGCAGGTCTGCATCAGCCAGGGTCGTTTCCCCAGAGCCCTGGTGTGACACTGTCCCTCTGGCAGCAGCCCCCCATCCCCTGTGGTCCAGGCTGTCCCAGCAGAGGGAAGTGAGCCGGAGGGCTCCCATCTTCCTGTTCCCATGGCTAAAAGGTCACAGGGAGAGAAGAGAAGGTGGTTCTGTGGCCTGGGTGAAATGATTGAGTGCACGACTGTGCAGCACTGGGGTTGTTCTAAATTAAGACCACGGGTCCCTTCTGCTGACACGTGTCATGGCAGCCTGCTCAGGGCAGGGAGTGTGTAGCCCTGCTCTTATCCCTCTCTGCAAGATCTGTCTCCTGCAGCCCTCCAGGGGCTCAGAGCAGGTTTTTCTGGCCAGATGCCCTCTGAGAACTCTACCCAGCCGCATCACAATCCTTGGATTTTGTGGAGAGAAGGGAAAATGGGTAATGACATGGTTTAGGAAGGCCACCCATCATCACTGGGGAGCAAGGTTGGCTGCATGAGATGAGGGGTCTGCATGCAGCAGTGGAGAGTTGGGCTCCTGGGCAGCACATGTGGGACACATGTTGAGGAACAGGGATTTGTGGGCTCCCCTTTGGGTGTGGGATGACTGGGGAGAGCAGCAAAGTTTGGGCAGGACATGGCTGTGAGTGATGCCCAATTAGACACCAGCCACCACCTCCCACCCTCCTGTATCCCAGAGATTTGGGTACCTGGGGAATGGCCAGTGTGGCCTCCACCTAAGACAGGAATTTTTCCTTCTGGGGTCTCTAGTTCAGGCAGTGCAGGCATACTGGGAATGGTCTGCAGAACTGGTGGGGAACCTCAGGGAAGGGTCCCTAGGAGAGAAAGAAGATGCAGTATGGTCCAGATGTTCTGGTATGGGCAGGAGGTTGGAGAACCAGGGACCCCTGAATTCAACAAAGACAAGGTTCCTGGACTGCAGGAGCATGGCAAAAGCTGACTAGAAGTAGGGTGGAAATGTTAACAGAGGAAGTAATTAAATGTTGAAATGAACCTTGAGATGCAGTGGATGCTCCATCACGTGGAGCTTTAAAATCAAGATTTTGAACATCTCCTTCTGAAACATCTGTTCCACCCAGCTGTAAGTTTTGGGGTGGGGGTAGGAATCTCTCTGGCCTACTCAGAGATCAAAATGGAGAAGGGCACCTGAGTTTTTGGGTCTGAGGTCCCTGTCAGGATGAGCAGCCCGTGTGCCCTGTGGGATGAGGCAGTGGTGTTAGAGCAGCCTTGTACTGCCCTGGTGCAGGGAGGAGGGAAGGAGCAGCCTGAGCAGGGATGTGCAGCCTGAACAGCCAGGCAAAGCAGAGAGACAGGGAAATACTATGATTTCACAGAACTGGAGGCTATAAAACATCAGTGACTCACCCAAGGCTGTGGGAAGAGTTTTCCAAGGTGAGGAAGAGGGTGTGATTTTAGAACAGAGCATAAAGCTGCGCTGCCCCTGCCCAGCCTGGTTGCTGCCTTTCCTGCCCATTATCTCCTGTCTCACCTTGTCATTTCCTGAATGTTTACCATTTATTTGGCTTCTTTTGGATGTTTAGAAATAGTCAGTTACCCATCAGCAAGGAGTGATGAACTGCCTGACAGGGATTTGTGCCCTGGAAAGGCAAGAGCAGAATTAAATGATCCCTGCCACCAGCATCCCTTACAGTGACTGCCCTCCTGTTTTTCTCTCTTTCTGCATTTCCTGGAAGAAGGAGGATGATGTGAGGATTGAGGCCTTTGAAGATGATTCTGAGACTGAAGGCAGTGGAGGGGAGATGGACATCAAGGAGCTCAGAGCCAGAAAGCAAGCGCTGGCCAGGAAAGTCGCCGAGCAGCAGCGCCGTCAAGACAAGATTCAGGTAGGATGTGCTGATCCCACCTTGCTGTGCCAGTGGGGCACAGCTGTTTTCTTACTATGCTTCAATGGCCTCTTGGGCTGTCCCATGGCACTTTAACCTTCCTGGGTGTAGTGCCACGTGCTGCCTCTGTGAAACCCAGCAGCAAGCAGTTTTTGGCCCTTTGGAAGGTCCCAATCTGTGTTGTTGTCCCCACCCTGGGTGAGATCTGCCCTCCCAAGCCTTGAAATTAATGTTTTGGGGGACCCTCTTTCAGCCAGACACAGCTTCCCTGTGGAGCTGCCAGCACACCCAGGAGTGGCAGGGCAGTGCTTTAGCTGCCCTGTAGTGCTGTTGGTGCCAGGCAGTGAGCTGTGCCCCAGGGCAGCAGCTCCCCTGTGTGTGTGCCAACGAGCTGTGCCCCCACCCAGGGCAGAGGCTCCGTGACAGAGGGATTTGGTGAGAAATCAGCCTTCCTGTGCAACGGGGCACAGGCAGACAAGGGAGAGGGTGGGACGTGAACGGCAGAGTTCATGCAGGAGCCAGCGGCGGAAAAATAGTCTGTGAAGGGCTGCAGCTGCCAGAACGTTGCCATCGTTATGGGGACAAACAGACGGGATGCAGGTGATCCTGGCCTGGCCCTGGCCTGATGAGAGCGTGTTTCCCAGTGGGAGCTGGTGAAGTAAACTGGTTGGACTGGGAGCAGACGCCTGGCGATGCACCCTGTTGCTTTAAGAGCAATCTCACATGCATGGATGGCTGTTGGCTGCCTCCTCGCTCGCAACCCCTCTTCCTCCAGCCTCGCGGCCCAGATGAGGATTTCTCAGCAGAGGAAAAATTCTCCCTGGCTCCCCTCCCCCTCACCTCCGCCCTCTCTAATGCCCAGGGCCCTTCACTTCCATAATTCTTCATTTTCCAGCCTTGAACGTAAGCCAGACACATCTGTCTGGCCATATGCGTGAACTCTGCAGTGTGTGCCGAGGTGGTTGTAAAACAGGGCTGCTGAAGGCCCTACTGGGAGAGCCTGCACATGTGTACCCTCGGGCTACTGGCGCCGGGCCCAGAACCACTGCGCTTCGCTTTTCCAAACCCACCCCAACCTTTTCAGATTTCGCCTTTTTTCTCTTTTTTTTTTTTTTTTCCTTTTTTTTTTTTTTTTTTTCGTTTGAATTCGGAGCAATCCATATCAAGGTAGAAATTTGTGTGCCGGGAGGGAGGGGCCGCCCCCACAAGCGAGTCCATTATTGTTGGCAGGTACCTGGGTCACGTTAATACGAGGAGGAAGAAAGCAGCAAGGAAAGGAGTGAGAGATTGGAGAGATGGGCTGTAAATTAAAAGCGGCCTGAAGCCTTCCAGCCTCCCATGGTTGTTGAGCGGGAGGTGTAAGTGAATTCCCCCACTTCCCAGTGCCTTGTACAGACACAGCAAACAGGAACTGCACATGTTGAGGGAGGGCAGCGCGCGGCCGATCCCGGCGAGCGGCGCAGCTGCAGCGGGGCCCCCCGGGATGGCCGCTGCCCATTCTGCAGGGAGAGTGGGGGCTGCCTGATGTTGTCAGGGGCTTTCTCCCCCCGGCCTGCTCCTCCCTTCCTCCCCGGCCGTGCTGGGGCCGATGCTCGCAGGCAGAGAGAGGTCAAAATGAGGGTGTGGGCAGCTTCAGGGGCTGCACAGCTGAGAGCTGAGGTGCAGTTGGAGTCTGGAGGAGCGGGGTGGAGGAGAAGTCCTTGGGGCTTCAGTAAAGTCATCCAGGCTGTAGCTGGCTGGGAATGGCCTGGAGCAGAACATGTGTGCTTGCCCCGGTCCTCTCCCTGCCTGGGTACTGACCACGCAGCTGGAGCAGTGGAGGAGCTCGGGTGGAAAACGTTGCTGGGGGAGGCCAGGTTGGAGCCAGCTCAGCATCCACCCCCTCCACTTTCCCTCTCAACCTGTGATCCTTGACCTTTCCGCTCTTCCCAATAGATTCAGTGTTTCATGGGACCTGGGGACCTTTTCCCTTCCCTGTTACAGCCTCTCAATCGCTGCCCACCTAGGGAATGTCAGCTGCTTTCATTTTTCTGGGGACAAGCCACAGCTCCATCCGAGTCCAGCAGATGTGGCTCCTGTCTCAGCACACAGGACTCAGCTTCCCACACAGCAGTGGGGGCTCGGGTCCAGGTGCTGTGGCTGCCTCCTGTGGAATCTGTGATGGTGTGTGCAGTCCCCCAGGGTGCAGGGCAAAGCCTTCATCTCTCAGCTGTGTGGTTTTTTTCTGTGCCCAAGGAGAGCGCAGTGTCACGACCTCACCTGGGACTTGCAGAGTTGTACTTCTCATGGAGAAAGTCACTGCCTTCTCCCCTGCAGGTTTTCCTGCCTTTGCCCTGCTCCCCAGTCTCTGGCAGCCCAGCTGTGCTGCTGATTGACACCTTGAGGGGGATTTGAGCTTCATTGCTCTCTTTAGGTCCCTTTCCTTGTCCTGGCTGTGTGCAGGACTGTGGCTTGAGCTGCTGGGGAAGCAGGTCCAGGCAGGATAAATGGCAAACAGGATGGCCCCCAGTCAGCACCAGCTTTAGAGGGAGCTCAGCTCAGCTCCACTCCCCTACACACTCACAGACCCCAAAATCATTACTCTAAGAGGATAGACCAGAGCAGGGTCAGGTCTGTTGTGTCCCTGGGCAGCTGTAGATGCAAAGCAGCTCCCTGGCTCCATCCCCAGCCTGCCACTGCCCTCACCACATTCCCACACTGGGACAGAGCTGGTGACAGCTGGTGACAACAGGGATGCACCAGGACCAGGTGAAGGACCAGGCACATCCCTGCATGTGCTCAGGTGTTTAGAGGGAGGAGAAGCCAGGCAGGCAGGTGCACAAGAAGAGGTGGCAGCGACGCTGCTGGGGCAGGCAGGGCTCTCAGACAGGGCTGTCCCCAGCCCACTGCATGTCCTGCTGCTCGGCCAGCCCTTGGTCCGTGCTGCTCAGCGTCCCCTGTCCTTTGTGCCGCCGCTGCGCGCTGGGAGCGGTCGAGTTTCCTGACCGGTTGAAAACATCCCACCTGAAACATAACAGGCTCTTCCTCTGGATGCTGCTATTGTTTTGCTCAGCATTACAGAAGCAGCTCAACCCGGGGCGGCCAATTATGACATGTCTTCCCAAAATAGCCTCTCTCCTGTCCCTTCTGAGCCCACGGAACGGCCGCCCCCTTAAGATGCAGCCGCTCCTTTGTGGCGGTAGTGTGAGTAAGTGGCTAAATTTAGCCGTGTCCCATTCACGCTCTCCCTTCCCCGCAGGAACAATGCCGCGGGCGCACACGCGCCGGCACAGCACCTGCCTGGGAGCGGGTGCCTGCTGCCTGCGGAAGGCGCACACCCACCCACGGCGGCTCCGCCACGGCGGCGGCCCCGGTGTGCTACCAGGCACGGGGCACGTTTACTCCCGAGGAAGACGCTGGGGACGAGCCTTGGGAGGAGGAAGCCCTGGAGCAGAGAGGCTTGGAGGAGGCATTGTTCTCAGCCCTGGAAAATCCGATCCCCGCGGAGCGCGCGGGGCTGGAAGGGGCAGCGGCGCCGGCTTTGGCCGCGGTTGGGGAGCGGGTGGTGGCAGGAGAAGAGGTGGTGGCAGGATGGTGGTGGCCCTTCCGTCCTGGCTCAGCGGCGTGACCCCGTGTGACCTGTCGCGTTTCTCTTCGGCCTCTCTGAAATCCTGGCACCACGGGCAGAGGAGTTCTGGGGTGTCTGTGCAGAGCTCCAGGGTCCACGTGGAGCCTTCTCCTTTTCTCTGCTGGTGGTGGGCAGCCTCAGTTCGCCCCCCTGCCGCTCTGCACAAAGTCCTGGCTTTTGAGGGACCCGTCCCCTGCCCACGCTGGAAGCCCTCACCCCGGCATTGACTTCCGGGGAATTCCCCAGGTGATCCCAGCTGATGGATGAGCTGGGAATTTGGGACTGTGCGAGCTGGAGTGTCTGATCTCAGTGCTGCCACCAGCTGGGGCAGCCGGGGGAGCCACCTCCGGCTCCGGCCCAGCTCCTGGGAGAAGCCCCCGTGGCCGGAGCAGCGGCATGGGCAGGGGGCTGCGGTGGGAGCAGCGCTGACACCGCAGCGTGCGGGTGCAGGAGGCCAGGGGGATGGAGCCGGCAGCCCAGGAGAGGGCAAGGAGCTCCTGGTCTCAGAGGGTCACTGCCACGTCCAGCCCTGCGGGGTCACCCTGCCACAGAGTTGAGCCAAGCCGAGCCTATTTGTTTAACCCAAATAAGCCAAAGCTAAAATCTGGCTGTCCCAAAACACTTGGGCAGGGCGAGGCTGTACCTCTGCTGTTCTATTCACCCTGCGTTCCCCAGGGTGGTTTCCAAACCCCACCTCCCAGCAGGACACACAGGCCACCATCTCCCTGTCCTTCTTTTAGGGACACTGAGGCACGGTGGGACCAGCAGCTCTCTTCTGGCAGCCCTAAAAGCACAGAAGCTGAGTCCCAAACACGGGCATCCTGATCCACACCCGCATGCTCCCCTTCCTCCCCACAGGACCGTGCCCCACGGACCCGCAGAAGGGTTAAGGCAGACCTGGCCTCCCCGGTTCTGCCGCACATGGGCTCCCTTTCATCTCTGGCGTGTGGCCAGCCAGCGTCCGCATGAATCACAGGCCACTCCTCTCTCCCCCAAACCCCTTGGCCGGAGGCTTCTGCAGCCTTTTACTCACACAAACAAAAATAAATCTCGCTGCCGGCCTCTGAACTCTGCAAAGGCGAGTTTCCCTCTGGCTCCCCGAGCAGCCCGGAGCTGTGCGCGGGGACTTGGCACGCTCCCCGCCGACCTCGCTCTTTCACTCCCGGCGCATCCTGTGTCCTTCTCTCACCGGGCGGCCCGGCGAGCGGAATGGGACGTGACGGCCGGCACAGGCGTTGCTGGCGGCTGCCAGGAATCGGCCGGGTACGGCCCCGGGGCAAATGCCACACACGAGGGTACTGCCCGCCCCGCCCGCACCCCCCTGCCCCCGGACAGAGGGGTAGGTGAGCGTCCCTCTGACGCTGCTGAGGTCACCCGCACGGGCTGGGGTGAGTGATGGGCTCAGGAACCGTGCTGGGGTGCAGACGGGGGTCCCCTCCTGCCACCAGCTCTTGTTCACAAAGGAGTGTCACTGTTCAGTGGAGACTGCGTTGTTTCACCCCCACTTCCTGCAACTTCAAGGCTGTTGACCTCTTTGGCCGACACACAAGGGATTTGCTGCTCTCTGATTCTCTACATTGGTCAATGGGGCCCTTCTCTATCTCCCCAAGGCAGGTGGAGCAGGGTCCTGTTCTTCCCAGGGACAAGCAGCTCCTCCCACACCCCAAAACCCTGTAGAGACACCCCACCTGCTGTTCTCCTGGTGGTGAGGAGGCAGCAGCAGCTCCATGCTGGGGTTGGTTCCAGGTTGTCCCTGCCTGTAGCTCTTCCTGTGCCACCAGTGAGTGCCAAGGCAGAGCACAGGCAGGGGTGGCTTCTAGTGCTTGGCTGGTGCAGAGCTGCAGCCTGGGGACACTGGTGTGTGTCTGTGTGATGGGGAAGGCGTGTGCTCCCACTGGCAAGCAGCAGACAGGACCTGGCATGCTCCCTGCTCTGCCTGCCACCCCTCAGGGTTTGTGGGAGCCACATCCCCAGGACCAGCACAGCCAGAAGGAGGGTGGGAGGCACGTGGTGAGGTTCTGGTTGCTGCCTTGCCTGGAGACACTTGTGGGAGGTGGCAGCATCAAGCTGCCTTGATTTAAAGCCAGATGACAACACTTGGAAATGAATTAAAAACCACTTCTTTCCATGGCCACTGCTGGCCCATGCAGCTCGTTGTTCCAGGGCGCCTCCGAGGGTTTGGTATGACTGAGGGCGAGTTGGGATCCTCACTGTGGGCAGGGGGAGCTCCCCATACCATTGGGCAGGACAGGGTTGGTGCTCACTACGCGTGCCCAGGGCACATCTGATGGGTCTGAGCCCCATCTCAGAAGGGTTTGCATGGTGGATGTGTTCTACAGCAGCTCTGCCGTGCTCCATGGGTGACCAGTTCCTATTAGAGGCAACAAACATCAGCGAGTCCAGGGAAGCTATTTTTAAGCAAAGGAAGCACTAGAATAGCATCCTGAGTTTTTTAAGCCTGTGGCTTACTAAAGAGCCCGAGTCCTTCGAGAGCCTCGAAAGTCATACGTGAGCTCTGGGGTCCTGTTTTGGCAACTGGCATTGCAACTGGGCCAGGTGCAGCCCAGAGGGCAGCCAGCAAGCCCCAGCAGACCCTCCCCCTGTGAGTGTGAGCACCTCTGGTCTCTGTGGGCTCAACCAAGGACAGTACAGTGAGTTTTCAGGGCTGGGACTCACCTGGTTTCCCAGCTGGATGGAGTCAGAAAAGGCAAGGCATGTGCAGGAGGTGGTAGGACAGTTAGGGAGATACTCAGTCGAAGATTCCTACTCCACAGATCTCTGGCTGCCTCCTTGGGGTCCCTGTGTTAGGAGGCTGTTGGCAGGACTTCTGTATCCCAAACTGGTTTGTTTTGTCTGTTGTCACCTTGACCTGTTCCCATGTAAAGCCCCAGAACCCCTGTCCTCCCTCCCCCTTGGCACCAGTGCAGATTGTCCTGGCAACTGCCAGTCCCACAAATAGGACAATTCCCAAAATACCACAATTTCAAGGCTGGTCCCAATTCTCCCAAAGCCTGGACAGGGCTGTTTTTCTAGGAGAATGTTTTCTTGGAGGCTTTTGCCATCCTGCTCACATGTGTACTGTGGGCCTGCAAGAGCTGATGTTTGGGGTGTGCAGGTGGGATGGATGCAGCCTCCTCCCCATCCCCTTCACATGGATCTGTACGTGCCAGCCAGGTTTATCTTCTGCCCTCAGGCTCCACAGTTCATAGGGCTGACATCCTCCTTACTCTCCATGTGTCCTTCCTTCTCCAGGCCGTGCTGAAAGACCAGAGCCAGATGAGGCAGATGGAGCTGGAGATCAGACCTGTCTTTCTGGTCCCAGACACCAATGGTTTCATCGACCACCTCGGCAGTTTGGTCACGCTGCTGGACTGCAGGAAGTTCATCCTGGTGGTGCCCCTGATCGGTGAGTAGGGCCAGTGCTGTAGTGGGGGTTTCCCCTCTCCCCTGGTGTGGTCTCTCCCTCCAGTCTGGCTCCCACTCTCCATGCCCCACGTGCCCACAGTGCCTGTGTGGTCTGGAGCTGGTCAGCTCGTGCCGTGGGACTGGACTTCATCCTGCCCTGTCTCATCCCAGTTGTTGTTGGCATTCCTTCAGCCCCTGTCACCCTGCTCCCTCCCTGCCAGCCTTCTGCCCACAGCACTCAGCAGATTTCTCCCGCTGCATTTGGGGGTGCCAGGGGCTAGGAGAAAACAGATGGGTGTTAAACAGGATTTGGAGGGAATTTCAAAGGGAGCAAGGAGGAGGAATTGTTAAACAATCAGAGCAGATAGCTTATCCCAGCTGAGCTGGGGCTTAGGCAGGCTGAGCAAATGGCCGGCCTGTGTCCCAGTGTCTCGGAGCTGCTCAAGCCCAGCCCTTCTTTTTATCCTTATAAAGCTCTCAGTAAAACAGCAAGCTGGTTCCCGTTATTGGTAAACACTCACCCTGGCAGATAACGGCTGTGCTGCTGGGTGGTCTCCCAGGGTGGCTGCAGCATTTGGTTCGATGCCTTTGCTCTGATTGTTTGATCACGCTCCGGGCTGGAGGTGCTGTTCCTCTGGCCAGTGGCACTCCGGCGCCTGGCACGTCCCGGTGCCAGCCTGGCACTCACAGCATCCCTGAGGACAGCAGGAGAGGCTGGGGCAGGAGTGGGGCTGAGCATTGCAGAACCCACGGCCCCAGGAGGCCAGGGACCAGCTTAGTGCCGTGGGTATCTCCAATGTCCAGGCTGTGAGGTGGCACAGGTGCATCCCATGGGATGTGGGGGTTCCTTCTCAGCTCCTGGTGTCCAGCAGACAGCTCTGCCTGTCCCAGAGCCAACATCCAGCTGCTGCCCTTCCCCTCAGGCTGAGCAGCCCAGCTCAGGAGGGATTTGGTGGGGCTGGGGATGGCACCCCTGGGTGGAGAGAGCAGGGCTGGATGCCTGCCCAGCTCAGCACAGGAGCTGCCAAGTTGCTCCGTGGTTTGGCACTGCAGAAGCCAAGGGAAGGCAGTCAGCAGCACCAGCAGAGCCTGGGAAGCCCTGGGGGCTGTGAAGCATGCTAACACCTGGGAGAGCTGGGACCTGCCCTGGAGCCATGGCTTTGCCTCCTGGTGTGCTCTGGTGGTTGCTGGGAGGCTTCTCCATCAAAGCCCAGCCAGAGGCAGCAGGAGAGCTGAAAACTCTGGTCCCTCTCCCTGTCCAAGATGCTGCTGCCCTCAACCTGCAAAAAGAGCCTGGCCTGCCCTGCCACAGGCACGACTGAGCACTTCCTGTCCTGCTGCCCCATTGTATGGGGACAGAGTAACTCATCTCCCACTGCTGCCACAACCCCCAGAAGCTCCCCAAAGCCAGCAACTCCCAGTCCATGCAAGGGTCAGTCACATTCCCCCTTGTTCCCCAGGATAGCCATCAGTATGGGCAGGAGGAAGCCATCCCCTGGGCCTGTGGCTGCTGGGGACAGAGGCCTTGGTGCCGTGTCCCATGGGCAGAGAGGCACAGTGCCCTTCCCCCGGCACTGCTCCCTGCTCTTCCCGGGGATGCAGCAAGGGGTTAAGCGCTTGGCTTCTCGTTGGGTTTGTTTCTCTTGCTCTTTAACCTGCTCCGTGCTCCTTGAGCCTGACCCCGCCATGGAGAAGCCAGGCCTGGTGCAGAAGCACAAACAAGCCTCCCCTTTGAAGCCTGTTTAGCTTGGAAGCAGGAAGGCGGATTTCGGGAGGGAATACCAGCTTTTCCTGTTTGATGTTCCGTTCTTGCACGGCTCCCCCCACCCCGGGCCCAGCCGTGCATTGTGTGGAAATGGCAGCATCAGGTCGGTAGCAAGAAGAGTCTCCAGCCAGGGAAGAGCAAAGCAGCTCCACGCAGATTTAATTGGAATACCCAGACAGTGAGTGCCAGTCTCACCATGGAACAGAGCGATCACGCAGGCTCCCCGGGCAGTGATTCACAGCACAGGGGAGAGGCCTCAGACCCCGAGCTCTCTCCCCGAACCCCCCAAGGAATGCATAGTTCCCACTTGAACTCAGGACTTGGCTCCAAGCTCGGAAACAATCTTCAGAAATGAAGCCATGGCTCAAACACACACACACACACACACAGAGCGCGGAGGCTCCCTCGCGCACACGTGCACACCAGCTCTGTGCACACCCTGCACACCAGCACGGCCAGGGGATGCTTGTTTGCACATCTGGATGCACATTTGTGTGCCCAGCCCTGCTGCCAGCTGTGAGGCTGGGCATACAAGGGTGTGTCCAGATGTGCTCACGAGCGTCGTTGCTCGCACACGCAGAGCGGCTCCAGCACCCAAGGGTTGGTCCCTCCTGGAGCTCTGGGGTCCCTTGGGCTCATCAGGCTGGAGCAGCTGGAGTTCCCAACCACTTGGCAGCAGTACAAGGGGTTCCAGTCAAGGTGAACAGAGTGGGAATCCACCTGGATTCCAAGCTCATCTCGAGGCAGGACAGATGCACAAAGTCAGATGGGCGAGGTGCTGAAAGGAGCGTGTTCCCTGCCAGGAGCACGGGGTGGTGGCTTCAAGCGGGAAAACAGGCCTGGGATTTGTGTGGGAAATAGTGCCAGGGTGGGAACTTGCCTGCTTCCTGTTCCCATGTGCAGTCAGACCGTGCAGAGCCAGGCAGTGCCACACGGGCAGGAGGCACAGTGCCACCGGCCATTGCTGTGCTCGGAGATAGAGGAGCAGGATGCAGGAGTTCAGGGTTTCCTGACACCCCTGGGCACGGATGTGCTGTTGGTCATGATACAGGAGCGTGGGGTGGGGGGCACAGCGATGCTCTCAGTGTTTGGGAGGGCAGAGCCAGTTGTTCTCACCAGTTACACTGTGGGGGTGAGGTGCCTGCGCTCCCGGGGCTGAGCCAGGTGACCCACAGAGGTGGAAGGCAGCAAAGCTTTTCCAGACCCGCAGCCAAGTCCAGGAGCACAGGGACACTGCAGCAGCTGAACCCAGATTTCCTGAGCCAGCTCCCAGTGCCCCGGCCCTGAGGCCTTGGCAACTTGCGTGCTCCAGCAGCAGGTCATGAGAGCACCTTGTCCCATAGTAACTGTACCTCCTCTTCCTGTTTGAAGTGATAAACGAGCTGGATGGCCTGGCCAAGGGCCCAGAGATGGAGCACCGGGCTGCAGGCTATGCCCGCCAAGTGCAGGAGAGAGCCAGGAAGTCCATCGAGTTCCTGGAGGAGCGATTCGAGAGCCGGGACAACTGTTTGAGGGCCCTGACCAGCCGAGGCAACGAGCTGGAGTCCATCTCCTTCCGCAGTGAAGACACCACTGGCCAGCAGGTGAGGGGCATCCTGGACTCTGAGGGCAGGGAACTCTTTGCCAGCACCTTCTCCGGGAAAGCCAGGAACCCTGAGGTCCGTGAGCTCTGGGCAGGGGGTGTTTCTGTGCCCCTCACTTTGCAGGCCCTTGTGTCCCAGCTTGGGGCAGCCCTGCTCTCACTGAGCTGTGCTGGGGTGTCTCGAGGTGGTGTAGCAGTCAGGGTGGTGGGGGTGCAAAGTTTTCCCTGCCAAGGGTAACCTTTCCTTTCTTTTCCAGGGAAACAATGACGACCTGATTCTGTCCTGCTGCCTCCACTATTGCAATGACAAGGCCAAGGATTTCATGCCCTCCAACAAAGGTGGGACCTCCTCACATCCTCTTTGTCCCTTCTCTGTCGCATTCCATCAACTCCTCCCGTTTCTCTTTCATGGCCCTTGGATCTGTTCCCTCCTGCATTTTGCCTCTTTCAACACCAAGGTGCCACCTCCTGCCTCCGGTCAGCCCCTCCCACCTCTTTGCCAAATGTCACCTCATGGCACCTTGGGGATGCCCCGGCCTGTGACAAACCCACCATAAACATCCACAGAACCATTTTTGTGATGACAGAGGGCCAGAAAAATGCCTCCTCCCCACGACCCCTGATGCCTTCTGTCCAGGACTCTTTTTTCCTCTGGAATCCTGGTTGGCATCAGCCATGTGTGCTGGGACCAGACAGCCTCCAGGCTGTTGCCAGGGCGGCAGGGATGGGAATCGCATCAGCAGCTGCCCAAGAAATCAACCCGCATTTGTCAGCACGAATTCTTAGCAGCTTAACTTGTCAGATTCACAGAGAAACCGTCACCAAATGTTTATGTGCAAATGATGCTGAATTTTGAAATCATGTGGATTATGGGGAATGGGGCCTGACAAGCTGACAGCCTCTGGTTTGTAACAAGGAGGCGCGTCACCAGCGCGGGGCAGAGGATGTTTATTGTTACACATTTCTTAAAGTGTCCGCGCAAAACCTCCCGGTCCCACTTGAGGCAGCTCCCAATCCCTGGCCTGCCTTCCCACTGAGCCCCTAATTCCTTTCCTTCAGCACAGCCCAGCCGGGCGCTTGCCCACCATCCCCAGCCCCGACACCGTGATCGTAGCCCACGTTCCTGGCCACCCTCCCCTTCCCCTCGTCCCGCTGCTCCCTGCGCAGCCAATCTGGGCCCATGTTGGGCTCCCATAAACTCTGTTTTTTCCATTCCCGTCCTGGCTCGGAGGCACTGTGTTTCCTGTGCTCATAGGAACAGTACTCTGGTCACAGGACCCAGCTGCTTACACATACCCCATATGCTTCCCCTGCCTCGCACACACGTAAGCGTGGCTCCCACATCCCAGCCCGGCGCGTTGCGTGCGGGGCAGCTCATCCATCTGGGGGCAAGATCCCTCTGGTTGTTTCTCAGGCATCAACTCTCAGTGTCTGTCTGAGCCCCAGCCAGAAACGCCTCGGTGTCAGTGGCGACTCCAAAAAAGCTCCGCAAAAAATAAGGGGTGGCTTTAGATCTTATAATGAGATCAACAGAATAATAGCACCAGCTTCCTGCTGGAGCCAGGGTCGCAGGCCGTCTTCCTGGCCTGGGTCAGGCAGGGACCTCCTCTTCCCAGCCTGTGGCCAGTCCACCACCCCTGTGGGCAGTGGGCAGTGACCACAAATCATCCCAGGGGAGCAGATGGCCTTCGGGATGCAGAGCCGTCTCCGAGGCCCACCAGGAAGCTTGGCAAGGAGCAGGGAGCTGCGAGCTGGGAGCAGGGAGGGTAGGGGAGCACACCATGGGATGGATGGAGGGCCTGGGGCAGGTCAGAGCTTCACCGTGCTGTGTCTCGTTGCAGACGATCCCATCCGTTTGCTCAGGGAAGTGGTTTTGCTGACGGACGACCGGAACCTGCGAGTCAAAGCGCTGACCCGCAACGTGCCGGTGCGGGACATCCCCACCTTCCTCAAGTGGGCTCAGGAGGGCTGAGGGGGCCAGGCGGGGCCCAGGGCCCCTGAGCGAGTCACGCAGCCCCTGAGGGTGGGAGCCCGGCTCCAGCGGCGGCCTCGCCGCGCCGCCACCGCCGCCAGCCCACCACGAACAATAAACGCCACGTCTTCAACCCACCCCGGAATGGCCGTGCTGCGAAGGGCCCCCCGAGGGCACACCAGCTGGGAAGGTCATTGCTGTGGATGGTTCACGTGGAGGCTGGGCCGTTGAGGGTCCCGCCAGCCTTTGGGCAGTGCCAGCGTGGAGCTGGAGAGCCCCGCTGGCGAGGGAAGCTTTGGGTGAGCCCTGTGCTGGATCACCAGCCTTTTGCTTGGTTTGCTTGGGTGCAGAGAGCTCGAGTCACGCCTTGGTGGCTCTTTGGGTTTGTAGGCTGCGTAGGGCAGAGATTGGGGACACGCCGGCACAGACTTTGGGATTGCTTAGTCCAGCCTGTATCCCTTGGAGAGGCCATGGATTTCAAGGGCAGGTTTCCCCCTGCCCCAGTCTGTTTGTCCTGCATGGCCAAACAGCCCCAGCTCCCCATCCCCTTCCCCACCATGTGCTGCCCCATGCAGGAGTGCTGCTTGCAGAGGAGTTTGTCCTCTCCGTGGTGTGGGGTTTGCTTGTTGAGTTGTTTTTTTTCAGTGTAGGTTAGTTTTCAGGTGTTTGCCCTACCTGCTTTGCTGGGGGAGGCTTTGAACACCCCCACAGCTGCTTTGTCCTGATCCCCTGCCCATCCCAGCCATTACTTGCCCCTTCTCTTCTCCCTCAAACCCCTTAATTCTACCCTGCTACCTTGAGGCACGCTTTTGACCTTAGACCCAGTGTGAGGCTAACAAAATTGTCCAAGGACCCCAGGACCAGCTGTCCCATGGGTACTGTGTGTCCTCACATTGCCACAGGCCCCTCTTCCCTGTGGGATCTGGCTTCTGCCTATGGCTGCAGAGTCAGAGAGAACCACAGAAATGCTCAGCCCCACTATTTGCCTAGCTAAGCGAGTCCATGGATGGAGCCATTGCCTTGTCCCTGGGTCATTTTACATTTGATTTGGGGTTGGGGTGCTGCTAAGCCTTCCACACCCCATGTCGTCCCATCACCAAGTCCTGTCCCCAGTGACACACCAGATACAGAAGCTGAGAGGGAGCATTAACCCCTGAACCAGAGCCCCTGGAGCTCTGTCAAGTCCCAGTCCCAGGAGCCAGGGGGGGAGCAGCCCCAAGGCCACCCCTGGTCCCTGCTGGGGCGCCACGGCCGTGGGAGGGAAGTGTCAGAGGTGGCAGAGGAAGCAGCAGGACAGAGCCCAGCGTTTTCCTTTCCTGTATGGGTGGCTGGGACCCTGTGTGTGCATCAGGAGGCCCAGTGACCCTGTGCCAGCTGCCCAGCCCCACAGCCCGGGTCAGCACCAGGGTCAGAGCCTCGGCAGCGCGATGGACACGCGGGGCTGTGCTGGATAACCTGTGCCAGAGCAGTGCCCAGCCCAGGGCTGTGCTGCAGGGCACAGCCCGGCCCACAGAGACTTTGGGGTGCCCACGGCCGCTGTGGGGCACAGGGAGCCACCAGCACAGCACCCACACCCCCGTTCCTCACTCACAGCCGTGCTGGCTGCCAGCTTTGCAGAGACTTTGCCTTCCCTTCCACGCCGGGTGTGTTTCAATGTTTGTTTTCTTACTGCGCTGCCCCAGCGCTGCTTTTCGAGGCCCTTCCCGAGGCACCACCAGCCCAGAGGGCCCTGCAGCTCTGCCAGACGTGTCACAGGCTCAGCCACGGGACAGTTTTGGTGCCACCAGACCAGCTGGCACAACAGCAAGCAGAGCTTGAGCGCCTGGGGTCGTCCCTGCCAGGCTGCTGGGAGCCCTTGTCTTGGGGCAGCGCTCACCTTCGGGTTGTTAAGTTGGTTTTAATAATTTTTAGTATTAAACATGTGTCAGTGCAGCGTGGTGTGTCATTTTCTGTCAGTGCATGAGCTGCTGCTGAGGTCGGGGTGGGGGACACCAGGGAGGGACAGCAGTGGGGCACGTGGTGAGGATGACAGCGGCTCTGTCCCACCTGCATCTCCTGCTGCTCCCCAGCTGAGGGGGTCTGGGCAAACCAGATGCACAACAAAGCCCCTTGGGTCCCCTCCCTGCAGCTCTGCACCCACAGGCTCCCCACAGGGTCACTCCCAGCTCTGCTCAGCATCAGCCCTGCACCAGCCAGGCCCCTCCCCAGAGAAGAACGCGAGGCCACGCGTGTTAATGTCACTTTATTGCTCATTCCGTTTTGACTATAGAAAAAAAAAGGGCGAGAAGCCCGTGTACAAATTGGACGTGATACAGGGGGGGCCGGGGCCCCGCTGGGCGCTGCCAGCTGTGCTTTGGGTGCTGCCACCGCCGCCAGTCACCCCACGGCAGCTCCGGGGGACACCGCCGGCCCTGGGGCCCGGGGCAGCCCCGCGAGGCTCGGGGGGCAGCTGGGCAGAGCGGCCAGCTCAGGCTAAGGCACAGTGGCTGCGAGGCCGGGGACAGTCGCTGCTGGCGGCCGCCCGGGGCCTCGTGTGCAAAGGAGAGGACGGGGCTCAGGAGGGGGGAGAAGCTTCACATTAGCCCCAACGGAGGGGTCAGGGCCGGGGCCGGGGGGGTCCAGGCTGGGGGGGCTTTGCCCACACCGAGCAGAAGGTGGGAGAGGGGGTGCGGTGGTGGCAGAGGGTGCCCGAGGGGGACTCGGCCCCAGGTCACACGCAGCCCCTGGGTTCTGCACCACGACCCCCTCCCGCAGCCCCTGCCCACCTCCCGTAGCTGACAAACCAGAGACCGCTTTGTCTTTGTCATGGACCCCCCGGCCCGGCCCGGCTGCGCTGGAGACGGGCGTCTTTGGCAAAAATAAAAAAATAAAAAATAATCAAGGCGAGTGGCCGCCCGAGGGCGAATCCGCGAGGTCCCGGGGCTGGCCCGGGTGCCCCGGGCAACCCTGATGGCGAGGCAGGGCCCAGGGGCTCAGTCTGGGACAGGCCCTGCCCCACCTCCCAAAAACACGGGGAGCAGCCGGCTGAGCCCCTGCGTTCGGGACGGGGCGTCAGTGCTCGCTCGGGGCCAGGAGCATCGCGAAGCCCCGGCCTCCCCAGCATGGACGTGACCGCCGCTTCCCCGTCCCGCGCCCGCTGCTCAGTCCCCACCGTCCCCCTCCGTCAGTCTGTCCCCGAGCCCCCGGCGCGGCCCGGGGGGTGGTCGGGCACACACCCCCAGCCCAGCGCTGGCCGCTCCCGCTCAGCACGGAGGCGTCGCTCCGGCCACGACGGACGAGCTACTCACGGCGGTCGGGGAGGCACAGTCCGGGTCCCGTCGCGGCAAAGCCGAGCGCCGGCGGGTCCCACCGTGGGGCCGGAGCGACGCGGCGGCTGCCGAGGGCGTCCCCTCGCCCGGGGGCAGCCCTGAGGTAAGGAGCGGGCTCATGTCCTCCAAAGCCTCGGGGCGCAGCCCGGCCTCACAGCTTGTGCGTCGCTGCCGCCCGGTGCCGGGGTCCCGGCACCCCCACGGCAAGGGGCGGAGATGCCGCGGGGTCAGTCCCTGATTTATCGGCTTCTCCCGGGCAAGCCGGGGCGCTGGTCGAGGGACACGCCGTCCATCCATCCCGGAGCAGCTCTCACGGGACCTTTGCTACGAGCAAGTTCTCCGGGACCGTCGGCAGCGCCAGGGGACGAGCACCCATCACCTCTCGCCCCCCCCAGCTCCACACGGGGCAGCGAGGGGAGCCCAGCGGCCCCCCCAGCCCCCCGGCCAGGCCGGTGCTAGGGGGGCGAGTATCGCTCTATGGTCCGGGCGGCCTCGGTGTGGAGGTGTGGAGCCTGAGCCAGCACCTCGGCCGCCTTGTCCTGGCTCAGCCCCAGGTGCTCAGCCGTGAACTTGGCCAGGGGGTAGAGGCTCTCCATGGCCTTGGGGTCGCTGAGGAAGTGCGAGGTGTGGGAGAGCAGCTCGGCCGCCTTCTCCTGCTTGAGCCCCAGCTGGTCGGCGGTGAGACGGGCCATGGCGTAGACGCTGTCGGGGAAGTCCAGCTTGGCTTTGCCGTCGGGGCCGGCCGCGTGCATCTTCATGTGGCTGATGAGGTTGCGCTGCTGGGCGAACTTCCCGCCGCACACCTGGCACTCGTAGGGCTTCTCGCCCGAGTGGATGCGCATGTGCTCGGTCAGGCGGTACTGGCGGGTGAAGCGCATCCCGCAGGCGTCGCAGGCGAAGGGCTTCAGGCCGAGGTGGCTGCGCATGTGGCGGGTCATGGTGCCGCGCTGCGTGAACTTCTTGCCGCAGATGGTGCAGGGGTAGGGGCGCGTCAGCCAGTGCGTCTTCTCGTGCTGCCGCAGCGTGGCCGGGTCCTTGTAGGACTTGTCGCAGGAGGAGCAGCGGTAAGGCCGCAAGATGTCACCCAGCCCCGGGCCGCCTTTGTCCAGGAAGGGCACGGCCTGCTCGGCCGCGGCCTTGTGATAGAGCTCCTCTTCGTTGTGGGCCTCCACGTGGGCGTTGAGCTGCTCGGAGCTGGGAAAGCCCTTGCCGCAGGGGATGCAGACGTACAGGTTGTCGCCCAGGCTCTCCGGCTCGTAGCCCAGGTGGTTGCAGTAGCGGTCCAGCGCATCGCCGGGCGAGGGCCCCTCGCTGCTGCCCGTCTCCTCGCTCGTGCTGTTATCGGGCTCCAGGTCGTTGCTCTCCACGCTGGGGTAGCGGGGCTGCGGCGCCGCAGGCGGCGATTCGGCCTTCTCCTCCCGCTCCAGGTCCTTCTCCGCCTCCCCCTCGTCCAGGTAGGGGCCCAGGGGCTCGTGCTTCATCCAGCGGTACATCAGCTCTCGCCCGTCGGCGCGGGGCAGCGGGGGCTCGGCGCAGGGCGGCGTGCTGCGGAAGGGGTCGGGGGCGTGGGGGTGCCCCCCCGGCTCACCCCCCGGCGGGGAGTCCTTGTAGGCAGCGGCGTGGCTGCCCAGGAGGCCGGCGCTGACGGGGGGGCTGTCGTGCCGTGGGGGCAGCGAGGGCTCGCGGGGCTCGCTGGGCAGCAGGCGGTCGGTGGGCAGGAGCTGGGCAGAGGGGCCGGTGGGGCTCTTCTTGGAGAGGTCGAGGCCGCAGGGCGGCGAGCAGTGGCGCTCGGGCGGGCACAGCCCGTGGGGGTGCAGCGGGGCGCCCTGGGCGGCCGAGGCGTACAGCTCCCCGCACTGCGTGTTGAGCGGCGCCGCCGGCTCCACGGGCGGCAGGTCCACGGGCCGAGGTGTCCCCGAGTAGCAAGCCTGGATGACCGGCGTGGCGGCCCGCAGCCCACGGCCCAGCTTGTAGGGCGCGTAGCCCCCGCGCAGGTGGCAGTACTTGCCGCTGCGCTTCAGCTTCTTCTTGCAAAGGGCCACCAAGCCGGGGATCTGGAGGTAGCTGGCGGCAGCCAGCACAGCACCCAGGCTCTGCTCGCTGCCCGGCTCGCACTCGGCCAGGCGGCCGGTGTAGATGAAGTCGAGGATGAGGCGGAAGATGCCGGGGCTCACCATCTCATGGTCCAGGTTGAGCAGGTTGTCGTGGACCACCAGCGACTTGAGGTAGGCGCTGCTGGCGGCCAGGATGTTCTTGTGCGCTCGGAAAAGAGCGTTCTGCACCACGATGATCACGTCGCACAGGAAGCCCTTGGTGCGCTGCGTGTTCAGCTGCAGCAGCAGCTGCCGCGAGTGGCTCGGCACCTCCATGGCGTCCAGCATCCCGCTCCTCGCCCGCCGCCCTGCAACACACCGGCCGCGCCGTCAGCGCCGTGCCCGGCCCCGCATGCCCACCGCAACGCGCGGGGGGCTCGACGGCCGC